>ML778069.1:973332-1008623 GCA_009831015.1 Picea engelmannii
TTAATGCATTATAAAATTTCTACATATTTATGTTAATATATATTTTAATAATTAGAAATATCTTTCTTTTTAATATCCTTTCTTCTCTTCATAGATAATTATAAAGTTATCTAACCAACCAAAAATAAAAATAGGAGCACAATTAAATATACTTCTCATTTGTATTTATAGATAATTACAATGATATTAAAAAAATTATTAAATACAATTTAAATATCTCTCTCCTTTGGAAAAGGAATTATATTTAAAAGTGTTTATATTTAAAAGAGATTATCTTCATGTTTAGGAAGCACATTTAATAAGTCTAAAATTTTCATTTATTGTTTTTTCTCTTTAATAAATATATTTATGTTTAGATTAAACTAAATGTACAACCTAAGTGGTTAATTGTTTTTTATACTTTATTAATTTTAAAACAAAATAAATTTTATTACTATATTTCTTTGAAATTAAAATAAATATAATTTTTTTTATTTTCAATAACTCTAAAATTATAATAATTTATATTAATATGCGACCTGTCGGAGGCCCGAGGTGGATCTCAATTCTTAGGCAGAGGTAAAGTAAATCACCGAAGGACAACCTTGAACCTTCTTTCTTTCTTGAAAAGCCGAGGGACAACCGAGGTAACATCGTAGCTTATCTATTATAAAAATTTAATTTATATTTTTTATTAATATATTAAAAAATATTTATTAAAATGTAAATAAAAATATATGTTAATAAATTTTAAAATTTCTATACCGTCGACTCCACACAATACCATTCCTACTTAAAATAAAATGAATTTAATTAAATAAATTTATTAATATATTTCTTTGAAATTAAAACAAATATAATTTCTCTTCATTTTTATTAACTCTAAAATTATATTAATATATCTTAAATTATCTATTATAAAAAAATAATTTATCATTTTTATTAATATATTAAAAATTGTTTATTAAAATATTTTTCTTTATTATAAAAAAATAATTTATCATTTTTATTAATATATTAAAAGTTGTTTATTAAAATATTTTTCTTTATTATTGAAATTAAAATAAATATAATTTCTCTTCATTTTTAATAACTCTAAAATTATATTAATTTATATTAATATATTTTAAATGATCTATTATAAAATTTTAATTTATAATTTTTATTAATATATTAAAAACATTTATTAAAATATAAATAAAAATATATGTTAAATTTTAAAATTTCTATATTATCCACTTCACACAATAACATTCATTAAGTCTACTCCACACAGCAACATTTATTAAATTGAGTTTTTTCATTTACTCCACACAGTAACATTTATTAAGTTGAATTTTTTCATTTATTAAAAGAATTGAGTAACATATCCATGCTTCAACATTCCCTACAATAACATTCATTAAGTTGAATTTTTTCATTTATTAAAAAAGTTGAGTAACATTTCCATGCCTCAACATTTGTATATAATAGCATGCACAAATATCGGTGCTTCAAGTTTGAACTCTTTTGAACTATCGTTTTCGTGCAACTGACCCGAATATTAAAATAACTTATTCTAAAGATAACTCGGGAGGTTGAGAAAATATCTCAACCACATACCAAACAAGGATCTCACAAATCCAACTCTCTAACAACCTCTTAATTATAGGATCACACAACTCACGTAGAGATTAATTCTACCTCTCAATACATTAGATAAGTAGGAATTATATATTCCAACACTCTCCCTTAATGCCTACTTATCTAAATATCTATGTGATCATATCTTCGTGTGCTTCCTCTTGTACCTGCATCTGATTATTGACGTCCATATAAAGAGAAATCCATCTACCAGAATACATGGGTCATCAACCGCTGTAACCGCCAGTTCTATAGGAATCCTTTTCAGCTAAATGGTTCATTCAACTATTCTTCCTCATAGCTCCCCCTTCATCACATCATCATCAACCTGGGTTTTATTTCGGCTTACCCATAACCGTGCCCTAGGTTTTCTCGGATTACCCTCAACCATGCACCAGGTTTTCTCGGATTACCTGTAACCATGCTCTGGGTTTTCTCGGATTACCCTCAACCATGCACCAGGTTTTCTCGGATTACCTGTAACCATGCTCTGAGTTTTCTCGGATTACCCTCAACCATGCATCGGGTTTTCTCAGATTACCTGTAACGATGCTTTACATAGTTGTTTCTAGATTACCATGAACTTTTCACATTAGGGGGTATACAATGGCTCAGGTACATAGAATTTTCTAGGACGACTACATCAAAATATCCTAGTCTTGCTTTCAATTACATGTCTCACAAATAACATAACTATGCACACCTTCAAACCAAAAAATATAAGCACAACTCAATCTCACTTTCTCACTTTTGTGACTTAATTTGGAGGATGTGTGAGTCCAACGGAATGAGCACGTACACCTCACTTCATTTCGCTATAACACCTCCAAGCAATGATGCCTTTGTCCTTTCTGTGTCCTCAGCAAACAACGACAATATCCTCTGGGACAACGCACAACCGAGACTCTCTTCCCTTTCGGCTAACGACTCTTCAAAACACAGTTTCCTGGTTTCAATATGCTTCACGACAACAAAGAGTTCTACCAACAACAACAAAAACAAACTTATCTTTCTCAATAATGAAGAGTTATCTCACGCTCTCCTCTGCACCAACAAAGCGGCTTCCATTTGTTGAGCGCTCCTGCACAACAACCAACACAAGAATCTACAACAAACAATGGAAGTAGATCACTCAAAAAGGCTACACTGCGTCGCCATCATATTGCATAATGCGTCTTTTCATTGTCAAATCATCACACACAATGGGACACTTTCAAGTAGTGATCTCTATGCAAGCAAGAGATTCTCTTCTCTCCTAACGACTACTTTGGCAGCTCCTCTGACAACGGCTGCACGGGATCTTTTTGCATTTCCAACAATGCCCGGTTCTATCGACTTCTACGAATGCAAAAAGTGGGAACTTCTTCACCGAGGCTGCAAGAATTTCTCCTTCACGGATTTCTTGTACGGGAAGACAAAAGGTTGGCATACCACTCACATCTTCTCCAACTGTTATGGCCTGTAATCCATGATGGGTGTACATCATAGATGTTACACCATCAAACCTAAACCCATCAAATTTATACTCCTCCAACCACCAGCGGGCATTTGACATTAGAAACCGGAGCACCTCCTAGTGACCATAGTTGAAGAGGCGTGAATCTCACATCCAATGATATCCTCAAGAGCCAAAGTGAAAATAATGAGAATTAGTTCCATCGAACATGTTCAGTCCATCTAAGACATTATTTGAAGCATGACTTTTAGTCAACGAACTCTTCGATGCAGACTGCCATGTGATCAATTTCCCTATAGCATCTGATCTGCTTTCAACAATGCATTATACCCAATAACGTACTCGCCACCAAGAATGCAAAACCAACTACATTTTCTCAGTAAAAAGATCTGAAGATTCATACAGCCTTTCATATATCCAACAATATGCCGATAAGAAGCTCCTCAACACAAAGAACAAATCTGCCCAATGCAGAGAGTGATTTCTAATAGACTTCTCAAACTCCCGCGATTGTTGACAGATCTTACAACGATCGTTGAAGATGAAAACGACTCTATAGCAGCGAAAGAAACAATTCTCCACGCGGGCTTCTCCAACAACAATTCTCCACGCGAGCCTCAATATTTCAGCTACCTTGTCTAAAACAAATATGGATGCTCCTTGACACATCAATTCTGGATGGGAGACTTACCACCATCACATGGGCTCCTGCAACTTGTCCTCTTCCGTCCTCAACAGCATCGTGCTTCCACTTGCCTGCCTGGCATTCCAACAATTGCTCGTTCTGGAGCCTTCAATCGACCATGGCGACCGTCAACATTATTGTTGAGCCCATGTGCAGAGGTCTATGAGGATTCAATGAAGCATATAAAGCCCTCCCTCGTGACATAGGACTTCCACGAACACATGTAACCTCTCCTCGCACGCAGACTAGTCAAATTGATCCTCGGGCATTTTAGTGGTGGCTCGATCTCTGTAAACTGAACAAAGACTTCATGCCTCCGTGAGCCCTAACAGCCTGCAGTACCAGCTACTTGGCTATCACTGCCAATGGCACCACCGTGAGGCATGTCTGTGCATCAAGATCGAAAACCAGATGATCGTTTGGGAAACAACCATAATGATCCTCTCAACATGTGGCAGAGTTGAGAGGGCAGCATCCCCATGCATAGAAATAACCCCCAAAGTCATACATGCAACAGACTTCGACATCGATCGCATCTATAGCAGCCACCAATCTTCGACAGTGATCGGATCTGTAGCCTCTAAGATCTGGCACTGAAATTATTAATTGTGCCAAGGAGATACACAAACACATTCTGTGAGTGGAAGCTCTGGTAACTAGATAAATGCCAAACTTCATTCTTAATATTGCAATAGTGAGAATCCTCACACATTTATGTTTTTGTAGCACTAGATTATCTGGTCTGTGTAATCTCACAAGAATCAACACTAGGCAGCCACCACTGACGCCTTCAATGGAAGCTAATAGAATTGTGCATACAGAGATAAAGTTGTGCAGCTATGATCGTGGGCGGCGAAGCGGAATCTCCCATAGCGGGTGGCTCCTCCTTTAATCAACAAATTTATTCCAATAGGACGACAACTCCTCGTCAGTCCTTGCTTCTCAGAAATTATCTACTCTACTCTCCCCATATTCCTGGGCACTCCGTGAGGGAGTCACGCCCAACTCTGACTCTCTGATATCAAATTAAAAAACGAGAGAGACATTATAAGTAACCAAGTTATGTTAAAATGGGAGAGTAGTGTGATATAAACAAATATTCTATTACATACAATATTAATACAATGGACTTTATTATATAGAGTGTACAGGTTGTTATCAGATGTAACTTATTCTAAAGATAACTAGGGAGGTTGAGAGAATATCTCAACCACACACTAAACAAGGATATCACAAATCCAACTCTCTAACAACCTCTTAATAATAGGATCACACAACTCATGTAGAGATTAACTCTACCTCTTAATACATTAGCAAGTATGTTAGATACGTAGGAATTATATATTCCAACAAGGAATTCATCTAAATATTTTGTGAGTAATCCTGTTAAGATTTTCAAATTATTTCTTATGATCAATCACATCACCATATATAAGTTATTTCTCAATTGTGAAAATTTATTTAGATATTTTGAGAGTTATATATATATAAAATCATTTTTATAATACAAATATTTGAATATAAATATATTAGATTTTGTTAAAAAAGATTAGGATATAAATATATTAATTTTTGTTAAAATAAAAAGGATCTTAATTGTTATTGGGCAATAACATTTGAATGTCTATAGTACTAAAGACAAACTCTTACAAACTCCAATATGTTGACTCTTCCTAGTGTTAGTGTTCACTCTCCATTCTGTTAATTGCTAAGACTTGAATATCTACCATATAAATATACCATTTTTTGTTAGAAAAAAGAAGGATATATATATATATATATATATATATATATATATATATATATATAATGTTATTTCAAAAAAAAGGGATTCTAATTATAATAGCATTTGAATGTCTATAATATTAGACAAACTCCATTATGTTGATTCTTCCCAGTTTAACTTTAAGTTTAATAGCTATGGTAAAATTGACTTGATATTTTATATAATTTCCCTAACTAATATTTTGTATAACTTGTGTTTCACATCCAATAATCAATGTTTAATAAGTAATTTAACAATTGGAATTTCAACTTAAAAACCAATCAAAGAGTTTCATCCAGAGTACATAATCAAACCTATGAAAAAATTAACCATTATAAGTAACTTGGAACTTTTTATTGAAAGATAAAATAATATCAATGGGAACAAAATATCATCAAATAGTTTTATCTAGATCACATAATCAATTCCATTTGATAATTTACCATTATAAGTAACTTGGATCTTTCTATTGAAAAATAAAATAATATGCTAAAATGATTGGAAACAAAATATCATCAAACAGTTTTATCTAGGTCACATAATCAAGTCCATGAGATAATTTACCATTATAAGTAATTTGGAACTTTCTATTGAAAAATAAAATAATATGCTAAAATGATTATAAGTAATTTGGAACTTTCCATTGAAAAATAAAATAATATGCTAAAATAATTAGAAGTAACTTGGAACTTTCTATTAAAAAATAAAATAATATGCTAAAATGAAGTTAAATAACTTGAGAATTTCTATTGAAAAATAAAATAATATGTTGAAATCAACTCAATGGAAACAAAAATATGACCATAAACAAAAAGTCAAAATTCACCAGAAACAACTCATTTAATTTAGTTCTTACAAAAAAAAATTATGTGTATCTTAAAATTAAAAAAGAATAAAAACTAGCATAATCTAAAAACAGATTAAATATATAATTATTCTAAATATTATACTTATTTAATGATTAAAAATACACATTTTAGTTGGACTATGTTATAAATGTAATTATAAGTGTGTAAACTACATTTGTGATGTATTTTTTTGTGCTTGTCTTAGTAATTTTAATTTCTGTATCTTGATTATCAAGGTTTCCTTATAAAGACATTCTATTTAGTAATTTATACATCCCCTCTATTAAAGGTTATAGCAGATGCTTAAGGTCTACATCCAGGATGTTGTGTTCCTTAATATAAATAGATCCAAATACAAATGATATATAGGAAAACGAAAGAATTATTACTAAATAATATCAAGAAAAAAAGAAGAAAAACTAAGAAAAAAAGAAAAAAGTATTATTAAATAACAACATTAAGAGAAAAAAAAACAAAAACTAAAAAAAATTATTACTAAATAACAACATTAAGAAAAAGAAAAACAGAAACGGAAACTAAGAAACTAAATGGAAGTGTAGACAGAGACAAAAACTAAAAAAATAAATAGGAGTGTAGACACCTACCTCTAGGGAAAGGTAACAATTAGATCGAGGGAAAGGTGACAATTAATTCTATTGAGAGTAAGTAGTTCAGTTGTTCCTGTGAATGAAAAAGTTGCGTGAACCTCATCTTTTATTTGTTCCTTATCTGTCCTGTAATTATTATAATGAATTCCCTCAAAACAATTCCCTCATATTATCATTAATTAAACAAATTCTATAGTTAATAAAATTATTTAAACACTATAAAACAATTTTTATATTATCATTAATTATACAAATTCCATAATTAAACAAATTTTATAATTAACAAAATTATTTAAACACTACAAAACAATTAACTAAATAACATAGGAGAATAGGAGAAACACAAAAGATATTCATCTTAGAAAATAAGACACAAACCTGCTCCCAATTTTGATCAAAATATTATGTTAACAGATACCCAACAATTAACTGAGTAAGAGAAGAGAATTCACTGAGTAACAAAATAGAACAGGAGCAACACATAAGATATTCATCTCAGAAAATAACACACAAAAACCTGCACACAATTTTGATCAAAATATTAGGTTAACCCATACCCAATTCTGAAGAGATTCATCTCAGAAAATAACACACAAAAAACTGCACATAATTTTTACCAAAATATTCTGTTAATCCATAACCAATTCTGAAGAGATCCATCTCAGAAAATAACACACAAAAAACTACACATTCTGTAGAAATGGTATATTAATCGAACAACCAATAAGCAAAGGGTGTATATTAATTATTGCCGATAAAAGTTTTATAAATTGTAAATAGCATCCGCGCCGCGCCATAAGAGAAGCTTGACTCTAGTAAAATTTCAGAAGTTCAAAAACTTCAAAATAGAGTTCTAAATTGTTAGAAGGGATAAAAAAAAGAGATAAGAGTCAGTAAGGGTGTGCAAATACAACATCGCTAAGTTAATATTGTATTTGGAAATACACTAAACTAACTTTCATTAGATCTTCAGAGCCATCGGGTGTTGTTAGATTAACAAAAGAAAAATAAGATATGCTTGATCTAGAATCTATTTGTTTATCTCCTTATTTTATCGATTCATGTACTCTTAGGAATATATCGCAAGGTCCACTGTCTAAAACAATTTAGATGTAGAGTACCAACAAAACAAAATCTGTAAGTGGGTGGTTCGGGACTGACCCGACGAAAGAATATATGCATGGCTTCCCGTTTACCTGTGCTTTTTCGTTCAGCGCGTTCTAATTCCAGTCTGGTCTGATCTTATCTGGGTGTTAACAATGGATATGTCGAGGCTTCACTTTACCGAAGAAGGGCCATAACGATTGATCGAATTTCTCAGATTCAAGAAGAGTGATTTGAAACTGCAACAAGAAATATAAGGACATGCATCACACCTTTACATGAACAATAAAAAAACCAACAAAACCCTTACAGAAATTTCGTGGAGCACGGGTTAATTTGAATTGCAGGATACAAACCAAACTCAACTTAATCCTTATTGAATATTTTTTTAGCACATTAATTAATGAGCATCTACAGAATTTCACCAACCATCACCAATTAAGATATAATTACAAATGAAAAACAATATCAGCTGAACGTACCTGACTTTAACGGAATGCATGTCTGTAGTTGTAGTTGATCGATCCACTGCAAATTAATTATGGGCGACTGCAAATTAATTATGGGCGAGTCTATGGAATCGCCTCACTTCATCTCTTCTTCATTCACAATGAACCCTAACCAGCAAACTAACACACAGGAAAAAAAATCTAATAATAGAACATTAACCAATGCACTATGAACCTGCACGTCAACACCCACAAAAACTTTCAACATCCATGCACAAATTAATCAGACTGAAACCCCATTAACCAGATATACTCAATACTACATGGATGGAGAGGAGAATTAGAAAAAGGATGACGAGATGAATGAGAAACATAATTATATAAATCTGGGTAATAGCTTTTTTTCACCAACGGCTAATTACTCATCGACGGTGCCAAATCCTTTTCCAGTCGTTTCGATGAACCTTCAAAACCTATGCTATTCAAAAAGACCCGAACCTCCTAGCTTCTAAACCTGTGCTATTACAGAAAAACCTGAACCTCCGACTTTTTACTGTTATTATTATAATTAATCTCTGATTATGTAATGCCACGTGACAACATATTAACTCCCCAAGTGCCAAATTATTTTTACCATTTATCAATATCGAGTATAGTGATTTGGCATGTCGATGTTATCATTACACTAACTACATGTCAGTAAACAAATCATAAAATATTCCATTCCGTGCCATCATGATAATAATACCCAACGGTTATATTCCATAAAATCATAAAATATTCCCAACGGTTAAATGCCATAAAATCATAAAATATTCCCAACGCTTATATGACATGCCACCATGCTAATAATACCTAACAATTATATGTCATGCCATCATGCTAATAATACCTAATACCTAACGGTTATACAAATCATAAAATATTCTATGCCATGCCATCATGTTAATAATACCCAACGGTTATAGGCCATATCATCATGCTAATAATACCTAACGGTTATACAAATCATAAAATATTCAATGCCAGGCATCATGCTAATAATACCCAACGGTTATATGCCATGCCATCATGCTAATAATACACAACGGTTATACAAATTATAAAATATTCCATGCGATGCCATGCCACCATAGTTAAGAACACCCAACGGTTATATTTGAGGTGCCGAACAATGGGAGGTGGTTGATGCTTTCATCGTTTTGATAATATATAGAAATTTTCTAATATAAATACATATCTTTAAATTAAAAAAGCGTCCTAAACTCATCCAACATCCCAATGGGAAGGAAATAATGCATACTTCTACATCGATACTCATCTAACATCCGTGTGCTTAATGCCATTATTTTCTAGTGATACCGGATTAAATATGAAATGCTGGATACTTAGAATTAATAATTCTAAATTTATTAAATGTTTATCATTAGAATCCATAGATGTGTATTATAAAATATTTGAATTCTTATAGTTAATAATTATTTATTTTTATCATTAAAATGGATGTGTAGATGTGTATTAAACGATATTTGAATTTTTATAATTAATAAATATTATTTTTTACTATTAAAATGGATGTGTATGGAAAGATATATGAATTATTAGAATTAATGAAAATTAATTGATTATTATTAAAATGAATATATATTGAAAAATATTTTTTTTTATAGTATAAAAAAAAAGATTTTTCCATGATTTTAATTTTATTTGTTTGGAACTTTTTTCCATATTTAGTATGGTGGGAGTTTATGGTTTCGATATAATTTATGTTATTAAAGTTTATATTATGCCATCTAATTTTAATTAAAAATTGTAGGGTCATATAAGTATTAAAATATTAAAAGATTATGATTAAAAATGACATTTTATTAATATAAATTGAAGTTATTCACAATTTATAAAAATTAATACTTTAAAAACTATATACTATATAAATATAATATGATACAAGAAAAGCATATAAAAAAAACATTTATGTTAGCTGAGTTATATATAATTATGTATGCAACAAGGTTGCATGGCAGCGTATACCTGCTACTATGAAGGTATAATAAAATAATAGTTGTAGTAGTTTTTGACATGGTTTTGTGGCGAGTACGTCCCTACCAACTTTGGCTAAATATAAAGAATTGTGTAACATCTAAAATCGTATTCTGAAATTTCGTAATCCATCGAGTAAATCTAATTTACTTGTTAGATAGGCTAAATTCATGGGGTAAACTAAATGGCAAAAGGAAAAACAAAGATACAGGGAGATGCAAAACCTGGACTCCTAGAATTGGAGATTCAAAACCTGGACTCTTAGAACCCCCATGTTGTTTGAGAGCCTCAGTGGGAGTTCTTAAGAATGAATGCAAAAGACATTGTAAGATCCTATGCAATACAACTACAATTGTAGTGGACATATTAAATAACCCAACCCTTAACAAATGTTATAAGCAGCATGTCAGAGGAACCATAGAGCCTCAAATTGAACAACCAGAGATGAAAAACCCATCGAGCAAATCTAATTTACTCGTTTATGTAGGGTGATGACTGACGAAGGATTGTCGGCTAACACTGGACGAAATCACACACAAAAAAACAGAGATGTATGAAATGACCATTGAAGAAACATGTGAGAGACTCAAAGAGTCAGAGAGTTTGAAGCACAACGTTACTTTGAGGAGCCCATCCCAAATATCAATAAGAATTGAATTGCAGTAGTGTTAATGTTTATACCATTATTATAGTTCTTTGCATTTCAATAGATAAGAACAACATAAGAACAAGATCACTAAGAAATACACATTCACAAGAGACACAACATTTATCTTGGGAAACCCTCTAGGGGAAGAAAACCCAGCAAAAACTTCCTTATCATAAATTGCCAATACAATGTCAAGATATAACTCAAACCAATACAGATAGTCCTCTCAAAAAGTTGCGCCACTCTTCTCCCTCTCTCTTTTGCCGGTAACAGATCAAAACATGTCTCTGAAACTGAGCAAGTGAGTTGTGTTCAAATGGGACGCTAGCCTCCTTTATTTATACAAGTTCTAGCATGTGTGAAGTGTCTCTTCACTGGCAGGGCCAACTTCTTAATCTGGTTGGGTAAAGCCACCTTTATTATATTTTTGGGTCTTCTTATTAACTGCTAGGGCCGACTTCTTATTCTGCCTATTATAATTGTGTGTTGACCAATCCACAAAAGGGGATTTGGTCCTAATACAATTACCAACATGATTAATCCACAATTACAGTTACATTATTTCAACACTCCCCCTTAACAATAAGGGTATTCTTAAACAGCATCAGGTGAGAGAGGTCTACATCATCAGTGGTATCAGGAGGACAGTATCGTCAATATCATCTTGAAACATTAGCTAGCATATTTACGAGTCATCGAAAGTTTTCTTCATCGGAAACATCATCATTCTCGAAAGAATGCCATCATCATTTGCATCAATATGTATGAGTAAAAATGATACCTCATCACAACACTAGGCTAGCACATCGCAATACTACACTAGCTCAATGTCACAGCGGTTAAGATGGTAGCTCAGTGTCAGCCACATATTGCTTTACATCTAACAACGAGGTCAGAAGTAAGGAATCATCTTGCTTTACGTCTAACAACTAGGTCAGAACCGAGGAACACATCATCATCTCGCTTTACGTCTAACAACTAGGTCAGAAGTGAGGAATCATCTTGCTTTACGTCTAACAATGAGGTCAGAAGCAAGGAACACATCAACATCTCGCTTTACGTCTAACAATGAGGTCAGAAGTGAGGAACCATATTGCTTTACGTCGAACAACTAGGTCAGAAGCAAGGAGTTCCCACAACGTCATTCTTTACGTCTAACAGCGAGGTCAAAAGCAATGACTCATCTTACTTTATGTCTAACAGCGAGGTTAGAAGCAAGGAATGCCCACAACATCATGCTTTACGTCTAACAACGAGGGTAGAAGCAATGAATCATCTTGCTTTACGTCTAACAACGAGGTCAGAAGCAAGGAATGCCCACAACGTCATGCTTTACGTCTAATAGCGAGGTCAGAAGCAATGACTCATCCTGCTTTATGTCTAACAGGGAGGTCAGAAGCAAGGAACACA
Source organism: Picea engelmannii (assembly GCA_009831015.1). Classification (NCBI taxonomy): domain Eukaryota; kingdom Viridiplantae; phylum Streptophyta; class Pinopsida; order Pinales; family Pinaceae; genus Picea; species Picea engelmannii. The sequence goes on from ML778069.1 coordinate 985,949, forward strand.
CAACGTCATGCTTTACGTCTAACAGTGAGGTCAGAAGCAATGACTCATCTTGCTTTACGTCTAACAGCAAGGTCAGAAGCAAGGAATAAATATATATACTCCCCCTTTCAGAGAGGGTCCTTTCAGACTATACCAAGCTTATCTTGAAAGTGTTTAAACTTTACACAAGATAGAGATTTGGTCAACACGTCAGCAACCTATTCATCCATGCTAATGTACTAGAGCTTCAAGGCTCCTCTCTGTACAATGTCATGAATGAAATGATAGCGGATCTCTATGTGCTTCGACCTGTCGTGGAATACAGGATTCTCTGTCATCTTTATGCAGCTCTGGTTGTCACATAGAATCATGATTGCTCTAATCTCCAAGTCAAATAGGCCAATCAACAACTTTTGAATCCATATAGGTTCGCAGCTAGTAGAACATGCGGCAATATACTCTGCTTCCACTGTGCTGAGAGAAATACTGGATTTCTACCTACTCTGCCATGAGATCATGGTTGATCCCAAACTGAAACAGCATCCGGAAGTGCTTTTTATGTCAGCAATGCTTCCTGCCCAATCTGCATTAGTATATCCACTCAATGGGAAGTCATGATCTCCATCATAGCTGAGACCATAGTCCATTGTACCTTTAAGGTACCTCATCACATGTTTTGCAGCCACTAGATGAACACGTCTGGGCTCTACTAGAAACTGACTCAACGTGTTCACTACAAAACAGATGTATGGTCTGTCAAGTACATCAACGATCCAATAATCTGTTTATACAGTGTGGCATCTATCATGTTTAATGAACTATCGACCAACAACTTCATCTTTGCTTCCATGGGTGTATTCATGAAATTACATTCTAGCATGTCGAATCTCTTTAAGATTTCGACCGTGTACTTCCCTTGGTTAAGGAAGATTCTTTCTGGACTCTGCCATACCTCAAGACCTAAGAAGTAATTCATTAGGCCAAGGTCTTTCATTTCAAATTCTGCGGCAAGTCTCTTTTTACATTCAACGATGAGCTTTTCTTCTCCAGTTAAGAATAAGTCATCCACATACAGTAGTAAGATTACTGGTTCATTATCCATAATTTTTAAGTAGATATTTGAGTCTGCTTTACTCTTGGTAAAGCCTAAGCTTGTCAAAAAACTGTCTATATGGCCATACCAAGCTCTGGGAGCTTGATTCAATCCATATAAGGCTTTCTTCAATCGGGAGACATGAGACTTCCTGTCTTCAACCTCAAATCCTTGGGGTTTCTCTATATACACTTCCTCTTCGATAAAACCATTCAGGAAAACTGTCTTTACGTCCATCTGGTGCAACTTCCATTTCATCTTGGTTGCAAGAGTGAATGTCTCTTCATAGTCAATGCCTTCCTTATGGGAAAATCCACGAGCGACAAATCTTGCCTTATATTTCTCAATACTTCCATTAGAAGCATGTTTTATTTTGAAGAGCCATTTTGATGATATCACATCCTTACTTTTTTCTATGGGAACTATTTCCCATACATCATTCTTTATTATGGATTGGTATTCCTCTATCATGGCATCTGCCCATTCCTTCTTTTGAATGGCCTCTTCAAAGCATGTAGGTTCTTCATCAAGTAGATTGCGCATTAAAGCCGTGTAACTGGAGAATGGATTTGGTCTTTTCACCTGTCTCGTGGTTCCTTCTGGAACACCATACTTCTCTCCATCTTGAATAAGATCTCTTGCCCAAGTAGGCTTTCTTTTATCGGAGAAGGTCATTTGAGGAGGTTCTTGAACTTCTGTTATATCATGATCTTCAGGAGTCTCCTCATCAGGGGAAGTTACGACTTCCCTTACAGGTTCTGCAGCTCTGGGAACTTCCCTCACAGATTCTGCAATCCTGGGATTTATAGGTTCCTCTTCATATACTTCTTCAAGCTGACATCTTCTTGATTTCTTAAGTGCTACTTCTTCATCAAAGGTCACGTCCCTACTGATTTCAATATGGCTGTGACCAGGTATGTAGATTCTGAAGGCCTTGGAGACCTCACAGTATCCCACAAATATTCCCTTCTTTTTGGAGGGTTCCAGCTTGTTTCTTTTCTCTTTCGGTATATTAATAAACAATGGACAACCAAATATTTTGAGTTGGCTTACCTCTGGCTTCTTTCTGGTGAACATCTCTTCTGGTGTCTTGAGCCCAAGTGCACTATGGGATAATCGGTTCTCCACATAAACAATTGTCATTCCTGCTTCTACCCATAAGCACATAGGAAGGTCCTGATCGTGAATCATGGTCTTTATAGCTTCCATGATTGTTCTGTTCTTCCTTTCAGCTACACCATTTTGTTGGGGATTATAGGGAGTAGTAAGTTCCCTCTTGATCCCAACATCTTTGCAGAAGTTTACGAACTCCTTTGAGGTATATTCTCCTCCATTATTTGACCCATTAATGGAGGATGATGGCATTGGGCCACATACATCTGAATGAATGAGTTCTAGGACTCCTTCTATCTTGTTGTCCCTCTTCGGAGACGGGTTCTTGATGTTCTTCCCTTGTGCACATCCATTGCATACGCCTGCATGGTCACCTTTGAGTTCTGGTAAACTTGTGACCGCTTTGCATATGTATGGTAGCGCCTTGTAGTTGATGTGAGCTAATCTTCTAGAGTTCACATGGATTCTTCAATAGCGTGTGTCATGGCAGCTTCTGGGTGACCCACCTTCTTTTCCACTGATGATTGTTTCATTTATGATCTCTCCTTTAGCACATTTCCTTCTGCAACCTTCGCTATAGCTTCCTCATGTGACTTGGAGCAAGGTAAACAAAACAACAAGCAAGAATAATAACCTTCTGATAATATGAAGCAATAGCACGAACAATCATCACAGTAGCTCCTTTAGAGATATCACTTATAATTTATCTGAAGCAAAGATTAAAGGTAAGTAATACAATACGAAACGAGGTCAACACTCTCATAGTGTTGTGACCAAGCATTCTTCCATTGCAACCTGGAACTAACTCACAAGGTTTCTCCTAGAGGAGCTGTTAGTTGTATCAGGCAAAGTATTTACCTTTATATGCTTACATGCTATCAAGTATAATACTTTACGATGACTGCTATCTCAATTATAGTTATTAGTTTATCATGTGTACCTTTGAATCTTGATTAATCAAACCTGGAGTCTTGTCCTAAAAAATGAGTTCTTTATTTTCTTTTAGGTCTCCTTCACTCAAGTGATGAGTGCTTTATTCAACCTATCTTTTGTACTAAGACAATACGCTAACATGACAAAAGGTTAGGTTAGAGGATAAGCTCTATGATCAACTTTTAATTCTTCTAATAATTTGATCATAGCTTCAACATGCAACACTGATCAAGATAATTTCATAACAAATAGATGCATATTAGAATAATCACACCTGGGTTGCATCATTTCTCTGAATGTGTTGGATCTTGAGATTCTTTTGGATCTATTGCAAGAGATCCCTTCTCCAGCAAATACTCTTTAGGGTTTAACCATTAAACATATGTGAGTACATACCTCGGATAACATTTGTAGGTAGTGGCTCCATTTGGTAGCAGCGATAATCATTACCAAAAACTTCAAGGTTGATTGCAACTGGTTCTACGTCTGCAACTACAACTGGTACTACAACTGCAATTGCGACTGCAACTTAGGGTTTTATGAGGAAACCCTAATTTTTCAAACTTCAAATTTTGAAATTCTGATCCAGGGGATAGGTGCGCTGAGTTGAGGCGAGTATGCTGGTGTACTCAGAATTTCAAAAATTCAACTTTTACCCCCTCAAACTTGATCTGCGGATTTCTAGACTCTTGTTTCTGGTTTTCTGGTACTTCTGGTACTCTGGCACTTTTGGTACTCTCGTTTTCTGGTTTTCTGGTACTTTGTGAAACTAGGGTTTCACTTTTCAGGAGATCTAGGTACTAAAAATGTGTGATCTAAGTGGGGAAATGATCCTTGGGGGAGGGCGCAACTTTCTAGGTGGTTTTAGGGATGAAACGATTCACTTTTGCAAAACCCTAATTTTTGTGTACGACAATAGTGACATTTTTCTTTTGCAAAATATGCTTCCTTCATGTTGGCATGATACCATGTTAATGTTTATTCCATTATTATAGTTTTTTGCATTTTAATAGATAAGAGAAACATAAGAACAAGATCACTGAGAAATATACATTCACAAGAGACACAACATTTATCCTGAGAAACCCTCTAGGGGAAGAAAACCTAGCAAAAACTTCCTTATCATAAATTTCCAATACAATGTCAAGAGATAAATCAAACCAATACAGATAGTCCTCTTCAAAATATGTGCCACTCTTCTCCCTCTCTCTTTTGTCGGTAACAGATCAGAACTTGTCTCTCAAACTGAGCAAGTGAGTTGTGTTCAAATGAGGTGCTAGCCTCATTTATTTATACAAGTTCTCGCATGTGTGAAGTGTCTCTTCACTGGCAGGGCCGACTTCTTAATCTGGTTGGGTAAACCCACCTTTATTATAATTTTGGGTCTTCTTATTAACTGTTGGGGCCGACTTCTTATTCTGCCTATTATAATTGTCTGTTGACAAATCCGCAAAAGGGGATTTGGTCCTAATACAATTACCGACATGATTAATCCACAATGGGGATTAATACTATGAATAAAATAACAATAATAATAAGAATACTCTTTGCAATTACATTATTTCAACAAGTAACAACTGGAGCGGAGGTGGGTGCAGAGGCGAAAGAAGGGGTAGAAATTGATCCAATATGAGATTTATGTGTGGAAACAAAAACATTTCAACAACCACACTAAATTTAGCAGGAACTCGTGATCTTTGTGTACTATATTGAGTACAAAAACCATCTGTTTTTTTAATTGGTAATAGTTACTATCTTCATGTATAGGTTGATCTAGATGACATTTGAGCTTAAAAATGTCACTATCTAAATAAAAAAGAATTTTATGGTGTTCTTGATCTTTGTGTACTATATTGAGTACAAAATCCAGTTTTTTTTTAAATTGATAATCGTTACTATCTTCATGTATAGGTTGATCTAGATGACATTTGAGCTTAAAAATCTCATTGTCTAAATAAAAAATAATTAAAGAATTTTATGGTGTTCTTTGCTTGTTTCATATGCAAGGAATTAAGACAACACACCATGGACATTTGTTATTATATGCTATGATGTTGCTCCCTTGGGCATAATGTTTATATAAAACTTCTATTGTTGTCTCTCTGTTATGCTAATCTGTTCTTGCATCATATAGATCTTTGAAGAAAACTTGTGTCGTTGTCGATTTTGCGTTGGATTCTTGCTGGAGATATTAAAATACCTCATTTTGTCAATAAATAACAGAGGAAGAATCTACTCCATGCCTTCCTTTTGTCAACTCAAGCTTGACCCATAAATCAATAAACAAACACTGTCTTTCACAACTACGTGCATCATTGCATTGTTACCCTAAGACTTTCTTGTTCCAGAATTTTAATTCAAATAAAGAATGCTTGTTTGTGCGCACACACACATATATACATATTTTGATTCTCCAAACTATATATTATTATGACATAATCACTATAAAAACCATGGTTTTGGGTCATTGATATGATTTTATTCGAAATAAAAATATGCAGAGAGTTAAAGATAAAAAAATCAACCATGATTTTGGGTCATTGATATGATTTTATTTGAATTGAAAATATGTAGATACGTAAAGATTAAAAAAAAAAGCATTGTGTTAGATACTTCAAACTTCTCACATAAAAAACATTGCATTAGAAGAACAAAACCACATAGTTGTGTTTTCTATTAAATAATACATGATGGTGGAAAAAAGTTAATTGTTGTGGCTTATCAATAACAAATAAATGATGTAAAGTTTGTTAAACCTGTGATGGGGGACATGGTTACATACACGGTAGAGGGAACTCCCATTGTTAGCCAAGGACCTGCTACTGACACTGGCATAATACTCACCACTTCCATTTTTTTTTCTTTAGCAAACTGCAGGGAAGCTTGGTTTGCCAGGGTTTTTGACACATAATACATCTGTGTGCATGCAATCAATGAAAGCGGAATTTTTTTTTGCAGTGTCTAATTTAAATCATAAACTCCTACAATAAACTTACCCAACCCTAGGGTTTATTTTGTCTAGTGAAATATTTTGAGCTCCAACATAATTCATCGATGATTTCCACTAGTTTCTCTGGAAAAGAAGAAAATCTTGCAGATGAAGTGTAAACCACACGCCTTAAATTTGGGTCGTTGCACAGGACTTGAGAAAATTCAGAGTTCCTCTCATGACATATTCAATGACTTCTTTCTATACAAAAATTCAATTCATATCAATATCGTTGTGCTAAAAAAATGGCTAACTTTATTCTTTATTATTTCACTTACCTCTAGATATTGTGAACCAAAATATGTGGGAGTTGCAACATGAAATACATTGTGGTAGCTATGGATGGCAGATTCGAAGTTCCCTTCCTCACAGAGATCTTGTCTGAAAAGACAAATCCTCTCATGGGCTCCTTGGAGAGAGAGAAGGAATCAATTATTTGATAGGTTCCCTGGATCTCTGAGAGTGGCATAGCTATACTAGTTTTGCATATTCTAGAATTGATTTTGGGCACTTTTTTTCTCCCTTTTAGCTGGGGTATCTGGGAGAGGCGTTTCATGTAGATCTTGGTGGAAGTTGTCAGGATTGAGAGATAGGAGAATAGGAGGTGGAGCTTGATATGTAATGTTTCCCATATTTTACGATAAAAAATAAAAAAAAACTTTTTATAAGGTCAGTATAATTTATCATTGATTTTGAAAGAAATGTTTCACTACCCCTTGGCATCCATAACTTGTTCTTTCCACTTCTTGTCTAGGTGCACATATCTAGTATGACATGTTAACTCCACCCTCCATAAGAGCGAGGGTGAAACTACTACTTAAGGCTTATGTTCCTTTGGTCATCATTCTAGAGTACATGGTGCTTTCTTTTGTAAAATATAGCACCATTTTACTATTTTCCAAATCCCATAGCGTAATAAACATTACCCTTAACAATCTTGATTGCTTATTAATATCATGGTGATTTTTTATACAAGTATTAAAACTCGGGAAAATGTGACTAGCGCAAAGGGTCATGGTTACTATTCGATCGACCACATGTTAACCAAAAAAATCCAAGCATTTACCAGGCCATGGGTAAGAGTTAAAACATAACCAGGATGAAAACGGGTGCACATTCTAAACCTAACTAGTCTGCATTGGTTCTTCTCCATAACTAAGAGATAAGTAAGGTGGCAGGGGGTGTACTATCAAGATTTAATGACCTTACTTGCAAAATTAAACAAAGAAACCTATGGCGTACTCCTTGGGCTAGTGCTCGGCCTTCACACCCACTGCACTCTCTCCACCTTGCATTTATCACATGGCCTCAGCACAGATATTTACTTGTCACCATTACTCGGCTCATTCTGGGTTTTCCCATTGTTTTTTTTATTCAATTCCTATCCCTGTGTTTACACAAAACATTGTCAAACAACCTCTGTTACTCTTCGTCCTGATGTAGTGACAAGCCATCGTGAATCTGGGACTCGCATTGATGAAAGGAGCATCCAAAGAAATACTGGTCAGAACCTTTGCAAGCTAAGCATTTTTCTACAATGGCTATTCATTCTTTATCCTATGTGGTTACACTGTTTGGTAAAGATACGTAGGCTCTATCGGTATCCTGCTGAACTCTGATGTATTGGAAAGACTTGTTATTTTTTCTGTAAATGATTTTAAGTAGGATATTAGACTATTGTATTAGAGGCAAAGTCGATTCAAATTGGGTTCTGTCGCTTCATAGTTTTCCCCACCTCCATCTAATATGTAACCGAAGAATTATCTTCTTGAACCCTAAGTGTTTTAATCTTAGAAATTTTCTGTGGGACAACGTTATGGCCAAAAGTTGTAACTTTGTGTTATAATTAATTTTACGAGGGTTCTTCATCGAGGGCGGATTCGATTCTCCAATGTGTAATAGTCATTTTTCTAAGGGTCGACATCCTACTGTAGATTATGTAGGAATAGGTCACATTTCATTGTTTGAACCTTTATACTTCACCTCTCATCCTCACCCTAAGGAGTCTTGGAATTCCGGGTTTATCAACTGCAATTCCTTGTTGTATGGTGATGTAGGTTTTCCTTTATTATTTGTATAGAATAGAGATTGATATAGGGTTTTCCTAACTGTGGCTCAACGCATCTCAATTCAGTGAAGGTTTCACTATGCATTATTAATCTTCAGAGTCTTTAAGAAGAATTGCCTGAGAGATTTTACCCTATGCTCATCTAAAGACACATGGCCGTTAGGAAACTTAATTTTTTTTTTCCTCATCTTTATAAAAGGGAAGACATGAGGGTTTTTCCATGCACCCTGATTCACTGTTGAATCTCGTTGTCTATTATCATCGACTGTCAGCATATATTTTTATTATAGTGGTAAGGTTCAAGTCTCATGGTTGTAATGGTTCTACAATTTTGTATAATGATAGTGTATAATCTCTGTATATTTTAATCGTTTTAATTTCAACAATTCCTTGTATTTCTTTCTAGTAATCACAGTTAAAGATTTGTTTATAGTGATATAATGATGGGACCCCTAGTTTTTGTGAGGGTACCCATCAGATCGACCTTGAACCACTTCTCCCTTCCAGTTTGTGGATGTCTTCCTCAAACTCGCAGATGGCATGACATATCCAAGCCACAAGTTAAGTGATGTTGAGAATCATAGATATGATATTTCTGTAGCATAGAAATTGTCTTGGATTTTAATCTAATTCGTTATTCAGAATTCTATTTAATTATTTTTTTCTCATTACTGTCCTTGTTTCCCCACAGGACTCTTGATTCTTGAAGTCTTCCGACTCGAAGTCGCACCTTGTACAAAAGGTATTCGGGTTCTAAAAGTAGCTCTTAAAAAACACTTTCAAGGTTCTATCGTGTGAATAGATTAGTATACAATTATCATGGGTGGAAGTGCTAGATTTTCTATGGCAGTTGATTTAACTATGTATTCAGATTTGAAGAAAATCCCTAAGGGTCAAACCCTTGCCTTTGTGTAAAATAAATTATTAAGGTGTAATGAACATGGATTTCTCCATTGCTCATAGGTTGTATAGTCAAGTTTAAGCGGAGGAAGATCAATCGGTCAACTCCTTGTTTTTGTATATTGAATATGCTATATTTAGAGTTCTGAAATGGATAGTGAATCTCAACTATCACCGAATATGTGTATACCTATAATTTAGGTGACTCCAGACAACATATCCTTCAATACAATTAATTTGTTCTTGTATTATTGTATTTTTCAGAAACTTCATGGTGGGCAACAGAGCTACTTGCTTTCTTTTATTTCACTGATATCTGGCTTATACACATATTGGAACGATTTATTAATTGATAGCACAATAATGCAATTTTGAAATTATAAGAATATGTGTATGTACTTTAAAGGGATCCAGAATCTTTGTCTTTTGAATTCGGCGTCTTTCTCTCCTCTAACATTTCGTTCCATAATTCCATTTGCATTGAAAGATTCAATTCATTTTATTTATTATTCCAGAACTTAATATGTGTCTAGTTAGATTCATTCGTATTTCATTATATTATTAGCACCTATTGATATACATACTTTAGGATTTTGAAGTGAGTCTTGTAATTCATATGGTTATCTTTATACATATATCTTTATATATGTATTTACATACATAGTTGCCTCCTATTATATACAATCATTCGCACAGTGGTTTAAATGTGATAGGATAAATCGTCCAAACTCAAGAGATAACCCACAGAGATGTATATATGTAGTATAGGTATGAAAAGTTCGTAATTCTCAAGTTTACTTCTAGAATATTGATTACTAAACATATATTCACTTGTAAAACATATGTATTTGATGCACCGAAGATGCAGTAATTTCTAACATGAAAGTAATGAAGTAGAAATCTATTAATACAGTTACATTTTCATGGTATATTTCCACCATTCGATTTTCATTCCAGTCAAATTACTTAGTAGGGTTTACTCAACAATTGCAATTAAACTGTGAGAGTCTATCCTACTTTCATTACATTCCTTTAGGATTTAATCAATAGAGTACCTCATTCATATTTAAACAGATGAAATCCTACCAACCAATATTTCACAATGGTAGTTAAACAGAGAAGGAGAAGATAGTATTATCTAAACAAATTGTCAAACAACAAATGGAACAACCACATTCCTGCCAACCTTATAATAGGGAAGCCAAATCACTTTTCCTATTCACCCCCTAGCCTGACCATGAATCCATGAGGGCAAACTCAGAACTCCTCCTCAACAATAGTCCTTTAGTTTCAATAGTTTATCCTTGCCTCACACTCAACAAGTAGTGTTCACAACAACAAGAGTTATATTCTTTCCCCGACCTACTAGACAATGTCCTCCCTCCTCCCATATGGGATATATCCAAAAGTAAAAGATGCCTAGGTCTGTTTCCCCTAGGGAATTTTTTCATCTTTCCAAGTCCCTCATTTCCAACGACTACCAATGGCCAAATTCTTGATTTTCCACTTGTAATAATCATCCCTAAGGTAGTTCCAACATTTTCCCCACTCATGGAGTCATGGTCAACTGATTTTAACCTAGCTGCTCCATTTGTCCATCAACAATAGATATAAAATATTTTGTTTCATACAAGTGTCATAGTCAAGTAGTTAGTTGGGTCAAATCAGATCTCTACCCAACAGTCATAATCATTAATTACAATTAACTAAATTTGAAATTTGAAATTTCCATAAATGGAAAACATTTTCCAATTTCTAATTTACCAAAAACGGAAATAATTTCCTAAGAAATTTCAGACTTTAAATTTTTATTTTTTGGGGGGGTGTTACTGTTAGAAAAATAGGACCGTGGGGAAATAAAATAAAAAAAATGCGGAAACAAACACAAAAGATACAGAATACAATAGAGACACAGATTTATGTGGTTCACCCAGTGTGGGCTACGTCCACCAGAAAAATTGCCAGGTCCTTCTTTTATTATTATCCATCATATGAAGGGATACAACCCACAACAAACCCATTGTAACTTCCTCTTATTTCTCTCACAGTCTCCTATCTCAGAATACAATATTCTCCATCCACCATAGCCACAATACATTTCCCTCATAAAAGAGGGTTTCTTTCTAGGGAAAAAAACCGTAACATAATCTCTATTGTTAGATCTGTGACCTTATAATGAACGGTCAATATTTACAATGAAATTACAATATATATTTACAAGGCAATTTTTCCTTCGGGGGCATCGTCCATGAACCCCTATCAGGGGATGCTGCCCTTGAACCCCCGTTGGGGGCCTGGTTTCCCCCAAACCCCCCAGCTGGGGGGATACCCCCCGGACCCCGCAGAGGGGGTACCCCCCTTTGCACTCCCCAACATGGAAGAGTGTACATACTTCTAGGGTGTAAATACTTCATGGGGTATAAACATGATTGAAAGTAAAAGACCTCTGAATTAGGAAGATAATCAGGCTCCACAACTAATAATCTCCCACTTGGACACTGATCTCAACAACTCTACCACTGTTGTATATGATGGACTCTTAACCTTCTTGGACCTCGCAAATTCCTCATCTTCATCTTCATTCTTGAAGACCAATTGAAACTGAGCAGGAACTCAATTTCTCCCTGGTTACTCCCTTTGTTAACATGTCTGCAGGATTCTGGCTAGTGTGATGCAGACCCCCAACCCTCTATCAGCCCTCGGGTCAAGGTCTGCTACAGGATCATTCTAATTCCTACCCTTGAGTTGGATTGACTCTTCGATTCCTCTTCGGGGAATCCCATGCACATAAAATGGTGCTTCTCCACACATCCTTATGAATTGAGTCCACACGATCAAACATGAAGCATTAAATTCCAATTCCCCCCTGACCAAACAATGTGGTCATATTTCTCGCGATATCGGAACTTCAGAGTTCGCGACTTCACAATTTCTCCTTCCAAGTCTCTCAACTCTTCATCTTCTGAATTCACGATACCCGAAGTGACGATATGGGTATGGCTCCTCCCCTTGTTAGCACCCTCCGTGCGTGACCATCAGCTAGGCTTAACACTAGCACCTCTCGCTACTCACCGCTTCACGAGTTTCAGCGTCGAGCCCCCGTGCTCTCATTCCACGAATCCCCGAGACGGAGGAAGTCAATGGAGTGTTGAGTCCTTTCACTAGGCGACACGGGTCCGCCTGTCTGTCACCCGGGCCCACCTTGTGGTTCTACCACATGTCTCTCATGCCTAGCTTCAACACTTCGCGACTTCGCTCCCCAAGCGCTGCCTCCTTTGTATATCGACACCGGAAGTGCTGAGATCCTGAACTCCTTGTTACTCCCTATCGCAACTCATGACTTCGAAAATTTTGGGACAAAAGTCTCGACTCTCCAACTACCGAAACCTGAAATTCCGATCTGTCGAAATGGTTGACGACGTCCTTTCCCTGTACTTATATCGCGTCTCACGATTTCGGGAATCCCGAAACAGATATCTCGAGCTCCTATCCTCCAAAATATCGAAATGGCGAATTCTGACTCGTTATTAATGCTGGCCCCAGAAAAAAACTGCTCGCCCTATCGGGACTTCACACTTCACAATTTCACGATTCTTGGTGCAAGGTTTGCGGTCCTTCAAATCGCGAATCCCCGAAGTGAGAATTCACGAGTGATCCAACGAATCTTGTCGACTTCGATCCTACGGTCCAATCTCTCCTGAGCTTGCACTTGAAGAATACTTGTCGTAGCTTCCCTTCTCCTCTACAAGATCTGATGGCTCTCGGAATTGCGTGAATTCTCCACGGAGAATTTCGACCATCCAATTCCTCCTTGACAACTCCTATGAAATAAACAAGGTATTCCTTCATGGAACTTGTCCACCTACAAAACAACTTCGCTACACCTCCTTTCAACACTTCAAGGCACTAGCCCTCTTGAGCTTCTCTTTGACAACTTTGAAGACTCTATCCCTCCTAAGCTGGATTGAAAAATCCTCAAGTACTCTGGGAATACCTTATGCACGCACTCCTTGCATCACTTCTTCAAATATGCTCTGGTATTTGAACCTCTTCGACTCTGTGCACTCCCTGCAACAACAGTCCTTCAATAATTTCACTCATGTTATAACTCTGAGACTCTACTCGGTCTGCACACACCTTGCACGATTCCTGTGCTTAACATGCACTTCCATTAGAATGAGAACAATGTTATCCCTCCTGAGCTTTTAAAGATGAACTCTGACTTCTGCCAATGCACATCTTGGAGACAATTTCACTGCACTCCTTGTAGGAAAACTCTTGCTCAGATAGAGAAACAATTGAAACTCATCCCTTACTCTCCCTCTCTTCAGATTTTAGACATTCAACAAGAAATCATACATACATAGCATAAACAACAAATGCATGATAGAAAGAGTAAAACAACACTAAGCATAACATTCAACATGCATACACAGAGAACATCACAACATCATAAGTCTGAATCATGGGTGTTTTCAAATACAACTCTCTGCTTCTTCTCCTCTCTATGCTCTATGGGCGATTGATTATGCTAATGTTACAATGGTACAAGATGAGGATGTCTATAGTCGGTTTTACCTCCTATGCTCTAAACTGTCCAATCTGCATTTAAATCTACCTACTCACATTAATTATGTATTAATGCCTTCACCTACTACAGATGAGTGCGAATTGCTCAAGATCTGTTTATAATATCTAAGTGTGCTTCCTCTTAACTATTACATTAACATCCACACATTTATTTCAAAACATCTCAAAACGCTTTTGCAACGTGCTGAAATGCAGTGGCGCTTGTTCTAGCTGTCTTCCGTCCTTGTGCTTGCTTGCTGCTTACGATGTTTGCGATGCTCCTGCATCATAGTGTGTATCTTTTCCAACTTCAAATGTCCATCTTCCAAGGTGTACCGTATGAAATGGTACCTCAAATGTATATGCTTAGTCTTCTAATGGAAGGCTGAGTTCTTTGCAAGATGAATGGCACTCTCACTGTCACAATACAAACTGCTATTCTCTTGCTTCTTTCCCAATTCCTCCATAAACCTATGTAACCGAATCATATCTTTACTAGCCTCTATAGAAACAAAATACTCTTCCTCTGTTGTTGAAAGTGAAACAACCTTTTCTAGTTTTGAAATCCAACTTACTGTTGTTCCACCTATAGTAAACACATACCTTGTGGTACTCCTCCTGCTATCTTTATCACCTGCCATATCTAAATGAACATATCCTTGTAGAATAGTTTCTGAACCTCCAAAATATAATGCATGATTATCAGTACCTCTCAAGTATCTGAGAATCCACTTTACTTCCTCCCAATGTTCTTTACCTGGATTGTTCATATATCTTCTCATAACTCCCACTGCATGTGCAATATCTGGTCTTGTGCAAACCATTGCATACATCAAGCTACCAACTGTTGATGAATATGGGACCCTGGACATGTATTCTATCTCCTCCTGTGTCTTGGGACACATTTCCTTAGTTAATTTGAAATGGTTGGCCAAAGGTGTACTAACTAGTTTTGCATTCTGCATTCTAAACCTCTCCAACACCTTCTCTATGTACTCATCCTAAGACAATGTCAGTTTGCGATTTTTCCTATCTCTTGTTATTCTCATACCAAGGATTTTCTTCGCAGCACCCAAATCCTTCATCGCAAATGAATTGGATAATTTCTTCTTGATCACATTTATATACTTCATATTAGACCCTGCAACAAGCATGTCATCTACATACAATAGCAAGATATTGAAGATTCCATTTTCTAGCTTTTTAAAATAAACACAGTGATCAAAATGACATCTACTATAACCCTGTTCTGTCATAAACCTGTCAAACTTCAGATACCATTTCCTTGGAGCTTTCTTTAGGCCATATAAGCTCTTCTTCAACCTGCATACCAAATTCTCCTTCCCTTTGACCTCATACCCCTATGGCTGCTACATATAAATCTCTTCCTCCAAATCCCCATGGAAAAAAATTGTTTTTACATCTAACTGCTCAAGATGCAAATCTTCTACTGCCACAAGGCTTAAAATAGTTCTAATTGAAGTCATTTTAACAACAGGAGAAAATATTTCATCAAAATCTATACCTTTTTTTTGTGCAAACCCCTTTACAACAAGTCTAGCCTTGTACTGCTTTTCTCCTCCATCTTCTTCCTTCAACTTGTAAACTCATTTATTCTGCAATGCTCTTTTTCCTACAGGCAACTGAACCAAGTCCCAAGTATGGTTATTTACCAAGGAATCCATTTCCTCTTTCATGCCTTGCTCCCTCTTCCTTTTGGTGTCTACCTACATTGCCTCCTCATAACATTCTGGTTCACCTGAATCATTCAACAATAAATAATACAATGAAGGAGAGTATCGTTTAGGGGGTATATTTAACCTGGTAGATTTTCTAACAATACTTGCAGGTGTTTGAGGTACCTGTTGCTCCTATTGTTGTACATTTTGATTTTCTGGTTCCTTTAGAATTTCTTTTCCAGTGATCTCATCAAGCACTGTGTATTCTTGTTTTTCTTTTTCCCATTTCTTTCCCTGCAACTGATCTTTGTACATGACCTTCTCATTGAATATGACATCTCTACTCCTAATGATTTTTTTATTTTCATGATCCCATAAGCAATAACCAAAATCATTAACACCATATCCAATAAAGGTACACTTATTGGATCTTGCCTCAAGCTTTGTTCTATTTTCTTTATCAATATGGACAAATGCTTCACAACCAAAAGTTTTCAAAAAAGAATAGTTTAGATTTTTTCCTGTTCATTCCTCCTCTAGAATTATACCATGCAAAGAGCTTGAAGGTTCTCTGTTTATTAAGTAAACAGTAGTATCTACATCATCTACCCAAAACTGTACGGGAAAACCAACATGCAATCTCATACTCCTTGCACGCTCCATGATTGTCCTATTCATCCTTTCTGACACACCATTTTCTTGTGGTGTTCTTGAAACTATCTTCTCTCTATGAATCCTGATGCAGGAGCATCGTCAACATCAAGTGAGCCAGCATGGAAGCAAGAGACAGCTGGAAAAGCGCCAGCACAAATTTTGAAATTACCTTGAAGTTGTTGCGCAATCTTAAATGAAGTCATTAAAGAAGAAGCACACTTGTATAATGTAAACAGACCTTGAGCCATTTGTTCTCGTCGTTAGTAGATAGAAGGCATTTAAAGTAGTTAATGCAAGTAGTTACAATTCAATTCTAGATTAGACAGTTTTAGAGCTCAAGAGGGAAATGGGATATAGACACCCTCATTGTGTATTGTAACATGAGATCAAAAGAATTATTGAAGAGCATAGAGGAGCATGCATAGAGCTGTGTAAGAACACCCATGTACAGATATTTGGATTAATAGAAAGAGGTTGATTCAAATTCATGGTTTTGTGTTGTTCTCTGTGTATTGATGTTGAATGATATGCTCATGAATGTTTGCTTCCTGTTATAGATTTGCCTTATATGCTGTGTATATGATTTCATGTTTAGAGTTTGAAGTCTGAAAGGAAGTAGGAATGAGTTTCAATTGTTTCTCTATCTGAGCAAGAGTTCCTGCAAGGAGTGGAGTTTAAGTGTCCGCAAGGAGTGCGTTGAAAAAGGACTCAGATAGTTTAGCTTTTGTTCTCATTCACACAAAAGTGCAGTTGGGCACAGGAGCCGTGCAAGGAGTGTGCAGGCTGAGCGAAGTCTCAGGGTTGTAAATCTGAGTGAAGCATTGAGAGACTGTTGCTGCAGGAGTGCGCAGGGTCGAAGGACGTTCAAAACTTAGGAGTGTTTGAAGGTTGCCGCAAGAAGTGCGCACAAGAGTCTTCTCTAAGACTCAGAGTTATAAAGAAGCTCAGGAGGTATAGGGCCTTCGAGTAATCACCAAAGAGAAGCACATGGAGCTATGTCATGGAGTGTTTAGCAAGCGTTGCAAGTTTGTACGCAGGTGGGGGAGTTCCACAGAGAGAAATGCTTGGTTCATTTCAGAGAATTCATCAAGAGGAACGGACGGTCGGAATTTCTCTGAGGAGAAACCGCGAAGTTTCGTGAGCCGTTAGATCTCAAAGAGAAGCAGTGGAGATACATCAAGTATTCCCAAAGGGTTCAAAGCTTAGGAGGGGCAGGACCGTAGATCCGAGCCATAAGGGCCATCGGATTTACACGTAGATATTTTTATCGGGGTTTCGTGGGTGGAAGTCCTGTGAACATTGCAACGGAAATCGCGAAATCACGAATCGCGATAGCCCGAAGGCTAAGAGAATAGTGTGGGGCCACAAGGGTCAGAGAGGTGGACAGGTGGCACACTATTTTGGAGTTTCGTGGGGTGAAGTCCCGAACTCACTACATCAGGATTCACGATACCGTGAATTCTGAAATGCCAATGAGGTGAAGTGGCATCGAAAAGTCAAACTCGCGCGTGTATCAGAGTTTCAGCAAATCGAGATTCGGGAGTCGGGGAACCGAGTTGTTCGACATCGCGAGTGTCAAATTCGTGATAGGGAAAATATCGAAAAAGAAAGGGTCAGCGTTGACTGTATCAGGATTCGGGGATTCAAGAGTCCAATGCTCTACCACTGACCTCGCGAATTTGCGAAGTCTGATCCCCCGAGTGTAAAGAGGGGATCCTGTGAAGAGCTTGTTGTGGGTGCAGATTTCCCGATAGGGAAATAGACGAACCGGTTAGAGTTCTTTGGGCCGTGTGAAAGGAAAGATCCTGTGCTGACGTGGACCTTCCGACCTGCGGGTTGAGGGTGTCGGCATTAGTTTGGTATCAGAGCACAGAAAGGTTCTTTCCTTTCTGTAGCAGAGAAAGAAGATAATTCACCATGCCGCCAAGGAGAAGGGACAGGCAAACACACAATCCACCCGAGGAGAGGGAAATGCCAAGAAGAAGAGGCAGGCAGATGATAGATCTAGCTATGGAGAGAGAGATGCGTGATCTATGAGCTAGACTCGAAGACATGGAGACAGCGCAAAGATGCACAGTCAGTGCTGGGGATCTTAGTGATTCCAAAAGTGAAGCTGAGGTTGAACGAGAAGAATAAGTTGCAGTTGAAGATGCATCAAATGAACGTTTGATCAGAGCTATTGCAAGGATGGGTGCAAGAGAAAAGAAGGACATTCCAGTTTACAAGGGAAATTTGGATGTAGAGGAGCTTCTAGACTGGATTAGAGCTCTAGACACATACTTCGACTATGAAGATGTCGAAGAGGACAAGAAAGTAAAGCATGCTGTCACAAGATTGAAAGGACATGCAACCTTGTGGTGGGATGAACTACAAGCTCACAGACGCTGCAAAGGAAAGAAGAAGATCAAGAGTTGGGACAGAATGATCGCGAAGCTGAAGGAAAAATTCATCCCCAGGGATTATCAAATTACTCTGTTCAGGAGGATGCAGAACCTGAGACAGAAGCTGATGACAGTGAAAGAATACACTAAGGAATTCTACAAACTGAACATCAGGGTAGGTCATTGGGAGAGAGATGATGAAAAAGTTGCCCAATATATGAATGGCCTGAGATATGATATCCAGGATGAGATGAGAATGGTAACCATCCGAACGGTGGAAGATGCTTATCAGATGGCTCTAAAAGAGGAAGATAAGCTAAGCCAAAAGTAGAGTCAAAGAGGCCAAGGCAGAAGTCATCCCAGAGGAAAATCATTTGCCCAGGACAAATATCAGAAGCCCAAAGAGGACTAGAAGAAACCTCAGACTCGAACTGAGAGAGGTGGAACCTCACAGAGTGGGAAGCATACTGAGAAGAGAGGAGATTACGCTAACAACAACACTCTTCCTCGTACTAGAGGTAAGGGAAGAGGAAGAGGTGGAGTAATAACATGCTTCACATGTGGAAAGAATGGGCACAAGTCTTATGAGTGTCTAGATAAGAAGAAGGAGAGTGGAGAAGCGCACATCGTTGAAGCACAGAGGCGGGATGTTGAAGTAGAAGACGTTGAAGGTGAAAGATCGTTGATGATGCAAAAAGTCCTTTTGGCACCCGAGAAGGAGGTGGAGAATTCAGTCCAAAGGACCAGACTTTTTCGGACTGCTTGCAAGACCAAGGATAGGGTATGCAAGGTCATTGTAGACAGTGGTAGCATAGATAATCTTGTTTCTACGGAGATGGTAGAGAAGCTGGAGCTGGAGACGACTGATCATCCAAACCCATATAGAGTTTCGTGGCTAAAAAAAGGACATCAGGTAACTATCACTAAACAATGTTTAGTTGAATTTAAGATAGGAGGATATAATGATAAGATATTGTGTGATGTCATTCCTATGTATTTTTGTCATCTATTGTTGGGTAGACCATGGCAATATGATAGGAATGTGATTCATGATGGGAGAATGAACACATACACCCTAGAGAAGAATGGGAGGACTCACATGTTACTTCCAATTAAGGATAAGGAGGTGAACCCGAAAGTAATCAACACTGTACTTCTCATGAGTGGGAAGGAACTTCTTATAGAAGTTAAGAAGAAGGAGGATCCACAGTTCATTGTGGTCAGGAAACCGAAGATTGTTTTGACCGACACAAGAGTGGATGATTTACCAGAAGAGATTCAGGAACTGCTGGAAGAGTTCGCTGATATAATAGTGGATGCATTACCTCATTCGTTGCCACCGATAAGAAGTGTGAGTCATCATATTGATCTCATACAGGGAGCTAGTTTACCAAACAAAGCTACGTACAGATTGATGCCACAAGAGAATGAAGAGGTTAAAAGGAAAGTCCAGGAGTTGATGGACAAAGGATTAGTCAGGGAAAGCTTGAGTCCATGTGTTGTTCCAATAGTGCTCAGTCCCAAGAAAGACAAAGGCTGGAGGATGTGTACTGACTCGAGGGAGATTAACAAGATAACCATCAGGTACAGATTTCCATTGTCGAGGATGGATGATCTGATGGATTTCTTGAGTGGAGCAAAGTATTTTTCAAAGATTGATTTGAAAAGTGGTTATCACCAGATCCGCATGAGAGAAGGTGATGAATGGAAGAGAACATTCAAAACCAACGAAGGGTTGTATGAATGTCTTGTTATGCCGTTTGGCTTAAAAAATGCACCGAGTACCTTCATGAGGTTGATGAATGGAGTCTTGAGGGAGTTCATCGGAAAATTTGTCATTGTGTATTTAGATGACATACTGATCTACAGTAAAACAGTGGCAGAGCATCTGAAGCATTTGGCTATAGTGATGAAGAGATTGCAGCAAGAGAAGTTTTTGATAAATATGAAGAAGTCCTCATTCATGAAGACAGAGCTCATTTACTTGGGATTTTTTTTTTCGGCAAATGAGTTGAGGATGGATCCAGATAAGGTGGAGGTAATCAAGAATTGGCCATCACCGAAGAGTATCTTTGAGGTGAGAAGTTTTCATCGATTAGCTAGTTTCTATCGGAAGCTCATCAGGAATTTCAGTGGAATTAGTGCAGCGATGATGGATACAGTGAAGAAAAGACACAAGTCTTTTCACTGGACTGAAGAGGATGAAATTTTTTTTAATATGTTGAAGAGGAAGATTACAGAACAACCAATTCTCGTGTTGCCATATTTCCAGAAAACATTTCAAGTGAAATGCGATGCAAGTGGATTTGCAATTGAGGTAGTCTCAAGTCAGGAAGACAGGCCAATAACATACTTCAGCGAGAAGCTGAATGAAGCGAAAGTGAAGTACTCCACTTATGATAAGGAGTTTTATGCTATCATCCAGGCATTGAAGAAATGGAGGCATTACTTGATTCCCAAAGAGTTTGTCTTATACAGTGATAATCATGCATTGCAGTTTGTGACTCAATAGGAAAAGTTGAATCAGAAACATGTCAAATGGGTTGAGTATATGCAAAATTTCACTTTTGTGATTAAACATATTTCTGGTACTGTTAACAAAGTTGTTGATTCTTTGAGCAAGAAGTGTTTGCTGTTGCAGGAGTTCAAGGTCAAAACATTGGGTTTTGATGACCTCAGGGACATGTAAACTGATGATCAAGATTTTAAAGAGGCGTATGAAGTAGCTGAGAATCCAATTCTCAGGGACAAAAGCCAATGGGTAGACTACATGATCCAGGAAGGATTTCTGTTTATAGGTAATCAACTGTGTATTCCGAAATGCTCCATGAGGGAGAACTTGCTAAAGGAGAAACACAGTGGAGGATTGGCAGGGCACTTTGGTCACGACAAGATGTTCACAAAGCTGAATGAGTCATACTTTTGGCCGGGAATGAGAGCAGATGTCAAGAGATTCATGAACAAATGCAGGATTTGCCAACATTTGAAGGGAAGAAAACAGAATGCGGGGTTTTATCAACCATTTCCCATACCAGAGAGGCCCTGGGATGAAATTAGCATGGATTTTTTATTGGGGTTGCCAAGAACGCAAAGAGGTTGTGATTCAATCTTTGTGGTGGTGGATAGATTTTCCAAGATGGCACACTTCATTCCATGTCAGAAAACTAGTGATGCAACTCACATTGTGAATCTGTTTTTCAAAGAAGTCATTCGACTTCATGGCTTACTAAGGAGTATAGTTTCGGATCGAGATACTAAATTCATAGGGAATTTTTGGAGGACCTTATGGAAGAATCTAGTAACTAACCTGTCTTTTAGTTCGTCTTATCATCCTCAGACGGATGGACAGACAGAGGTAGTAAACAGAAGTCTGGGAGACTTGCCGAGAAGCTTGGTAACAGAACACCATATCCAGTGGGACAACATATTACCACAGGCAGAGTTTGCGTATAATGACTCAGTAAATAGGATCACAGGGCAAAGTCCATTTCAGGTTGTCTATGGCATGCAACCAAGAGGAATTTTTGAATTGAGGGATTCAGAACAGACTGCGACTAGGACCACTAGTGCAGAAGATTTTTCCAAGGCAATAAAAGAACTTCACAATCAGGTGAAGGAGCGACTACAAAATTCAAGCCAGGAATATAAGCGCAGAGCTGATCAACACAAGAGACAACTTCAGTTTGAGGTTGGTGACTTGATTCTGGCATATCTGAGGAAGGAAAGGTTCCCGAGAGGAACATATAATAAGCTGGAAATGAAGAAAATCAGGCCATGTAGGGTCTTGAAGAAATTTGGGGCGAATTCTTATGAGATTGAATTACCCAATCAGATCAAAATTTCTCCGATATTCAATATCTCAGATTTGTACCCATATAAAGTTGAGGAAACAGGGACTGGAAATGAGAAGCCAGTGATCCAGTGGACAAAGAAGATGCCAGTTGCAGATAAGCCACAGATAGAGCGCATACTAGATAAAAGAGTGGGCAAGAGGACCAGGAGAAAGCAATACTTTGAGTATCTGGTCAAATGGAAGAACCGTCCAGTTCAAGATGCCAGCTGGGAGAACCAAGCGGAGATCCAGAAGCATGGACAGACTATGCGTGGGCTCATGGATAGGAGCCCATGAAATTTTTCAAGCCAGGGAGTATGATGCAGGAGCATCGTCAACATCAAGCGAGCCAGCCAGGGGTGATTTTAAGAACCCCCCCTAAATTTATATGTATAATAAATGGGCGAATCCCCATGATACATAGGAAAAATTGAAGGCTATTTTATCAATAATATAAAATGTATATATAATTTTTTGGCGAATAT
>ML778069.1:1033215-1048287 GCA_009831015.1 Picea engelmannii
TATCACAAAAGAACATGAACGTATAACTATTTTCAGTTTAGGAAAAGAACATTAACAATACACAAACCCATCTATACTTGAACTATGTACTTGAAGCTCTATAGTGAGGTGATATATGTGTACCACTGTGGTCGAGCCTTAGCACGGAGCCTCCTCTGTGAGTCCTCCTCTGCGAGCGGGGTCCTACTCCTCCTCTGTGAGTCCTCCTCTGCGAGCGGGGTCTTGGACTAACAAAATATGGTCACTGCAGTCTGCCAACTAGTGCCTGGGCCGAACCTGGGAGTAACCCGTTACCAACCAGAAGAAATTCCAAGAGTAAAATACTAAACCTGTAAACCTCAAGGCCCAAAGGGGAAATAAGAGGTAACAGAAGAACAAAGATGTAAACTGGGGAATGCATTTCAGATCCCATATAATTTATAACATGTGGGAGGGCCAAAAATATCCATGTTCTTTGGAAATCGGGCAAAGGGAATATTGTAGGATGTAGCTACCCAGTGTTGAGTGCCCACTGCCCATACCACAAAATCGGGGTGAAATTAAACCATAAATCCTGATTTTACCAAATGGCAGGGCGAAGAAGCTATCATAAATTCCCATATTTCTAGAAATTTGGCTAATGGAAGCTTGTTCCTCCAAATTTCGGGGGCTAAATATAATTTGTTTTCCTCTATCCCTCCTAAAAACATGGGCTAACCTTGTACATGATTTTTACCTTAAAATAAATTACGGGCTAATAAAATAAGTTTAGAAAAATCACTCTAATACAACAAATTCGCCCAATAAAAAATTAGAGGCCCCTTAATTTCGCCCATGAGCGAAATTTCGCCCCTAAAATCATCTATGGAGCCAGCGCAGAAGCAAGAGACAGCTGGACAAGCGCCATCACAAATTTTGAAATTACCTTGAAGTTGTTGCGCAATCTTAAATGAAGTCATTAAAGAAGAAGCGCACTTGTATAATGTAAACGGACCTTGAGCCATTTGCTCTCGTCCTTAGAATATAAAAGGCATTTAAAGTAGTTAATGCAAGTAGGTAGAATTCAATTCTAGATTAGACAGTTTTAGAGCGCAAGAGGGAAACATGATATAGACACCCTCATTGTGTATTGTAACATGATATCAGAAGCATTATTGAAGAGCATAGAGGAGAATGCAGAGAGCTATGTAAGAACACCCATGTATAGATATTTGGATTAATAGAAAGTGGTTGATTCAAATTCATGGTTTTGTGTTATTCTCTGTGTATTGATGTTGAATGATATGCTCATGAATGTTTTCTTCCTGTTATACATTTTCTTTATATGTTGTGTATATGATTTCATGTTTAGAGTTTGAATTCTGAAAGGAAGTAGGAATGAGTTTCAATTGTTTCTCTATCTGAGCAAGAGTTCTTGCAAGGAGTACAGTTGAAGTGTCTGCAAGGAGTGCGTTGACAAAGGAATCATATAGTTTAGCTTTTGTTCTCATTCACGTAGAAGTGCAGTTGGGCACAGGAGCCGTGCAAGGAGTGCACAGGCTTAGTGAAGTCTCAGGGTTGTGAATTTGAGTGAAGCATTGAGAGACTGCTACTGCAGGAGTGCGCAGGGTCGAAGGACATTCAACACTTAGGAGTGTTTGAAGGTTTCCACAAGGAGTGCGCGCAAGAGTCTTCTCTAAGACTCAGAGTTATAAATAAGATCAGGAGGTATAGGGCCTTCGAGTAATCACCAAAGAGAAGCACAGGGAGCTACGTCGTGGAGTGTTTAGTAGGGATTGCAAGTTTGCGTGCAGGTGGGCGAGTTCCGTGGAGAGAAACACTTGGTTCATTTCACAGAATTCATTAGGAGTAATGGACAGTCGGAATTTCTCTGAGGAGAAACCGCGAAGTTCTGTGAGCCATTAGATCTCACAGAGAAGCAGTGGAGATACGTCGAGTATTCCCAAAGGGTTCAAATCTTAGGAGGGGAAGGACCGTAGATCCGATCCATAAGGGTCGTCGAATTTACACGTAGATATTTGTATCAGGGTTTCATGGGTGGAAGTCCCGTGAACATTGCAATGGAAATCGCGAAATTGCAAATCACGATGTCCCGAAGGCTAAGAGAACAGTGTGGGGCCAAAAGGGTCAGAGAGGTGGACAGGTGGAACACTATTTCAGAGTTTCATGGGGTGAAGTCCCGAACTCACTACATCAGGATCCGCGATACCATGAAGTTTGAAATGTCGATGAGGTGAAGTGGCGTCGAAAATTCAAACTCATGCGTGTATCGGAGTTTCGAAAAATTGGGATTCGGGAGTCGGGAAACCGAGTTGTTCGACATCGCGAGTGCCGAATTCGTGATAGGGAAAATCCCGAAAAGGAAGGGTCATCATTGACTGTATCGGGATTCGGGGATTGGAGAGTCCAAAACTCGACCACTGACCTCGCAAAGTTGCGAAGTCCGATCCCCCGAGTGTAAAGAGAGGATCCTGTGAAGAGCTTGTTGTGGGTGAAGATTTCCCGATAGGGAAATAGACGAACCGGTTAGAGTTCTTCGGGCCGTGTGAAAGGAAATATCCTGTGCTGACGTGGACCTTTCGACCTGTGGGTTGAGGGTGTCGGCATCAAATCCCATGGTATGAACAATAATAATCAAACTCCTTGCTGCAATATTCACCTCCATTATCTAATCTGAGACACTTCAACTTTTTTCATGTCTCATTCTTAGCCAAAGCTTTCCATTTCTTAAAAGTATCAAAAACATCAGATTTTTGTCGAATGCAATAAACCCATGTTTTTTTGGTTGCATCATCAATAAAATTAACATAATAATGAGATCCACCAAGAGATGATACCTAAGTTGTTCCCCATACATATATATGCACAAGCTCTAACCTTTCACTCTTCTTTTCTTTCTCGACTCTGAGAAATCTGACTCTCTTCTATTTTCCATAAACACAATGCTCACAGAAGTCCAAATCAATTTGTTTAATATCTGACAACAAATTTCTTTTGTGAAGTATCTGCATCCCCTTCTCACTCATGTGTCCAAGCCTATGATGCCACAGTGTTGTATCCACTCTTGTAGAAGCTAAAGAGATAGAAGAGTTAGTATTACCAATACATAAATACAATGCACCTACCTTCTCTCCTTTCTCTATCACCAATGATCCTTTGATGACCTTCAATCTATTATCTGTAAATATGGATATACAACCTTCACTTGCCAAATACCCTGTTGAAATTATATTTTTCCTTAAATCTAGAACATGTCTTACCTCTTTCAACAACCATTGGTTTCCATTGTGTGGCTTTATTTTTACCTTTCCCATTCCAACAATTTTGCATGGTGCATCATCACCCAAATGAACCTGTCCAAAATCACCTTGAACATAATATAGAAAATGTTTCCTATAGTGTGTGGCATGAAATGAAGCCCCTGAATCTACTACCCAAGACTCGAAAATATTATCTACAGAAAGAATCAAAGCATCTTGTAACACATCACCTATTACATTTGCTTCTTAATTTCTCTCCTGCTGTCCATCTCTTTGTTTATTTGGAGCTCTGCAGTATTTCTTCATATGTCCTTTCTTCCAACAATTCCAACACTCTATCTTTCCAGGTATGGATTTGGATCTGCCCTTCCTAGAATTCCCATGGTTCCCGAAACCCTTTCCTCTATCCTTTTGTCTTCCCCTGTTTTCCATGTTCAACGCATTTCCTGATGTCTCACCTGTACTTTTCCATCGCATTTCCTCACTAAGGATATCACCAACAACATCATCAAATTTTAAAGTATTTGAACCAGAGAAAGAGTTACTTACAACCATGACCAAGCTGTTCTAGATTTATGGCAATGAGCATAATATTAGAAGAGCCCCAACCTCATCATCAAAGTCCACTTTTACATAACTTAGTTGACTAGTAACCATATTAAAATCATTTAAATGATCTGCAACAGACCCACCTTCCGACATCTTCATATTAAATAATCTCTTCATTAGAAATACCTTATTGGACGCCGAGGGTTTTTCATACAATTTGGCCAATGCATCCATCAAACCCTTCGTTATCTTTTCTTTCAAAATATTGAAAGCCAGTGACATTGCCAGGCTCATCCATATCGTTCCTAAAGACTTTCTGTCAAGAATCTTCCATTCTTCATCCTTCATAGTCGTCGGCTTCTTTTCTATTCCGCCCAATGGTAGGAATAGATCCTTCTGATATAATTAGTCTTCCATCTGCATCTTCCATAACTAGTAGTTTTGGCCGTTAAATTTCTCGACCCTAAACTTTCCATCTTCCAACATTGCTCCCACTCGAACCAGGAACCCTCTTTTAGTTTGAGTTATCTTTCGTTCTGATACCAGTTGTTAGAAAAACAAGACCGTGGAGCAATAAAATAAAACAAATGCGGAAACAAAACATAGAAAATACACAATACAATAGAGACACATATTTACATGGTTCAACCAGTGTGGGCTACGTCCACCAGAGAAATTGCCAGGTCCTTCCTTTATTATTATCCAACATATGAAGGGATATAACCTATAGAAAACCCGTTGTGACTTCCTCTTCTTTCTCTCACAGTCTCCTATCTCAGAATACAATATTCTCCATCCACCATAGTCGCAATACATTTCCCTCATATAAGAGGGTTTCCTTCTAGGGAAAAAAAACCTAACATAATCTCTACCGTTAGATCTGCGACCTTATAATGAACGGTCTGTATTTACAATGAAATTACAATATAGATTTACAAGGAAATTTTTCTTTCGGGGGATTTGTCCCTGAACCCCCATCAAGGGATGTTACCCCCGAACCCTCGTTGGGGGACTGGTTGCCCCCATACCCCCCAGCCGGGGGGATAGCCCCCCCGAACCCCTCAGAGGGGGTTACCCCCCCTCTGCACTCCCCCGCATGGAAGAGTGTACATACTTATGGGGTGTAAACACTTCATGGGGTATAAACATGGCTGGAAGTAAAAGACCTCTGATTCAGGAAGATAATCAAGCTCCACAACCAATAGTTACATCCTTTCCCCCTTCAATAAAACATTTTCCTCAGTGTTCGTTCTTTTCTTAGAACAATGTTGGATGAGATTTCTGCAAATCTCCCTCCAACTCCCAAGTGGCCTCCTTAGGGATAAAGTGCTTCCATTGCACTTTTACATAGGCAACGACTCTATTCCGAAGTGTTATTTATCTCCTATCAAGAATTCGTAGAGGTTCCTCTTGGAACTCACCTTCTAGTTCCACCTGCACCAAGTTCCAATCGATCATATGAGTAGGATCATGAACATAATTCTTTAATAAGGAAGCATGGAATAAATTATGAACTTTTATATTGGCAGGAAGTACAAGTTGGTATGCTACAGGTCCAATTCGAGCTAAGATCTCGAGAGGGCCACAAAACCTGGGTGCCAACTTGGCACAGTTCCCTAGCTTTAGTGATCTTTTTCGGACTTTGAATTTTAAATAGACTTGATCTCCCATTTGAAATTCCAGGTGTCTCCTTTTCTGGTCCACGTAACGTTTCTGCCTGTCCTGCACCTCTTTTAAGTTCTATTGTACTTTTCTTACCATGCTCTCCATTTCCTGAAGCATCTCTAGTCCTACCATGATTCTGTCGATTGGGTTAAGACAACTAATCGGATTCGTACATTTTCTGTTGTACAATACCTCGAAAGAGCTCATCTTAGCCGAAGTTTGGTACCGATTATTGTATGCAAATTCTACCAAGTGCAGGTAGTATTCCCACTTGCCTGATTTTCTTCTTACCCACATGTAGAGCATATGTTCTACGATTTGGTTTGTTCAATCAGTCTACCCATCCATTTGTGGATGATAACTCGTGCTCAAATTCAAGTTAGTATTTAACCCTGAAAACAACTCTTTCCAAAAATTAAATGTAAATTTTACATCTCTATCCAAAATCACCATTTTAGGAATACCATGCAGTCTAAAAATTTCTTTCATGAATATTTCAACGGTGTTAATGGATTTAAAAGTATAATTTACAGGAATAAAGTATGTAGAATTACTAAGTTTATTGATCACTACCATAATTGAATCATTCTGTTTATGAGTTCTAGGAAAACCTGTAATAAAGTCCAGCGATATAGTCTCCCATTTCCATTCCGACACTAGTAAGGTCTGCAACAGGCCGATTGGATGTTGTTGTTCAACTTTTACCTACTGACAATATTGACACTTACCTAAGTATTATGTTGTTTATCCCTTCATATTAGGCCAATATAATAAATTTCTTAGTGTTGTTATCATTTTCTGGTATCCTGGATGACCAAAATGTGGTTTCTTGTGAACTTCATCCAAAACTGTTAACTTTAACTCTATCGAATCTCGTATGTATATTTTGTTTTTAAATCGTAGTGGACCATTTCTGTCCAAACTCAGATCTATTTTGATTGAATTTTCTGTAGTATTTTGTAATTTTGCCACTATTTTAATGTAATTTTCGTCGTTATTACTTGCAGCCTTTATCCTCTGTTCAAGATCACTTTCTTCCTTGCTAATGTTTATTTCAAAGAACCCATGAAATCTTCTTCTTAAAGCATCAACCACATTGTTTTCCTTACCCTTGATATGTCTTACCTCAAACTCAAATTCGATCAAGAAGGCTAGCCATCTTGCTTTCCTTTCATTAAGGTTTGGCTGACTAAACAAAAATTTCACACCGCTATTCTCCATCAATAAAATACATTTTTTGTCCATTATGTAGTGTCACCACATCTTTAAGACATGTATTACAACTGCCAACTCTAAGTCATGGGTGACGTAGTTTCGTCCGTGCTCCTTTAGCTTTTGGGACTCATAACATATAATGTGTCCTTCTTGAGTTAGGACACCACCTAGTCCTTCTTTACTCGCATCTACATAGACAGTGAAGTCTTTGTCTAGATATGCTACCCTTAAAATGGGTGTGGCCATTAACAATTCCTTTAACTTATTGAAACCATCTTGACTTTTCTGTGACCAGTTAAACTTAGTTCCCTTCTTTTGTAACGATGTTATAGGGTAAGCAATTTTGGAAAATCCCTCTATAAATTTGCGATAATATCCGGTGAATCCCATGAGCGATCGAATGTCCTCTACATCTTTAGGAATCAACCATTCTGTGATGGCTCTTATTTTCTCAAGATTGACTGCAATTCCTTCTTTAGATATTACATGTCCTAGGTACTATATTTTCTTCTAATAAAAATCACACTTATCGAATTTAGCATACAGTTTGTGCTTCCTTAAAGTTTGCAGAACTATCATTAAGTGCTCTTCGTGTTCTTCTTCTGTTTTAGAATATACTAGAATATCATCAATAAATACCAACACAAACTTGTCCAAGTACCGACTGCAAATATTGTTCATTAAACACATAAACGTGACTGGCACATTAGTGAGTCCAAAAGGTATAACAACAAATTCGTAATGTTTGTAACTCGTTCGAAATGTTGTTTTACTTATGTCCTCATCTTTTATCCTAAGCTAGTCATAACCAGATCGTAAATCTAGTTTCAAGAAAATATTTTCCCCACCTACTTGATCAAACACATCATTTATCCTAGGTAAGGGGTACTTATTCTTAATTGTCATTTTGTTTAACTATCTGTAATCACTGCATAATCTCATAGTTTCATCCTTATTTTTCACAAAGAGGACTAGTGATCCCTAGGGTGAAACACTCGGTCCGATATATTCTTTGTCCAATAATTCCTACCATTGAATTTTTAGTTTTGTTAATTCCGACAAACTCATTCGGTAAGGTGATTTAGATATAGGGGTTGAACCAGGTAGTAGGTCGATAGAAAAGCCTATCTCCCTCCTTGGGGGTAATTCTGGTATCTCATCAGCAAACACATCTATGAAATCATGCAACACGACAAAATCATCCAAGTTGGGTTTATTTTCTTTTTCTAGCAGGTTTGTTACTTGGATGACATAAAATTGACAACCCTTTCTCATGCATTTCTTGAATTTCATTGCTGAAATCTATCTAACTGAGATTGGTTTTTGTATACCTTGAACTATCCTAGTGGTGTCATTTTCGTCTTTATACTTGAGTGATTTTTCATAACAATATAACATTGCTTTATTCCTTTCTAGCCAATACATTTCGACAATTATATCATAAGACGCTAACGGTAGAATGTTCATATTTGTCCTTATGTTTTGACCACCTAAAATGAACTCATAATCAGAAATAAAGTCGATAACTTTTCTTTTCGTTACTGTTGCTAGTTGTACCAGCCAAGATTTTTCATGTCTTGTTTTCTTAAGTTTATTTGACTCCAGTATACTAGGAGTGAGATAACTCAATGTAGCTCTAGGATCAACTAAAACATAAATATGAGTGTTATTGATTTTACCTTCAATTTCCACCACAGAGGACTGGTGGATATCTTGTCGACCATCCATGGCTGCATTTATCCGTTGCAAGCTTCTGCCCACATCTCCCACCGTAGAGGCTTCATGGAGGATGTGAACCGTAGTTCTGGCTGCTGAATTCAAACATCGACAGTTCCTCATTAAGTGAGGTTCTCCACATTCCCATCATTTTAACGGTTCATGGGGGCTGTCCCCGAACTTCGTTGTTCACAGGTTTACTGGTTTACCACCCCCTTGGGTGTTGTGATTGTTGGAGTAAAAATATTTCCTTGGAAAACTTTTGGTTGTGTTCTGATAAGGAGTTGGCTGAAATGCCTTCCTCCACTGGTTCATTCAGTCTTGTTTCTTGTCTTTCCAAGATGTGACATCCCCCAAAATTAATTATTTTTGAAAATAAAAAATTGTTAGAAAATTATTCCATTTTTGGTAAATTTGAATTTGGAATTTTTTTGCCATTTATGGAAATTATGAATTTCGAATTTGATAAATTGTAATTAATTATTATGACTATTGGGAAGAGACATGATTTGACCCGACTAACTATTTGACTATGACACTTGTATGTAGATAGAATATTTTTTAATTACTGCAGGAGGACAAATGGAACAACCATGTTAAATTCAGCTAACCATGACTCCATGAGTGGGGAACATGTTGGAACTACCTCTCGGTTGATTATTACAAGTGGAAAATCATGGATTTGGCCATTGGCAGCCCCTGAAAATCAGTGATTTAGAAAGTTACAAAAATTCCCAAGGGAGGGAAAAAGAACTAGGAAAAAATATTGTTTTGATATGTAGCATATGTGAGGAGGCAGAACGTTGCCTAGTATGCTGGGAAAAAGGAATTACTGTGTACTTTTTGTTATGAACACTGATTGTTGAGTGTGAGGCAAGAAACAAACTATTGATAGAGGAATACTCTGTTGAAGGGGATATTTAAAGTTTTCCCTCATGGATTCATGGTCGGGCTAGGGGGTGAATCAGGAAAGTGATTTGGCTGCCCTATTCTACGGTTGGGAGGAACGTGGTTGTTCCCTTTGTCTTACCACGAACTGGTTTAGATATGTACCCTTTTCCTTATATATATGAATGATCTTATATCTCATGTAATGTATTTATCAAATCTGAATTGAATTATTTTCCATCTCTGTTGAATGATTTAGTCACAGTTGTAGTGCGACTATTAAATTTAGTATGGATGCAATAACCTGGCGAAGTCTGTCCAAATGAATGAAGTATGAAACTGATATCATACCTTATGAATCTAATGCTAAGTGAAATTTACGTTTGAGTTAAAGTCTGAATAAATACTAGAATTTCCTTTTTATTTGTTACGACAATCGAGGAAGTTGCACAATTAAAATCAGAAGTAGCTATAGGGAATTCCTTTCCAATTTATCGAAGTTTCCAATATAGCACTATCTAAAAAAAAATAGAGTTGGAACAAAGGTTATATACGGGATTGTTATATTTTTGTAACTCTTTATACTTCTATAAGTATTTATATTTTTTGTAAGTAAGTATACACAAAGTCTGTATTGGGGTTTTTAATTATGTAACTATCAATCCAAAAGTAAACAGAATCAAGCCCTCAAGAAACAAACTATTGATAGAGGAAGACTCTATTGAAGGGGAGATTTCAATTTTGCCCTCATGGATTCATGGTCAGGCTAGGGGTTGTCTCGAATACCTTTTATATATCAAAGATGAAGAGGGAGCTCTGAAGTCCTTCCATGTACAAAATCCTAGAAGAATTATCAATCACAAGTATCAATAAGTTATTTACAAGAAAACAAAAAGAACACCAATAGAGTGACAATTATTATTAACAGATTATACCAGGGAATACTTAACTTCTTATTTGGTGGTCTCGCATTTATTTTCTTTCCTTATCACTTGCCTCCTGGATGGATGTCCGAGCCAAGGGAGGAGCATGCAACGAATCTCTGATGGGTCCTCGTAACAACAAGGCACATCGTTAGTGATTTATACCAGTACTTTGAATGAAAAAAAAAATATAACAAATAAAGGAACAGTTACCGTAATAAACATATTTAAATAGAGTGAAATAGATGATGGTATGGGCTTCCATAATACCCAGACAAGTATAAGTCGAATTGTGACAAATGTATGCTTCGGACCAATACTTTACCCAAACGTTGGACTCTTAAACCCTCCCAAAATCGAGACTATAGAAAGTAATGAGGACAAGCAATCATTACAGGGAGTGTCAGGACCAGACCCCTGCGAGGTCGCCTTGTAACATTTAATGTCACCAATACAGGAAAACTACTGATGAAATTTTTATTCAATGAAATAAAATTCCCTTATAAAACACACACATAACCTTCTATTCAAGAGATAGATACTGTAAGGAAATTCTAGGAACTGGGCACGAACATATTAAATAGGTTTTGATTTTATACCAAATAAGTAATGACTATGGGTTCCCTTGAACAAGACGAGTTAAGGGTCTGAGTGTAATGCTGGCGAGTGGACTCATCCTTCGGAAACGAAATTTTGAGAAGCGAACAAGGTGTCATGCACATGGTACACTATCCTTTTAACATCATAACTCACACGCATCCAACCCTGGTCTCTTGGTACTAGGTAGGAGTGTGAAGTGGTATGACCTTTGGGCATATCGAAACCCTAAACTAACTACCAGGAGACTAAAACTGACAAGTCTATAAACTTTGAGAGCGAGGGGAGAGAGTGTTGAAACCCTCAGTATACCGAAAAATAAGTATATGAAACTCTGTGATAAGAACTACAAATAAAAGGACCTTTACTGATTTGAAACTCCAAATCTCTATTCCTCTGTTTTAAAGATATGATAGCATAATAGAAAACTTACCAGGGAAACAAGCGTGGTCGACTGGATTGCTGAGCAACGACCTCCAGTATGTAATTCCCCACATCCAAAGAACCACAAACAAAGCCGATGTTTGTTTTTCTTGAAGAGTCACAATGACGAGGAAGGAGCTCACCTAACCCTAAATCGAGGGTGTACCACCATAGTAAATGCCAAAGTACATTGGGCCATGTGCTAGGGGAGAGTTGGCATGACATGGTTGAGGAAGGTCAGGTGGGAGAGACATCGATACTGGCGAATACAAGTCCCATATTAAACACATGAACAAATCCTTAATTCATTTTTGACAGATACATCTCTTTCCCTTACCAGCAAAGATGTGAAGTTAATGACAGTAAATTCGTCACTATCCAGTTGAAACTAGTCAATCACTAACTAATTCGTTTAGTTAGCTTACCATTATGTTATCTCTATCGGTGGGATGAAACTTAGTTACGAGTTATTTACATAGGAAAATTGCATGGGAATTGCCTTGTTTAAACCTGAAGTCGGATAACTAAAAGTGTTTGACCACGACTGAGCCTTAAAGGAAATCTGTTTAAGCGACTTGAACAATTTCAATGGTATCTCTAACCTATGACATACTGCGTGTTATACTAAGGTCATAACTCTCGACGTATACATAGTTTTGGTAGATGTTCTATTAGTACAAGGCAATGATATAAACTTGCGCACAAAACATGAAGATCCCAATATTTTAAAGGAGATTAAGACTCGAATCCAAATGTACATCGTATACAGGTGGATATATGTATTAGTATTAATATCTATATGAAAAAAAAAATATGTGTTACAAAGGTGCTAGAATCCTTTGGAATCCTCTCATATAAAGTATGAAGTTAGTTTGGCATAGGACTATCCTCCTATGATGATGCAGGAGCATCACAAACAGATCAAGTGAGCCAGTGCGGAAGCAGAGGACAGTTGGACAAGCCAGCAAAAATTTTGATAATGCTTTGGAACTATTGCGCAAATATTAATTGACTCATTTAAGAGATGGCACACTTGTATATTGTAATGGACCTTGAGCGGATAGCTCTTGTCCTTAGGTATATAATCGACATTTAATGTAGTTAATGCTGGTAGATAGGAATTTAATTGCAGATTTGATAGCTTTAGAGTCTAAGAGGGAAAACAGATATATACACCCTCATTGTATCATTATATCATAACCTCTGAGCATAGAAGAAGAGCAGAAACAAAAGAGCATGCAGAGAATTGTAGGGAGAACACCCATGTACAGACATTTGAATTAATAGAAGAAAGTTTTGATTCAAATTCATGGTTTGTGTTATTTCTCTGAGTATTTATGTTACGCTCATGAATGTTTGCGTATTTTCATGCATTCACTTTTATATGTTGTGTATGTGATATCATGATTGAATTGAAGTCTGAGAGGGTGGGAGAATGAGTTTCAACAATTTCTCTACTTGAGCGAGAGACTTCCTGCAAGGAGTGCAGTTGAAGTGTCCGCAAGGAGTGCGTTGACAGAAGGGTTCACTTAGAGATAGATTTTGTTCTCATTTCCTTGAAGGTGAAATTAGGCACAGTGCCATGCAAGGAGTGCGCAGGCCAGGAAGGAGTCTCAGAGTTGCGATTCTGAGCAGAGTATAGGGAGACTGCTACCGCAGGAGTGTGAAAAGTCAAAAGACTTCAACACGGAGGTGTCATTGAAGGTTTTCCACAAGGAGTGCGTGCAAGGTTTCCTTCTGAAGACTGAAGTTGTGGAAAAGCTCAAGAGGAATAGACCTTTGAATTTACTGAAAGGATAAGTGCAGGGAAGCTACCGTGGAAAGCCAGAGAGAAGTGTCACAGGTTGGCGAGCGGGTGAACGGGTCTCATAGGGAGACACTCCTTCATTTCGTAGAATCATCAAAGGGAGAAAGTTAGAGGGTTTGGAGCTCAGGAGGAGTGAAACCATTGATATGTGCCACAGGAGCTGTCAG
This sequence comes from Picea engelmannii, assembly GCA_009831015.1. Lineage (NCBI taxonomy): Eukaryota > Viridiplantae > Streptophyta > Pinopsida > Pinales > Pinaceae > Picea > Picea engelmannii. The sequence continues at coordinate 1,046,405 of ML778069.1, forward strand.
ATCTACAAGTGGAATCGTGTATCGGGGATTTGTAAGGTGAAGCTCCAAAAGTTCACAACAAGGATTGCGATATCGTGATACGCGATATCCGGACAAGCTCAGGACCGTCCATCAGTGAGGACGCGTGTCAGGAGATCCCAGCAAGTCGGGGTTCAGAGAATCAAGGTTTTCGAGGGTAAGAAACTCTTACATGTCAGAATCACGATACGCAATATCCCAATAAGTCACAGGACAGTGTGGGCCATAGCAGGAGATAGTGGAGGACATGTGGCATAGTATCGGAGATCGGGAAAAGCTAAGTCTCGAATCCTTTAGCATCAGGAATCACGATCCCATGAATTCTGAAATCTCGATGAGGTGACGGGATCATTGAATAGTCAATTCACACGTGCGCATCGGAGATTCAGCGCATTGGGTATCGGGAGTCGACAATTCCAAGTACACGACATCGCGAGTTGAAAAATAGCGATAAAGCAGAAGTCCCGATGAGGTGAGAGGAAGTCAACGTTGACTGGCCATCGGGTCTAGGGGATTTGAGAGCCTGGAGATAGACAGTGAACTTGGGAAGCTGCGAGTTACGATCCTCCAATAAGTCAAGGAAGGGGGATCGCGCAGGAGAAGAGAATCTGTGGGTGTGTATTTCCCGATAGGGAAATAGAAGAACCTTTGTGTTCTTCAGGCTGTGATTGGAGAAGATCCTGTAGAAGCGGACATGCTAGTGAGGGTGCGGCTGCGTCAGGTTTGGTATCAGAGTAGGAATATCTCTTTTCTTTCTATAGCAGAGAAGAAGGAGAATTCGCCATGCCGCCGAGGAGAGAAAGACAATCACTTGATCCAGAGGACAGGGAGGTGCGAAGAAGAGGCAGGCAGGTAATAAATCCAGAAATGGAGAGACAGATGAGATATCTCCGAGAAAGACTCGAAGACATGGAGACAACTCAAAGATGCATAGCTAGTGCAGGGGATCTATGTGACTCCGAAGGCGAAGTTGAAGCCGAACAACAAGAATAAGTTGCAGCCGAAGATGCAGCCAATGAGCGATTAATTAAGGCTATCGCCCGGATGAGTTCGAAAACAAAGATGGACATTCCATCTTATGAAGGGAATCTAGATGCAGAAGAGCTTCTAGACTGGATTAGAGTTCTTGACACTTATTTCTATTATGAAGATATCGAAGAGGATAAGAAGGTCAAGCATGTTGTTACATGCCTGAAAGGACATGCAACATTATGGTGGAACGAGCTTCAAGCAGATAGACGCTGCAAAGGAAAGAAAAAGATCAAGAGCTGGGACAGGATGATCGCAAAGATGAAGGCGATGTTCATCCCAAGAGACTATCAAATTACTCTATTCAGGAGGATGTAGAACCTGAGACAGAAGCTGATGACAGTGAAAGAATACACTGAGGAATTCTATCGACTGAACATCAGAGCAGGTCATCGGGAGAGCGATGATGAGAAGGTTGCTATATATCTGAATGGTCTGAGATACGACATTCAGGATTAATTAAGCATGGTTACCATCAAGACGGTGGAGGATGCTTATCAGATGGCTCTGAAAGCCGAGGAGAAGCTGAGCCGTAAGAAAGGTCAGCGAGGCCGAGGCAGAAGTCAGCCCAGAGGCAAGGCAGTTGCCCAGGATAGATACCAGAAGCCCAAGGAGGAATGGAAGAAACCTCAGGGTAAGGTGGAAAGAGGTGGGACCTCATAGAGAGGGCCATATGTTGAACAGAGAGGGCAGCTGTTGTTGGGAAATTATACCCTACGGACTAACAAGCTAGGGTTTAAACTTGCATGCAGATCATGACCCTTCAAGAATTACTTTTAACCTTCTACCCCAAACCTAAAACCCTTTTTCACATGCAAACATGGGAAGAACCAACT
>ML778069.1:1062995-1098558 GCA_009831015.1 Picea engelmannii
GATCCTGGGCTCCTCCTCTTCTTTGTCCTCCAACTGCTTTGCTTGAATTCTCCTAAAGCTTGAGGAAAGGCTAAAGGGTTGGGACAAAATGGATTCGGCAATTGGGCAGAGTTTCTTTGCTATGATTTCCCCCCTTTGAATAGCACCCCTACCCCTTCTTTTATAGGCTAGAAGGAGCTAGGGTTTTAGACGAACTCTCGGCCATGCATGGCTAGGAGTTCCAGTTAACTGACCCAAATCTTTTCGTCCCGGCGGAAACTTTCCTAATTTTTTGCTTTGTTAGGTAAACGCGGGCTGTAGTGGGCTAGCCCGCGTTCCAACGCATGTAGTAGAAGGGCAGCAAGCGTTCCAACGCGCCCAGTGTTAGGTTAGGGCACGGGTTGCTTATTTTAAGTGGTTTTTCAGGGTTTTATTCAGCATGGCTTTTGCAAGGAAGAGATATGAGTTGGCCTAATGCCAGGTAAGCCTGTGTGGTGCATTTTAGGGTTATAACAACAACATATAGAGCAGAGCAGAGGATATGCTGACAACAACACTTTTCCTCGTACTAGAGGTAGAGGAAGAGGAAGAGGTGGAGTAATCACATGCTTCACATGTGGAAATAATGGGCACAAGTCATATGAGTATCCAGAGAAAAAGAAGGACATTGGAGAAGCTCACATTGCAGAAGTGAAGAGGTGAGATGTTGAGGCTGCAGACGCAGAAGGCAGAAGATCGCTTATGATGCGAAAAGTCCTTTTGACACCCGAGAAAGAGGTGGAGAGTTCAGTTCAAAGAACCAGACTGTTCAGAACAGCTTGCAAGACCAAGGATAGGGTGTGCAAGGTTATCGTGGACAGTGGTAGCACTGATAATCTCGTTTCAACCGATATGGTAGGAAAGATGGAGCTGGAGACGACTGATCATCCAGGCCCATACAGAGTCTCGTGGCTACAGAAAGGACACCAGGTAACTGTTACTAAAAAATTCTTGGTTGAATTCAAAATAGGTGGATACAATGATAAGATTTTATGTGATATTATTCCCATGGATGTATGTCATTTATTGTTGGGTAGACCATGGAAATATGAAAGAAATGTGATTCATGATGGGAGAATGAACACATATACCCTGAAGAAGAATGGGAGAACCCATATGTTGCTTCCGATAAAGGATAAGGAGGTGAAGCCAGAATTAAGCAACACAATACTTCTCATGAGTGGGAAGGAACTTCTTACAGAGGTTAAGAAGACAGAAGATCCACAATTCTTTGTGGTCAGAAAACCGAGAATTGTTCTGACTAGCACAAGAGTGGATGATCTACCAGAAGAGATTCAGGAACTGCTGGAAGAGTTCGCTGACATCATAGTGGGTGAATTGCCTCATTCATTGCCACCGATGAGGAGTGTGAGTCACCACATCGACCTCATACCAGGAGCCAGTTTGCCAAATAAAGCCGCGTATAGGTTGATGCCGCAAGAAAATGAAGAGGTTAAGAAGCAGGTCCAAGAGCTATTGGACAAAGGATTGGTCAGAGAAAGCTTGATTCCGTGTGTTGTTCCAACAGTACTCAGTCCGAAGAAGGATGGAGGCTGGAGAATGTGTACTGATTCAAGAGCGATCAACAAGATAACCATTAGATATTGGTTTTCATTGCCGAGGATGGATGATCTGATGGATTTCCTGAGCGGGGAAAAGTATTTTTCAAAGATAGATTTGAAAAGAGGATATCACCAAATTCGCATGAGAGAAGGCGATGAGTGGAAGATAGCCTTCAAAACCAACGAAGGACTGTATGAATGGCTAGTCAGTCCGTTTGGCTTGACGAATGCACCAAGTACCTTTATGAGGTTGATGAATGAAGTCCTGAGGGAATTCATCGAAAAGTTTTTCATTGTGTATTTGGACGATATACTGATTTACAGTAAATTAGTGACAGAACACCTGAAGCATTTGGCTATAGTGATGAGGAAGATACAACAGGAGAAGCTATTGATAAATATGAAGAAGTCCTCATTTATGAAGACAAAACTTATTTATTTGGGATTTGTTATTTCGGCGAATGAGTTGAGGATGGATCCGGATAAAGTGGAGGTAATCAAGAATTGGTCATCACCGAGAAATATTTTCGAGGTGAGAATTTTTCATGGTTTAGCTAGTTTCTACCGAAAATTCATCAGGAATTTCAATGGAATCAGTGCGGCAATGATGGATACAGTGAAGAAGCGGCATACGACCTTTCACTGGACATCAGAGGCTGAGAAGAGCTTCAATCTGTTGAAGTGGAAGATCACGGAACAACCAGTGTTGGTGTTGCCGGATTTCCTGAAGACATCTCAGGTGAAATGTGATGCAAGTGGGTTTTCCATAGGAGCGGTCTTGAGTCAGGAAGACAGACCGATTGCATATTTCAGTGAGAAGCTGGATGAGGAGAAATTAAAATACTCCACGTATGATAAAGAATTATATGCTATCATTCAAGCACTGAAGAAGTGGAGGCATTACTTGATCCCGAAAGAGTTTGTTTTGTATAGTGATAATCATGCATTACAGTTTGTGACTCAACAAGAGAAGTTGAATCAGAAACATGCAAAATGGGTAGAGTATATGCAGAATTTCACATTTGTGATTAAACACATTTCTGGTACTGCTAACAAAGTGGCTGATGCTTTGAGTAGGAAGTGTTTGTTGTTGCAGGAATTCCGAGTCAAAACATTGGGTTTTGAAAATCTCAGGGACATGTACGCAAGTGATGCAAATTTTGGAGAGGCGTATGAAGCAGCTAAGAACCTAGTTCTCAGAGACAGAAGCCCTTGGATAGATTATATGATCCAGGAGGGATTTTTGTTCAAAGGCAATCAATTGTGCATTCTGAAATGCTCCATGAGGGAGAACTTGTTAAAGGAGAAGCACAGTGGTGGCTTAGCAGAACATTTTGGCCATGAAAAAACATTCGCGAAGCTGAATGCATCATATTTTTGGTCGGGGATGCGAGCAGATGTCAAGTGATTTGTTGCTAGGTGTAGAGATTGCCAGCATTCGAAGGGGAGAAAGCAGAATGCAGGTTTTTATCAGCCATTGCCCATACCGGAGAGGCCATGGGAGGCGATCAACATGGATTTTGTATTGGGTTTGCCAAGGACGCAAAGGGGTGTTGATTCCATCTTTGTGGTGGTGGATAGGTTTTCTAAGATGGAACATTTTATTCCATGCTAGAAAACCATTGATGCGACTCACATCGCAAATCTGTTCTTCAAAGAGGTCATTCGACTTCATGGATTGCCGAAAAGTATTGTCTCGGACAGGGACACCAAATTCATAGGGCATTTTTGGAGGACCTTATGGAAGAAGTTAGGAACTAACTTGGCGTTTAGTTCTGCTTATCATCCTCAGATGGATGGACAAATAGAGGTGGTGAACAGAAGTCTGGGAGACTTGCTGAGAAGCTTGGTCATAGAGCACCATAGAAGTTGGGACCACATATTACCACAGGCTGAATTCGCATACAATGAATCAGTGAACAGGAGTACAGGCCGAAGTCCATTTCAGGTTGTATATGGAATGCAGCCGAGAGGAGTTTCTGAATTGCGGTATTCAGAACAGACTGCTACTAGCATCGCTAGTGCATAAAATTTTGATGAGGCAATGAAAGAACTTCACGACAGGGTCAAGGAGCGGTTGCTGGAATCAAGTCGGGAATACAAGCGCAGAGTAGACCAGCATCGGAGACACCTTCAATTCAAAGTTAGTGATCTAGTTCTGGCACACTTGAGGAAAGAAAGGTTCCCGAGGGGAACATACAACAAACTAAAGATGAAGAAAATCGGGCCATGCAAGGTCTTGAGAAAATTCGGGGAAAATGCTTGTGAGATCGAGTTACCCGAATGGATCGGGATATCTTCGATATTCAATATCGTAGATTTATATCCATACCAGGTTGGAGAAGCAGAGACTGCAACTGAGCAACCAGTGATCCAGTGGGCAAAGCAGATGCCGATAGCAGAAAAACCGCAAATGGAGTACATACTGGATAAGAGAGTGGGTAAGAAGACCCGAAGGAAGGAATACTTTGAATATCTGGTCAAATGGAAGGGCCACCTAGTGGAAGATGCCAGCTGGGAAAGTGAAGTACTGATACAAAAGCATGGACAGACCGTGCAGGAGCTCATGGATAGGAGCCCATGAAAATTTTCAAGCCGAGGAGTATGATGCAGGAGCATCGTCATCGCATCAAGCGAGCCAGCGTGGAAGTGGAGGAAAGATGGACAAGCCAGCACAAATTTTGATAATGCTTTGGAACTATTGCGCAAATCTTAATTGACTCATTTAAGAGATGGTGCACTTGTATATTGTAAAGGACCTTGAGTGGATAGCGCTCATCCTTAGGTAGATAATTGACATTTAATGTAGTTAATGCTGGTAGATAGGAATTTAATTGTAGATTTGATAGATTTAGAGTCTAATAGGGAAAACGGATATAGACACCCTCATTGTATCATTGTATCATAACCTATGAGCATAGAAGAGGAGCAGAAGCAGAAGAGCATGCAAAGAATTGTAGGGAGAACACCCATGTATAGACATTTGAATTAATAGAAGAAAGCTTTGATTCAAATTCATGGTTTGTGTTGTTTCTCTGAGTATTTATGTTACGCTCATGAATGTTTGCTTCTTTTCATGCATTCACTTTTATACGTTGTGTATGTGATTTCATGATTGAATTGAAGTCTGAGAGGGTGGGAGAATGAGTTTCAACTGTTTCTCTACTTGAGCCAGAGACTTCCTGCAAGGAGTGCAGTTGAAATGTCCGCAAGGAGTGCGTTGACAGAAGGGTTCACTTAGAGATAGCTTTTGTTCTCATTTCCTCGAAGGTGAAATTAGGCACAATGTCGTGCAAGGAGTGCGCAGGCCAGGAAGGAGTCTTAGAGTTGCTATTCTGAGCAGAGTATAGGGAGACTACTTCTGCAGGAGTGTGCAGAGTCAAAAGACTTCAACACGGAGGCGTCATTGAAGGTTTTCCACAAGGAGTGCGTGCAAGGTTTCCTTCTGAAGACTGAAGTTGTGGAAAAGCTCAAGAGGAATATACCTTTGAATTTACTGAAAGGATAAGTGCAGGGAAGCTGCAGTGGAAAGCTGGAGAGAAGCGTCACAGGTTGGCGAGCGGGTGAACGAGTCTCGTAGGGAGACACTCCTTCATTTCGCATAATCATCAAAGGGTTAATGTTAGAGGGTTTGGAGCTCAGGTGGAGTGAAACTATTGATCCGTGCCACAGGATCCATTGGATCTACAAGTGGAATCATGTATCGGGGATTCGTAAGGTGAAGCTCCAAAATTTCGCAACAAGGATTGCGATATCGCGATACGCGATATCCCGACAAGCTCAGGACTATCCATCAATGAGGACACGTGTCAGGAGATCCCAGCAAGTCAGGTTTCGAAGAATCGGGGTTTTCGAGGGTAAGAAACTCTTACATGTCGGAATCGCAATACGTGATATCCCGATAAGTCACAGGACAGTGTGGGCCACAGCAGGAGATAGTGGAGGACAGGTGGCATAGTATCGGAGATCGAGAAAAGGTAAGTCCCGAATCCTTTAGCATCAGGAATCACGATCCCGCGAATTCTGAAATCTTGATGAGGTGAAGGGATCATTGAATAGTCAATTCACACGTGCGCATCGGAGATTCAGCGCATTGGGTATCAGGAGTCGGCAATTCCAAGTACACAACATCGCGAGTTTCGAAATCATGATAGAGAAGAAGTCTCGACGAGGTGAGAGGAAGTAAACGTTGACTGGCCATCGGGTCTCGGGGATTTGAGAGCCCGGAGATAGACAGTGAACTTGTGAAGCTGCGAGTTTCGATCCTCCGATAAGTCAAGGAAGGGGGATCACGCAGGAGAAGAGAATCTGTGGGTGTGGATTTCCCGATAGGGAAATAGAAGAACCTTTGTGTTCTTCGGGCCGTGATTGGAGAAGATCCTGTAGAAGCGGACGTGCCAGTGAGGGTGCGACTACGTCATATGACAAATAGAATATTAATCTATAATCAGGGTAAACTTTAAATATTCTTTTCTACAATTCTATTAAATGAAAAGTTGGAGATTAATGTACCATATAATTTTTTTTGTTTATTTCAAACTAGAGGTACATTACATATGGTATCAGAGAAAAGGTTACAACACTCGACCTGAACAGGGCCGAAATAGTTCCTTAGCATATATTTCTATTTATGTAAAACTAATAAACCTTTATTGTTACAAAGAGAAAACCCTTTCTATTTTGTGCTAATTATGGCAGCTCAGGATGATGCAGAACTCAGAATTGAAGGAAATCTAGAGCAGACACATCCTGGAGATCCAAGACAGAATAGTGATGGAAGATCACCTCCGGAAGTACTGGAAACATTGAGGAATCTTATTGTTGAGCTGCAGGTTTTCAAAGACGACAATGAGAAATTGAAGAAAGAACAATAGGATTAGCAAGAGATAAATGAAGTCCTCCTGCACAGTATAGTGACAAATAAAATCCCCAAGGATGATAACAATGAAGAAGAGGTCAGGAAAAGGGCCTCCAAGAACTCTCGGTTTGAAGCAGAAAAAGGAGACAGTTCATTTGAAGGTACACCTTCAGCTGAGGACAAAACAAAAATAGACAGAAAGAGAAAACATGTAGACCATCCTGAAGGAGAATTTAAGAAAATTAAACCAGCTACCTTAGATGGAGAATCCAAAACAGGGGAGGAAGCTCAAGCATGGTTATTAGACATCAAAAAATATTTCTAGATATACAATTATTCCAACAATATGAAGCTCAGAATGGCCATTTACAATCTGAAAGAAAAGGATAGCATGTGGTGGAAAGATTTGAAGTTGGCTAAGGGCTTAAAAGAGAAACATATAGAATGGTCGGACGTCAAGAAATATTTCAAGAAACAATACCTATCTGAAAGCTACTATGAAAGGAAAATGAAATAATTTTACGAGTTACGAATCAGTCAGATGACAATGGAGGATCTTATAAAAAAATTCCTGGAATTACTAAGGCTTGTACCTTATATCCGGGAGGACAAGGTAGAAATCCAACAGTTCCTAAGTTGTTTACCATAGTCCTACAGGGACAAAATTGAGTTTGAAAAACCCAAGTCCTTGAGTGAAGTAATCAGGAAAGTGCGAATGTGCTACGACCAGTATAAACAATAGACAAAGTTTCCCAGAGGTTGGAAGGATAAGAAACAAGAATGAATGAACCATCAGAAGAAGGGATACCAGGCAACTCCTTATCAGAATGTAACAAAACGATTTCCTATAATAGACTTTCACTCTGATTATCCAAGCACGCAAGGAAATGGTAAACCAGTAAATCAGGGAACACATAAGTTTGGGGACAATCCCCGTGAACCATTCAAGTGCTGGGAATGTGGAGAAACTCATCTAAGGAGGAACTGTCCATGTATCAATACAGCAAACATAACTGTCATTCATAATTTGCAGGAAGCCTCGATGGTGGGTGATGTGGGTAGAAGCCTGCACCTAATAAATGTAGTCGTAGATGGTCGACAAGCTAACCACCAGTCCTCCGTGGTGGAAATCGAAGGTAAAATAAATAACACTCGAATTTATGTTTTAATTGTCCTCGAAGCTACGTTAATTTATATCACTCCTGGTGTAGTAGAGTCAAATAAACTTAAGAGGATGAAACACACAAAATCATGGTTGGTACAATTAGCAACAGGAACTAAAAGGAAAGTGGTTGACTTTATTTCTGATTTTGAATTCAGTCTAGATGGGCAAAAAATAAAAACAAATCTGAATATTATCCCACTAGGATCTTACGATGTGATTATCAAAATCGATTGATTGGAAAAGAACAAAGAAGTTCTAGATTGTTATACAAAGACACTTAATTATAATGATGATTATGACACTACTAGAACAACCCAAGGTATACCAAAACTAGTGTCAGTTATACAAGTCACAACAATGCAATTCAATAAATACATGAGGAAGGGGTGTCAAGTTTATGCCATTCAAATAACGAATCTGTTAGAAAAATAAGATAAGCCCAACTTGGAAGACATTGTTTGCCTAGTGAATTCAGAGACGTATTTGCTGATGAAATACCTGAATTACCTTCTAGAAGGGAAATAGACTTCTCCATAGACTTGCTACTTGGTTCAGCCCCTATCTCTATAGTACCCTACCGAATGAGTTTACCAGAATTGACAGAATTAAAATTTCAACTACAAGAATTATTGGACAAAGAGTATGTCAGACCAAGTGTTTCAGCATGGGGAGAACCAGTCCTCTTTGTGAAAAAGAAAGACGGTACTCTAAGGCTATGTATTTATTATAAACAATTGAACAAAGTAACTATTAAGAACAAGTACTCCTTACCTAGGATAAATGATATGTTCGACCAAGTGGGTGGAGCCAAGATCTTTCCAAAGTTGGATTTATGATCCGGTTATCATCAAGTTTGGGTAGAAAACGAGGACATAAGAAAAACATCCTTTTGAACAAGATATGGAAACTACAAATTTGTAGTCATACCTTTCAGACTCACTAACGCACCAGCCATTTTTATGTGTCTAATGAATAGTATTTTCATCCAGTACTTCGAGAAGTTCGTACTAGTATTTATCGACAATATTATGGTCTATTCTAAAACAAAGGAAGAAGACTTAAGAATAGTTCTGCAAACCTTGAGGAAACACAAACTGTACGCCAAATTTGATAAGTGTGATTTTTACCAAAAGAAAATACAATACCTAGGACATGTAATTTCTACAGAAGGCATTGCAATCAACCCTGAGAAAATAAAAGCCATCATGGAATGGCTGGTACCTAAGGATGTAGCAGATATCATGTCATTCATGGGAATCATTGTATATTATCGCAAATTTATAGAGGGGTTTTCCAAAATATCCTACCCTATCACATCATTACAAAATAAAGAGACCCAGTTTAATTGGTTACAGAAGTGTCAAGACAGTGTTAACAAGTTGAAGGAATTACCGACAACCGCACCCATATTGAAGGTAGCTGACCCAGATAAAGACTTTATCGTCTGTGTTGATGTGAGTAAAGAAGCACTAGGTCATGTCCTAACTCAAGAAGGACACGCTATTTGTTATAAGTCCCGAAAATTAAAGGAACATGAGTGAAACTACATCACTCATGACTTAGAATTGGTAGCAGTAATACACACCTTAAAAATGTGGTGAAACTACATAATGGGCTGAAAATTTCTATTATTGATAGATAATAGCGGTGTGAAATATCTGTTTAGTCAACCAGATCTTAATACAAGGCAAGCAAGGTGGATAGACTTATTGAGGGAATTCGATTTTGAGGTAAGACATATCAAAGGTAATGAAAACAAGGTAGCATATGATTTTAGAAGAAGAGTCCACAGGTTATTTGAAATAAATGTCAGTAGAGTAGAAAGTGATCTGGAATAGAGAATAAGAACAACATGCATTAACGATGAAAATTAAACTAATATAATGGCAGAATTACAAAACAACACAACAAACTCATACAAACCATATCTGAGTATCGACAAAAATGGATTATTACTATTTAAAAATAGACTTTACATACCAGATTCAACAAAGTTAAAGATAACAGTCTTGGATGAAGTGCATAAGAAACCGTATTTTGGTCATCCAGGATACCAGAAAATGATAACAACACCTAGAAAAGTATTTTATTGGCCTAAGATGAAGGGAGAAACAACATAATACTTGGATAGGTTCCAATATTTTTAGCAGGTTAAGGCCAAACACCAACATCCCGCCGACCTATTACAACACACTTTATTCCTGTAAGGTCTACTTATAAAGCTATAAATATTGTTGACCTATTTATGAAAGAAATTTTTTGACTGCATGGTATTCCTAAAATGGCGATTTCGGATAGAGACGTGAAATTTACATATTCTTTTTGGAAAGAATTATTTGTAGGGATAAATACTAATTTGAATTTCAGTACAAGTTGTCATCCAAAAACGGATGGACAGAATGAAAGAATGAATCAAATCGTGGAGGATATGCTCTACATGTATGTAAGAACAAAACCAAACAAGTTGGAAGACTACCTACACCTGGTAGAATTTGCATATAAAATGGGTACCAAGCTTCGGCTAAGTTAAGCGCCTTTGAGGCAGTGTATGGAAGGAAGTGTACGCCTCCAATTAGATGAGACAACTCAACTAACAGACTTATGGTTGGCCTAGAGATGCTTCAATAAATGGAAAGTATGGTAAGAAAAGTACAACAGAACTTGAAAGAGGCACAGGATAGACACAAAAGTTATGCGGACTAGAAAAGAAGACATTTGGAGTTTCAAGTGGGAGATCATGTTTAGTTAAAATTCAAAGCCCGAAAGAGTTCACTAAAACTCGAGAAATGTGCAAAGTTGGCACCCAATTTTTGTGGGCCCTTCGAGATATTAGCTCGAATTGGACCCCTAGCATACCAACTTGCACTTCCATCTATTTTAAAAATTCATAACGTATTTCATGTTTCTTTGTTGAAAAAGTATGTTCATGACCCTACTCACATGATCAATTGGAACTTGGTGCAGGTGGAACCGAAAGGTGAGTTCCATGCGGAACCCCTGCACATTCTAGACCAGAGAGAAATAACACTTCGGAACAAATTCATCTCTCAGGTAAAGGTGCAATAGAAGCACTATAGTCTTGAGGAGGCCACTTGGGAGTTGGAGGGAGATTTGATGAAATATCATCCAATATTGTTCCAAGAAAGGGACGAACACTGAGGACATTGTTTTATTGAAGGGGGAAAGGATGTGACATCCCGAAAAATAATTTTTTTTTGAAAGTCGAAAATTGTTAGAAAATTATCCCATTTTTGGTAAATTCGAATTTGGATTTTTTTTTCCATTTATGGAATTTTGAATTTCAAATTTGATAAATTGTAATTAATTATTATGACTATTGGGAAGAGACCTGATTTGACCCAACTAACTATTTGAATATGACACTTTTATGTAGACATAATATTTTTTAATTACTGCACGAGGACAAATGGAATAACCATGTTAAATTTAGTTGACTATGACTCCATGAGTGGGGAACATGTTGGAACTACCTTTGGTCTGATTATTACAAGTGGTAAATCAGGGATTTGGGCAATGACAGCCCCTGAAAAATAAAGGATTTAGAAAGTTGCAAAAATTCCCAAGGGAGCGAAAAAGACCTAGGAAAAAAGATTGTTTTGATATATAACATATGTGAGGAGGCAGGACACTGCCTAGTATGCTGAGAAAAAAGAATTATTGTGTACTTGCTGTTATGAACATTGATTGTTGAGTGTGAGGAAAGGAATAGACTACTAATAGAGGACGACTCTTCTTAAGGGGAGATTTCAAGTTTTCCCTCATGGATTCATGGTCAGCCTAGGAGGTGAATTGGGCAAGTGATTTGGTTGCCCTATTCTACACTTGGGAGGAACTTGATTGTTCCCTTTTTCTTCCTGCAAACTGGTTCAGACATGTACCCTTTTCCTTCTCTATGTGAATGATATTTTATATGATGTAATGTATTTATCAAATCTGAATTGAATTACTTTCCATCTCTGTTGAATGATCTAGTCACAGTTGTAGTGCGATTATTAAATTCAGTATGGATACAATAGCCTGGGTGAAGTCTGTCCAAATGAATGAAGTATGAAACTGATAGAATACCTTATGAATCTAATGCTAAGTGATGTTTACGTTTGATTTAAAGTCTGAATAAATACTAGAATTTCATTTTTATTTTTTACGACAATCGAGGAAATTGCATGGTTAAAATCAGAAGTAGTTGTAGGGAATTCCTTTCTAATTTATCGAAGTTTCTAGTATGACACTATCTGAATATAAATAGAGTTGGAAATAAGGTTATATACGGTGTCTTTATATTTATGTAAGTCTTTATACTTCTGTAAGTCTTTATATTTTCTATAAGTAAGTATATACAGAGTCTGGATTGGGGTTTTTAATTATGTACCTATGAATCCAAAAGTAAACAGAATCATGGTCAAATATATATATATATATATATATATAAATGCTTATGTATTACAACTAGAAGTGAACCGTATGATTTAGAATGGCAAGTAAATCTCTAAAGTAGTGCAGTTTAGAAATGTCATCATACATTTAGCAAGATCGGTTTACACATCATGAAATTGAAAGTGCAATCTATTACGAGTAAGATAGAATTACCCTACATAGTCAAAGTATCAAGAGGATATATACAAACATATATGAATAAGCCTGTATATATATATATATATATATATATGTGTGTGTGTGTGTGTGTGTGTGTGTGTGACTGTGTGTGTGTGTGTAAGTAAGCACATACAAGGTCACATCTTAGTGTTTGACTCAGATAAACCCCGATCCTTAATTTTTCAGCAGTAAAACAAGAACACGTCAAGCTAAACAAAACACTAGAGCCTCATTGAGGTAATACGAAATGTCTGAGCAAAAGAAGAAAAATCATTTTAAAAGCACATACCTTCAAATTATATAAATTCCTTCCAAAAATAATATATAACTGTAAGATTCGAATTGTGTCGAGGCTAAAAAACTGAAAATACTATTTAAACGATGACCTTCATAACCAAAGTGCCAGTCTAAGTTACAACCAGAGTGGTAAAATGATTCGATTAATACAATAGTCATTACAATGTTCAAATAAACAGGAAAGAAATTATTGTAGGTAAATCTTCGAAATTATCGTTACTTATGACAACCGAACCATAAACTTAATAATACAATTGGGAATTTTCCCTCTTTCGAAGCCACTATGGGAGACCGAGTGCCATTATCGAATGTCTACAATCTAAATTGTATCCCTCTCTGTTGGGTCTCCTAAGAGGTTACAAAAATAACTCGAATACATTTTATATATCAAAGATGAAGAGGGAGCTCCAAAGTCCTTCCAAGTACAAAAGCCTAGAAGAATTATCAATCACGAGTATCAGTAAGTTATTTACAAGAGAACTAAAAGAACACCAACAGAGTGATAATTATTATTAACGAATTATACCAGGGAATACTTAACTTATGATTTGGTGGTCTCGCATTTTTTTTCTTTCCTTGTCGCTTGCCTTCTAGAAGGATGTTCGGGCCGAGTGAGGAGCATGCAATGAATCTTTAATGGGTCCTCATACCAACAAGGCCCATCATTAGTGATTTATACCAGTACTTTGAACTAAAAAAAAATATAACGAATAAAGAAAAAATTACCATAATCAACATATTTAAATAGAGTGAAATAGATGATGGTATGGGCTTCCATAATACCCAGACAGGTATAAGTCAAATTGTGACAAAACTATGCTTTAGACCGAGACTTTACCCAAACGTTGCACTCTTAAACCCTCCCAAAATCGAGACTATATAAAGTAATGAGGACAAGAAGTCATTATAGGAAGTGTCAGGACCAAATCCCTGTAAGGTCGCCTTTCAACATTTAGTGTCACCAATACAAGAAAACTACTGATGGAATTTTTATTCGACGAAATAAAATTCCTTTATAAAACACACACATAACCTTTTATTCAAGAGACACATACCGTAAGGAAGTTCCAGGAACTAGGTGCGAACATCTTAAATAGGTTTTGATTTTATACCAAATAAGTAATGTCTATGGGTTCCCTTGAACAAGACCAGTTAAGGGTCTGAGTGTAATTCCGACGGGTGGACTCATCCTTCGCAAAGGAAAGATTGAGAAGCAAAGAAAGCGTCACGCACAGGGTACACTAGCCTTTTAACATGACAACTCACACACATCCAAACTTGGTATTGTGGTATGACTATCGAGTAGGAGCGTGAAGCGGTATGACCTTTTGGCATATCAAAACCCTAAACTAATTACCAGGAGACTAAAATAGACAAGTCTCTAAACTTTGAGAGAAAGGGGATAGAGTGTCAAAACCCTTGGTATACTAAAAAATAAATATACTAAACTCTATGATAAGAACTAGAATTAAAAGGACCTTCACTGATTTGAAACTCCAAATCTCTACGCCTTTGTTTTAAAGATACTATAGCATAATATAAAACTTACTAGGGAAATAGGTCGACTAGATTACTGAGAAACGAACTCCAGCATATACTTCCCCTCATCCAAAGAACCACACATAGAGTCGATGTTTTTTTTTCTCGAAGAGTCACAATGACAAGGAAGGAGCTTGCCTAAGCCTAAGTTGAGGGTGTACCACCAGAGTAAATGCTGAAGTACACTGGGCCATGTGATAGGGTAGAGTTGGCATGACAGGATTGAGGAAGGTTAGGTAGGAGAGCCATTGGGACTGGCACATACAGAACCCATATTAAATATAGGAACAAAGACTTAATTCCCTTCTGAAAGATACATCTCCTTCCGTTACCAACAAAGATGTGAAGTTAATGAAAGTCACTTCATGACTGTCCAGTTGAAACTAGTCAGTCACTAACTAATTCGTTTAGTTAGCCTACCATTCTGTTATCTCTATCGGTGAGACGAAACTTAGTTATGATTTAGTTACATAGGAAAAATATGTGGGAATTTCCTTGTTTAAACCTTAAGTTGAATAACTAAAAGTGTTTTACCACGACTGAGCCTTAAAGGAAATCGTTTTAAGCGACTCAGACAATGTCAATGGTATCTCTAACCTATGACACACTGCATGTTTTGCTAAGGCCATAACTCTCGACGTATACACATTTTTGGTAGATGTGCTATTAGTACAAGGAAATGATATAAACTTGCGCAAAAAACATGAAGATCCCAATATTTTAAAGGAGATTAGGACTCAAATACTAATGTACATCGTATACAGGTGGATATATGTATATGTATTAATATCTATATGCAAAAAAAAAAAAATGTGTTACAAAGGTGCTAGAATCCTTTGGAAACCTCTCATATAAAGTATGAAGTTAGTTTGGCATAGGACTATCCTCCTATGACAGATAGAATATCAATCTATAATCAGGGTAAACTTTAAATATTCTTTTCTACAATTCTATTAAATGAAAAGTTGGATATTAATGTACCATAGATTTTTTTATTTTTTTTTATGTCAAATTAGAGGTACATTACACAAGCCTTTGGAAAGTCTGACCGTTGTTTGTATTGGTCGTAACACATTCAGGATTTCCTGAATACTTTACTCAAGGACTTGGGATTATCAAATTTGATTTTTTCCTTATAGGACTGTGGTAAACAACTTAGGAACCACTTGATTTTCACTTTTTCCTTCCGGATATAAGGCACGAACCTTATTAATTCGCGGAATTTTTTTATCATATATTCCATAGCCATTTGATCGAGTTGCAATTCATGAAATTCTTTGGTTTTTATTTCATAGTAACTTTCATATAGGTACTATTTCTTAAAGTATTTCTTAAAGTCCGACCAATCCATCTGGTTTTCCTTTAGACCCTTGGCCAACTTCAGGTCTTGCCACAAAATGATGGCTTTCCCCTTCAGATTATAGATAGCCATTCTGACCTTTATATTGCTGGAATAGTTCTATATCTGGAAATACTGCTTGATGTGTAAAAACCATGCTTTAGTTTCCTCCCCTGCTATGGATTCCCCATAAAAGGTGGATGGTTAGATTTTCTTAAATTCTCCCTCAAGGTGATCTAACTGTTTTCTTATTCTGTCTATTTTTTGTTTTATCTTCAGTTGAAGGTGTACCTTCAGATGAGATGTCCTCTTTTTCTGCTTCAGGACCATAATTCTTGGAGGCCCTTTTACTGACCTCTTCTTCCTGGTTATCGTCGTTTTGGTTTTTCTTTGTCACTATACTATGTAGTAGGACTTAATTTATTTCTTGTTGTTCTTGTTGTGCCTTCTTCAGTTTCTCATTCTCTGCTTGGAAAACTTGCAGCTCAACAATGAGATTCCTCATCATTTCTAGAACTTTGGTAGGTGAGATTTCATCATTGTTCTATCTCTGATCTTCACGGGGTCTTTGTCCAAGATTCTCCTCCAGTCTAATTTATGCTTCATCCTGGGCTACCATGATTAACATAGAACAAAAAAAAGTTTTTTGTTTGTAATAGTAATGGTTTGTTAGTTTTATATAGACAAAAATATGTGCTAAGTAAATATTTTGGCCCTGTTCAAGGTCCAAGTGCTGGAACCTTTGCTCTGATACCATATATAATGTTTGCCATATTTTATGATAAAAAAAAATATTCTTTTTATAAGGTAACTATAATTTATCATTGATTTTAAAAGAGGAAACCTTATAACAATCATAACTTCGTGACAGAAAGGTTTTGCTATGCCTTGGCATCCATAACTTGGTCTTGCCACTTCTTGTCTAGGTGCACATATCTAATATGACCTGCTAAGTCTACCCTCCATAAGAGCGAGGGTGAAACTACTACTTAAGGCTTATGTTCCTTTGGTACTCATTCTAGAGTACATGGTGTTTTCATTTGTAAACTATATGACCTTTTTTCCTATTTGCGCAAATCCCATAGCGTAATATACATTACCCTTAACACTCCTGATCATTTGTTAATATCGTGGTGATTGTTTATACAAGTATTAAAAATCGAGAAAATGTGACTAGCGCAAAGGGTTATGGTTACTGTTCGATCAACCACGTGTTAACTAACATAATTCAAGCATTTACCAAGCTACGAGTAAGAGTTTAAACATAACCAGGACGAAAAAGGGCACGCGTTCTAAACCTAACCGATCTGCACTTGTTCTTCTCCATAACTAATATATAAGTAAGGTGGTAGGGGGCGTACTGTCAAGATTTAATGACGTTACCTGCAACATTAAACAAAGAAACCTATGGCGTACTCCTTGGGATAGTGCTTGGCCTTCGTGGCCACTACACTCTCGCCACCTTGCATCGATGACATGGCCTCGGCATGGATCTTTACTCGTCACCATTACTTGGCTCATTAGGGGTTTTCCCATTGTTTGTTTTTGTCAATTCTTGTCCCTATGTTTACGCAAAACACTCTCAAACCAGATTTGTTACTCTTTGGCCTGATGTAGTGACCAGCCATCGTGAAGCTGGGACTCACATTGATGAAAGGAGCGTCCATAGAAATACTGGTTGGAAGGTTAACATTCTTCTACAATGGTTATTTGTTATTTATCCTACATGGTTACATTGTCTAGTAAAGATATGTAGGCTCTGTCGGTATCCACCCAGACTGTGATGTATTGGAAAGACTTGTTATCTATTCTATAAATGATTTTAAGTAGGAGACTAGACTATTGTATTAGAAACAGAGTTGATTGAAACTGGGTTCTATCGCTTCATAGTTTTCCCCACCTCTATATGATATGTAACCGAAGAATTATCTTCTTGAACTCTGCATGATAACGTCATGGAAAAAATTTATAACTCTGTGTTATAATTAATTTTACGAGGGTTCTTCATCAAGGGAAGATTCTATTCTCCAATGTGTAATAGTCATTTCTCTAAGGGTCGACATCCTACTGTATTTTCTGTAGGAATAGGTCGCATTTCATTGTTTGAAACTTTATACTTCACCTCTCGTCCTTACCATAAGGACTCTTGGCATTCTGGGTTTATCAACCGAAATTCCTTTTTGTATGGTGATGTAGGTTTTCCTTTATTATTTGTACAGAATAGAGATTTATACAGGGTTTTCCTAACTGTGGCTCAACGCGTCTCAATACAATGATGGTTTCACTATGCATTATTAATATTCAGAGTCCTTAAAATAATTCCCTGGGATATTTTACCCTACGCTCATTCAGAGACACATGGCCTTTAGGAAACTTAAAAATATTTTTCCCTCATCTTTATAAAAGGGAAGACGACAGGGTTTTTCCAGGCACCCTGATTCCCTGTTGAATCTTGTTATCTATTATTGTCGATCATTAGCATATATTTTTATTACAGTGGCAAGGGTGAAGTCTCATGTTTTTAATGGTTCTTCAATTTTGTATAATCATAGTGTATAATCTATGTATATTTTAATCATTTCAATTTCAATAGTTCCTTGTACTTCTTTCTAGTAATCACAGTTAAAGATTTCTTTATAGTGATATAATGATCGTACCCCTGGTTTTTGAGAGGATACCCATCAGATCGAACTTGACCCACTTCTCCCTTCTAGTCTATGGATGTATTCCTCAACCACGCAAATGGCACGACAGATCTAGACTGCAAGTTAAGTGATGTTGAGAATCATAGATATTATATTTCTGTAGCATAGAAATTGTCTTGAATTTTAATCTAATTCGTTATTCATAATTCTATTAAATATTTTTTTTTCATTACTGTCCTTGTTTCCTCATAGGACTGTTGATGCTTGAATATTACCGACTCGGAGTCGCACCCTATAAAGAAGGTATTTGGGTTCTCAAAGTAGTGCTTAAACAATACTTTCTAGGTTCTATTGTGTGAATAGATTAGTATACAGTTATCATGGCTAGAAGTGTCAGATTTTCTATGGAAGTTGATTTAACTATGTATTCAGATTTAAAGAAAATACCTAAGCACCAAACCCTTGCCTATGTGTAAAATAAATTATTAAGGTGTAATGAACATGGATTTCACCATCGTTCATAGGTTGTATAGTCAAGTTTAAGTGGAGGAATCTCAATCAGTCAACCCCTTGTTTCGGTATATTGAATATATTATATTTAGAGTTTTGAAATGGATAGTGAATCTCAGATATCACCAAATATGTGTATACCTATAATTTAGATGACTCCAAACAACATATCCTTAAATACAATTAATTTTTTCTTGTATTATTTTATTTTTCAGAAACTTCGTGGTGGCCAACAGAGCTACTTGCTTTGTTTTATTCCAATGATATATGGCTTATATAGAGGATGGAACGATTTATTAATTGATATCACAGTTATGAAATTTTGAACTTATCAGAATATGTGTATGTACTTTAAAGGGATCCAGAATATCTGTCTTATGAATTCGACGACTTTCATTCCTCTAACCTTTTGTTCCAGAATTCCATTTCCATTGAAAGATTTCATTCATTTTATTTATTATTCCATAACTTAATATGTGGCCAGTTAGATTCATTCATATTTCATTATATTATTATCACCTATTGATACACATAATTTAGGATTTTGAAGTGAGTCTTATAAGTCGTATGGTTATCTTTATACATATATCTTTATATATGTATTTAAATACATAGTTGTCTCCTATTATATTCAATCAATCGCACAATAGTTTAAATGTGATAGGATAAATCGTCCAAACTCAAGAGATAACCCACAAAGATATATATATGTAGTATAGGTATGAAAAGTTCATAATTCTCAGGTTTACTTCTAGAATAGTGATTACTAAATGGATATTCACTTGTAAAATAGAATAATGAGATGTATTTGATGCACCAAACAACAAGTAATTTCTAACATAAAAATAATGACGTAGAAATCTATTAATACAGTTACATTTTCTTGGTATATTTCTACCATTCGATTTTCATTCCAGTCAAATTACTTAGTAGGGTTTACTCAAGAGGTGAAATTAAAATGTGAGATTCCATCTGAATTTCATTACATTCCTTCAAGATTTAATCAATAGAGTACCTCATTCATATTTAAACAGATCAAATCCTACCAGCCAATAATTCACAATGACATTTCAAAAAAGAAGGAGAAGATAGACTTATCTGAACAAATTATTGAACAACAAATGGAACAACCACATTCCTCCCAACCTTAGAACAAGGCAGTCAAATCACTTGTCCTGTTCACCCCCTAGCCTGATCATGAATCCATGAGGGAGAACTCGAAACTCCTCCTCAACAATAGTCCTTCAGTTTCAACAGTTTCTCCTTACTTCTCACGCAGCAAGTAGTGGTCATAAAAACAAGAGCTAAATTATTTCCCCATCCTACTAGACAACGTCCTACCTCCTCCCATATGCTATATATCCAAAAGAAAAATATGCCTATGTAATGAACCTCATAATACCATACAAAAAAAAAAATTGTTTACACAATTTACTTGGCAGAGAGGAATCCCTTAGTGATAAGAATTCTACTATACAACTCTGTTATAGAACTTTATCATAAAAATTTTACTATCTAACTCCTAAATTATCCTTACCACATGTTGTTCAAAGTATGTCATCGTGTCCTACCTTAAGTGGTAAGGTTATAATGGAAAGCCCCAAGGCTTTAGAAAAAAGAACTAAAACCTTTAGGTGTAGGGACTAAGTGATTAATGTAGACTTTATGATTCATACTACACTCACCCTATTTGGCATAAGGTCTCCATACTATACTCACGCCCAAGTGTTCTCAAAATTTTACTCATAGGGAAATCTATTTGGTTCCTACCAACCTAGCCAAGGGTCGGGTTAAGGACCAGTGACTGTCACAAGCCTCCAGGTCCTAGTCATTTAATGGCTCATAAAAAATTGGATGTTGATCGAATTGACAATGGGATGTCATGTCACCGGTGGACCTACAACAACGAGAGTCAAACCAATACCTAAGACCTATCGTAGGGGGTGTGGAAGCGACATTCCTTAAGAGGGAAAGGAATTCCCTGTGAGGGTATTAAAATCTCTGCAACCATCATTAAGGCAATCTACTAGTCATACTGAAATTGCTTGGCTCTATACTCAAAGTGTCACGCTGACCCTGCCCTGGTCACATGGCTCACCCATCCTTCACACTCTCCATAATTAATTTGAGGAGAAAAGGCATCATTTAGGTTTTGAGAGGGTTCAAGGTTTTGTCATTCTGAGTTCTTTATTTTCTTTTGAAGAGGCTCTATGTGTCAAGGGGGTTTAGAGGTGAATATTGTGGCCCTGGTGGTTTCCTCCATCCTGTTGCAGATGGCATGTCTTACATTCCGGGTAAGTTCTTCTCTAAACTTACAAACATTAATACCCTGGTTATTTCAATAGGAAGATTATAATTTTTTTTTTGGAATAAAATGCCCGCGCCATGTTGTCGTTCTGTGTTCTCCCTCATTTTCTTCTTCTAGAATTCTCCTTTTGTCTAACTTCCTTGCATTACATTCAGATCCATCCTTAACCCTGTAGTAATGATATTTTCTTTGAGGTTGTCACGATTCTCTTATTTTTACCGAGAAGAAGTGTTGTCCCTACCTATCGAGGTTCAGGATCTAGGTTTTCTTTTATAAACCCTCTGTCGTGTGCCAGAGTTCATATCCAAGCATTCACAAGTCTGAGGGAAGTAGTTATTCCAGGTTAACCAAAAAACTTGGTCGGAGCATTCTCTGTGTTTACTTTGATGACTTAAGAGATTCAGTGCAAAATGAGTTCGGGTAGATTAGACTCAACAATTAGGGTACTCCTGGTTTGAATGGCATAATTAAGCTCTATTCTTCCTAAAAATACATATTCTTTTTGTTCACATACAAAATGAAATCTCGATTTGGTCGATTACTGTATTTCCATTATTAAAGAATATTTTGTAAAGAATTTTTAATACAGTTGTATCATTCATTTTAAGAGTTGAAAACATATCATTAATGATGGGCCATGTCTGATGCGAAGGTACCCATCAGTGAGTATTTTCTCCTTCACCCTTAGCCCTGTACAACTATCCAGATGGAAAACGTCAAGGAAAGGATCATGTCCCGTGAGTTTCGAAGTTAAGTAAAGAGTTGGTATGATGTGTTTATAAACATTTTCACTTAAATCATGTTCTTCTTACATTGTTTTCGTATAAGAGTTTACTTATCATCGTATATGGTGGATTCCTCCAGTTTTTTGTCTACCCAAAAGTCCTTGCTGCTCATCTGCATACACAGCGTAAAAAGGTATACGAGTTCCCTTTGGTAGCGCTTTAGTAGTTAGAACCGACCGTGTTGTATCTGAGATGTAGTCAATAGTATCATTTTCCTCAGTCTTCCTATTGACTTGGGAAGGGAAAGAATTTCCAATGTAACTTAAACCTTTGGTCTCCGATTATTATAATACAATAATTTATGTACAGGTTTTTCTCTGTCTTTTGTCCAAAATAAAATACTATTTAATCATTCACCAATCGGATCTCACCATACCCCGTAATTGGATTACCATGTCTATCTTGTTCTGAATGTTGGTATGAATTATAATAGACCATATCATTTTGTTTCCTTTTGACCTTTCCTATGTTTATTGTCAATATGCCCTTTTGGAAAGTAATGGCGATATTCGTTTTGGACTCAGCATGAATAGATATAGTGGCCAGGTAATTGATTATGATTTGTATTTTATTCTAGAATACCATATATACAAGCTTGTGAATTGTTCGTTATTTATGCTATGTTATGGTTGCCCAATTCTGAACCGTCCACTACCATGATCACCGAGTGGATTGTTTCTCATATATGCTCATAGTTAATGGTTTTGTACTTTACTCCATACAATGTATATTCCTTCAGTTGGGGGGGGTCCCATTTTTTTATTTTGTGCGATAGGAAAAACAAGGATTAAAATCTATATCAGCCTATGATTTATGTTCATTGTAATCGTCTTTGAATTATCATTCTTATAGAGTAATTTACTATTGTATTATATTATAATGGAACAACGAATTAGTCAGTTTAATATGGTACTGTAATAAATTTTATGGAGGGTTTTTCGAACCTTTCGATTTAGAAGTTTCTTTATATGAGAGGCAGTTGTTCTCCTAGCGGCATGGTTGTTTATTCAAAATCATGACAGTAACTTTCTGTATAAGTGGGATTCCTATTGCAGTCATTAAATATTTATTTAACAAAACTACACATAGGATTAGCTGTAACTGTATCTATATTCATTGCATATCTAGATACAAATTTATGGAAATACATGTATAGACTTGCTCAGATTTCTACTTATTCATAGACAAATTTTCTTACGAATTTCCACTAAAAAAGTAAATATACGCCTGCAAATAGATCTAATCCTTCGTAGCTAATTCGTACAAATTAGTTCTGTCCAAAATTTCAATTACAAGGGTAGACATACACCTGTAGGTAGATCTATTATTTCTTCAAGTTCGTTCGTACCTAACTACTTCTACCAAAATTTAAATCTCAGACATAGACATGCACCATATTTCAATTTTATTTTACGTAGATCATTCTACCTAGAATTGTAGTTCAGGATGACTCATTCCATCATTTTGGTCTTTGATTATAAACTCCATACAACGAACATATGTCCTACATGGAAATTATTTCAACTTAACCCAAACATAGCATCATATCAGATATAAAAAATCATTCAAAACAAAGAAGGATAAGATTTAACATATCTGAATCCATTTCATGGGAAGACAAAGGGAACAACCACATTCCTCTCAACCATATAATAGGGCAGCCAATGCTTACCCAATTCACCCCCTAGCCTGACCATGAATCCAAGAGGGAAAACTTGGAAAAATCCTCTTCAACAATGTCTTCCTCTATGAGTAATCTTCTCCCTTGCCTCACACTCCGAATTAGTGTTCATAAAAACAAGTATTCAGTAGTTCCTTTTTCCCCAGCATACTAGGCAACATCTTGCCTCCTCACATATGCTATTTAACAACCAAAAAAATAACAATCTTTTTGCCTAGGTCTTTCTTCCCCCCCTTGGGAATTTTCACAGCTTTCTAAATCCCTGATTTTCAGGGGCTGCCCATGGCCAAATATCTGATTTTTCACTTGTAATAATCAGCCCAGAGGTAGTTCCATCATGTTCCACACTCATGAAGTCATGCTCAGCTGATTTTAACATGGTTGTTTCATTTGTCCTCCTGCAATCAATATAAAATATTTTTCTTTCATATAAGTGTCATAGTCAAATGGTTAGTTGGGTCAAATCAGATCTGTTCCCAACAATCATAATAATAAATTACAATTATCAAATTCAAAATTAGGAATTGCCATAAATGGCAAATAAATTCCGAATTCGAATTTACTAAAAATGAAATAATTTCCCAGCAATTTTAAATTTCAAAAATACATATTTTTTTTTTGGGATGTCACATCTTTTCCCCCTTCAATAAAACACTTTCCTCAGTGTTCGTTCCTTTCTTGGAACATGATTGGATGAGATTTCTGCAAATCTCCCTCCAACTCCCAAGTGGCCTCCTTAGGACTAAAGTGCTTCCATTGCACCTTTACCTGAGCGACGACTCTATTCTGAAGTTCTATTTCTCTCTGGTCTAGAATTCAGAGGGGTTCCACCTGGAACTCGCCTTTGGGTTCCACTTGCACCATGCTCCAATCAATCATATGAGTAGGGTCATGAACATACTTTTTCAACAAGGAAATATGAAATACATTATGAATTCTTAGGTTAGATGGAAGTGCAAGTTGGTATGCTATGGGTCCAATTCGAGTTAGTATCTCGAAGGGCCCACAAAACCTAGGTGCCATCTTGGCACAGTTTCCTAACTTCAATGATCTTTTTGGGGCTTTGACCTTCAAATAAACGTGGTCTCCCAATTGAAATTCCAAGTGTCTTCTTTTCTGATCTGCATAGCTCTTTTGTCTTTCCTGTTCTTCTTTTAAGTTTTGTTGTACCTTTCTTACCATGTTCTCCATTTCTTGGAGCATCTCTGGTCCAACCATGAGTCTATCTACCAGGTTATCCCAACTAATTTGAGTTGTACACTTTCTTTCATACAGTACCTCAAAAGGGCTTAACTTAGCCAAAGTTTGGTACCCATTGTTATATGCAAATTATACTAAGTGTAGATAGTCTTCCCACTTGTTTGGTTTTGTTCTTATGTACATGCAGAGCATATCCTCTACGATTTGGTTTGTCCTTTCGGTCTGTCCATTCATTTGTGGGTGATAGCTTGTACTGAAATTCAAATTAGTATTTATCCCTGCAAACAATCCCTTCTAAAAAGAGGATGTGAATTTTACGTCTCTATCTGAAATCACCATTTTGGGAATACCATGCAGTCTAAAATTTTCTTTCATAAATATTCCAGCAATGTTTATAGCTTTAAAAGTAGACTTTACAGGAATAAAGTGTGCAGACTTATTGAGTTTATCGATTACAACCATAATAGAATCATTTTGTTTCTCAGCTTTTGGAAAACCTGTTATAAAGTCCAGTGATATGGTCTCCCATTTCCATTCTAGTACTGGTAATGGCTATAATAGGCTGGTTGGATGCTGGTGTTCAACCTTAACCTACTGACAATCTTGTCACATAGCCAAGTATTTTGTTGTTTCACCCTTCATATTAAGCTAGTAAAATAGTCTTCTAAGTGTTGTTATCGTTTTCTAGTATCCTATATGGCTAGAATACGGTTTCTTATGCACTTCGTCCAAGACTATTAACTTTAATTCTGCTGAATATGGTATGTAAAGTCTATTTTTAAATCATAGTATCCCTCCTTGTTGATACTTAGATCTGGTTTCTCTGATTTTGCGGTACTTTTTTGTAATTCTGCCATTATCTTAGTGTAATTTTTGTCGTTAATACCTATCATCCTTATTCTTTGTTCCATATCATTATCTTCCCTACTGATACTTATTTCAAATAACCCATGGACTCTTCTGCTTGGAGCGTCTACTACCTTATTTTCCTTACCCTTGATATGTCTGACTTCGAAGTCAAATTCGCTCAAGAATGCTAGCCATCTTGCTTGCCTTGCATTAAGATTTGGTTGGATAAATAGATATTTCACACTGCTATTATCCGTCAATAATAGAAATTTTCTGCCCATTATGTAATGTCACCACATTTTTAAGGCGTGTATTACCGCTGCCAATTCCAAGTCATGAGTGACATAATTTCATTCATGTTCTTTTAATTTACGGGACTCATAACAAATCACGTGTCCTTCCTGAGTTAGGACACCACCTAGTCCTTCTTTACTTGCATCAACACATACAGTAAAAGCTTTATCTGGGTTTGCTACCTTCAATATGGGTGTCGTTGCCAATAATTCCTTCAACTTGTTAAAACTATCTTGACATTTCTGTGACCAGCTAAACTTGGTCCCTTTCTTTTGTAATGACGTGATAGGGTAAGCTATTTTGGAAAATCCTTCTATGAATCTGCGATAGTATTCGGTGATTCCCATGAATGACCGGATGTCTGCTACATCCTTTGGTACCGACCATTCTATAATGGCTCTTATTTTGTCAAGGTCGACTGCAATGCCTTCTGCAGATATTACGTGTCCTAGATACTGCATCTTCTTTTGGTAAAAATTGCACTTATCGAATTTAGCATACAGCTAGTGCTTCCTTAAAGTTTGCAGGACGATTCTTAAGTGTTCTTCATGTTCTTCCCCTATTTTAGAATACACCAGAATATCGTCGACAAATACTAGTACGAATTTGTCTAAGTACTGACTGAAAATAATGTTCATCAGGCATATAAATGTGTTTGGCGTGTTAGTGAGTCCGAAAGGTATGACTACAAATTTGTAGTGTCCATATCTTGTTCGAAAGGTTGTTTTTCTTATATCCTCATCTTTTGTCCTGACCAAATGGTAACCAGATTGTAAATCCAGTTTTGAAAAGATTTTGGCCCCGCCTACTTGATCAAATAGGTCATTTATCCTAGGTAAGGGGTACTTTTTCTTAATAGTCATTTTATTCAATTGTCTATAGTCGATACATAGTCTTAGGGTACCATCTTTCTTTTTCACAAAGAGGACCGATGCTCCCCATGGTGAAACACTGGGTCTAATATACTTTTTGTACAACAATTCATGTAGTTGTATCTTTAGTTCTATCAATTCAGGTAAACTCATTCGGTAAGGTGCTTTCGACATAGGGGATGATATAGGTAGTAAGTCTATGGAGAATTCTATTTCCATTCTAGGAGGTAATTCTGATATCTCATTAGAAAACATGTCTCTAAACTCACATAGGACAACAAAATCTTCTAGTTTCAGCTTATCTTCTTTTTCTAATAGATTCGTTATTTGGATGGCATAAACTTGACACCCCTTTCTCATACACTTCTTGAATTGCATTGATGTGACTTGTCTAACTGATACTGGTTTTGGTATACCTTGGGCTATTCTAGTAGTGTCACAATCATCTTTATAGTTAAGTGTCTTTGTATAAAAATCTAGGACTGTTTTGTGTCTTTCCAACCAATTCATTCTGATTATCATAACGTAGGATCCTAGTGGTAGAATATTCAGATTTGTTTTTATATTTTGACCATCTGAGTTAAATTCAAAATCAGAAAAAAAGTTAACCACTTTCCTTTTAGTTCCTGTTGCTAACTGTACCATCCATGATTTTGCATCTTTCATCCTCTTAATTTTATTTGCCTCTACTACTCCAGGAGTGATATAACTTAACATAGCTCTAGGATCAATTAAAATAGAAATTCCGGTGTTATTGACTTTACCTTCAATTTACACCATAGAGGACTGGTGGTCAGCTTGCCAACCGTCAATGGCTGCATTAATCCGATGCAGGCTTCTGCCTACATCACCCACCGTCAAAGCTTCCTACAGATTATGAACAACACTTCTATTTTCCATGCTTAAATGTGGGCAGTTCCTCCCGAGGTGAGGTTCCCCACATTTCCAACACTTTAATGGTTCTCGGGGATTGTCCCCAAATTTCTTTGTTCTCGGGTTTACCGATTTACCGCCTCCTTCTGTGTTTGGATAGTTTGCGTGATAATATTTCCTTGGGAAGATTTTAATTGCATTCTGATAGGGAGCTGGCTAGTATCCCTTCTTTCGTTGATTCATCTGATCTTGTTTCTTATCCTTCTAGGCTTTGGGAAACTCTACCTGTTGTTTGTATTGATCATAGCACATTCATTGTTAAGCCATAATATTGGTTCATTACCCATTAATTGGGGCATATTATATTAGTAATTTTATTTTATTTATGTCGGCTTTAGGCCATTAGTTGTAATTATACCTCCTAGTCTCCTATATATACCAAGGAGCCATTTTCATTTTGAATCATCTTGTACTTGAACATTTAAGTGGGCTAAAAGGAGGTTTCCCCCTAAAAGAGGCTTATTATATGAAATTATCTCTTTTTCAAGGTGTTGAGTATTTTTTCTGAGGTTTTTCTATGCTATATTGATATTTGGTTCTTAACATATAGTATCAGAGCTCAAGGTCTTGGGGTTTCACTGCTACATCTCAGACACCTTGGAATTCTCCCTATAACTATTTTTCTACAACATTTCAAAAGGAATGGCTTGGAGGATATTTATTAGACGAATAAAGGTATGTTTGGCTCGAATTTCAGCTCCTGAGGCCTTATACTTTTGGGGATATAGCCTGTACAAGATAGGGTTTTGGAATCATCCTGAACTGAGTCATTGCGGAATTTTCTCTATAAAAAACTTTATGTAACATTATAGACTCTGAAATCTAGTGGATATTCACAACAATTAGTAAGGTATCTTTGGTAAAACTTTCAGCTTATGGGTCATCTTAAATTTGTAGATACACCCTGTGTAAGATAGGGTATCTAACTAGTCCGATTGACTAGTCTCAAGAAGGTGTTCCAGGTAAAAAAAACATAACTTCTTCCTAGAGTATCCAAATTGAGTGGGCTAGTTTCATTGGATGGTGTACAGTCCGTAGTATTTCTAGTATGAGTTTCATAATTTTATATAAATTATTTTGTGTGGGGTATGCTATACCAGTGAGATCTCCTGGAAAGGCCAAAAATCGGCAAGTTGTGGGGAATTTACCATAAGTTCCACTTGGCACATCCAATTTTGATTAGACCTGTGGAATTGCAGAGAATAAATATCATAGAACTACATAAAATAATGTTTCATACCCAGAAGGGCCGAAACTTGGGAGATACAATAGAAGAAAGATTGTCTAGCAGAACCACCTCAAAATCAAGGTTCAAAAGTGACACTTGGCCTACATGCCACCCAAAAAGGGAACTTCTACACCAAATAAGCCTCCAGACAATCCTACATGGACTCTTGATGAAGGTGAAGAAATGGGTAGGGACATAAATAATTTACAAAAGAATATAGTAACAAAAGATTAAATATAGGAGATGGAAGCTAAGTTGGAGGCAAATATGGATGGTTTAAAAGAGGAGATCATGGAAGTACTGAAAAATTTTGTAACAAAGAAGACACCTGAAAGTGAAAATGCATCCCATGAAATTCATGATGAGGACACAAGGAAGGTAAATCAAGAATGGAGAAACTCCATCTTTGGCCTGAAGACCAACCACGTTCCTAAGATTGATATGAGGAAGTTTGATGGCAATGACCCAATCACATGGATACTTCAAATGGAGCAATTATTTGATCTACATAATGTGCCACATACACAAAAGGTACGGATTTCTTCTTTATGTTTAGAACCTAATCAATTTGTATGGTATCGATGGCTTTGTTCTTGCAAATCACTCGTCACTTGGAAAATTTTCACAAAAGAAATGATAGCACACTATGAGGATACAAGGAGAAATGCCTTCTTTAGCCAATTGATAAATCTCAAGCAAAAGGGTTTAGTTACCGAGCACATTGAGAACTTCCAAATATTGAATATAAAGGCAACCGATATTCTAGATGAGCACTTCATTGATGTATTCATAGGAACTTTAAAAGATAACATTCAACATGAGGTTCGCCTTTGGGAACCCAAATCATTGGAGAATGAATTTGAGGTGGCAAGAAATGTTGAAAGTAAAAATATGGCGATGGCTACTAGAAGGACCAATCCTAACATCTATAGAGAGAACAATGCTCCTTCTTCTAAAACACCTCAACAATAGGAGGAAAGAAAAGAAAAAGGTTTATTCTTTAATTGTGACAACAAGTACAGTAAGGGACATAAGTGTGGTGAGAAGAAATTATTCTACATAGATTGTGAAAAAGAAGAAGAAGAAGAAGAAGAACCATCTCAAGATGAAAATGTAGAAGCAATTTTGTCTGAAGAGTTGACTCCCATGACATCGTGTAATGCATTAGCTAGAATTAGCACTCCTTGAACCCTCAAGATCAAAGGATACATCAAAAAGAAAAAGGTAATAGTCCTAATTGATTCTGACAGTACTCATAATTTCATTCACTACCGACCTCGTCAAATTTGTTTGACTTATGATAAGGTCATAGAAGCATTGAAAAAAAATCGTAAAGTAGTTTCTCAAGAGTTGGGTGAGAGTGAAATTCATCACAGTTGACACCAACTCATCCCACCCTTGGGTAAGAAACATAGAGTAAGTTACCACAGCTTGAAAAAGGCCAGGCGCGAGAGAAAAAAATACATTTCTACACTTCCTTTTAGAGAGAAACTCACATATCACAATGTAAAGAAATTTGTTTGTGCATAACAAAACATAAACAGGTGCGATTGCATATCCCATAATGGTGATGAAACTGTGCCAGTTTGTGATCTATAAGGAACACCATGCAGTAGTAGAAATGAAAACTAGGAAACAATTTCTTCCAATACTTCCCTGTGAAAGAAAAATGCAAGACAAAACTACATGAAACAAATGAAAGAAACTCCTTCCATTGCATGTGAAATTTGTGAACAATTGAATTTTTCAAAAAATAGTAAGTCTTTCACGCCTAATTTGAAAGAAGAATACCTCGTCTTGACAGTGCACGATAAACCATTTTCCAGTGGGAAAGTTTGTCTTCCATGCAAACGATCGCTTGAAAATGGAAAACTGCCACAGTTTGCAACCCCTAACCAAATAATATGTAATACAACACTAGCAGATGTAACTGCACTTACAGAAATTGAGGAGAGACTTGTGTCTCTACGAATTGCATTTTTCAAATCAGACCTTGGGGATATAAACGACCCCAGATGGGCTTGACAGGATCAATCATTAATGTGCCTGTTCAACTAGATGTTGTGAAAAAAGTGTTACCACAATTCATTAACAATACAATTACAATCATTCTGGCTCTGAAAAGACGCTTGTGATACAAAAATGCCTATCAAATAGGCAAAGTTCATGTGCATGTTGTTATGAAATCATTAAAGGAATTATGTTCTAGGGCCCTGTACAAAGCAGAGAAAATTTGTATAAATGCCAACTGGAACAATGTTCTTGCAAAATAACATGCAAACTCTGTAGACACTCTTGAAAATCCTAGTGATTTTGATGCAAGTAATGAATTAGAGAATGAAACAGCTGCTGAAACATTGGTGCATGGATTCACTGATTCACAGTGCATTCGTGACTTGCAAGACAAAATTATTGAAATTGAACCTGTCGAGGGACAGCATCCACTTGGAATATTCAAGGACAAATTCGTTGAGGAAATGAACTTTCCAACCCTCTTCTCTGGAGATCCACGGGGAACTGATATTACATAATGATTTAGTTATCATAAAATAGTCTGATGGGAGATACTACATTCAAGCAATTACTTCTCCTGTCACATAACAATTTTTTTTTTCAAAACAATGCACATAATAATAGAGCAAGTTCTGTCCTGCATGTGGGTCCGAATAAGAAAAGGCCAGTTACAAGGAAGAAAGTTGTTCGCCAAGGATGTGAAGTACAAAGTAAACCTAGAAAAAATTATGAAATCTGATATTGGATACATAGATTTCAAAAACATTTGCACCTCTCTTAACTATTTGCAAAAAAAAATAAAAAAATTGCAATGATTCGACAATTGGGCCCGCCAACATTTTTCGTCACATTTACAAGTGCAGAGAATTGTTGGGATCCATTGGTGGTTGTCATATCTGATCTTCATAGGAACAAGAAACGTAAAAAAGAAACCGATACACTGGAAAATAACGACATTGACTACCTCATAAGAAAAGACTCGGTGACATGTACTCGCTACTATAGACATAGAATAAATGCTTTGAGACAATTGATATGCAATGATGAAACGTTTTTAGGAAAAATACCGGACTACTTTTTTGTGATTGAATTCGAGAATAGGGGAAATGAACATGGCCACGTACTGTTGTGGATAGAGGGTGCACCGGTCTATGGAGCTGATAAGAATTTAGAGATCGAACAATTTATGGATAAATACATAACATGCAACACAGATCATTTGGATCCAGAACTTGCAAAAGTCCATAGACATTACCATACAAGAAGTTGTAGAAAATGAAAAAACTCACATTGAACATACAACTTTACCATGCCGCCAATGAGAGCTACAAGAATCATATAGCCGGTTAGTCTAGAGGACAATGTTATTGTTGAGAAATCTAAATCCTTGTTCACATTTCTAGAACAAGGAGGATTTGATGAAATGATGAGCTTTGATGCCTTCTTGACATAGGTAAATCTATTAGAAGATGAGTACATCCAAGCCATACAATGTATGCTTAGGTAACCAACACTTTTTCTTAAATGAAAACTCTCCCATATTTGGAACAACAATTTCTCCAAGGACATGCCAATTATGTGGAAAGAAAATACAGACGCGCAGTACGTGTTGAATTGATATGCTGCAGCGCCTTACTGTACCTCGTATATGATGAAGATTGAAAAATCTATGACAAGTGCATTCATAATAATACACAAAGAACATGAAACAAGTCATATTGATGCCATACAAATGATACACACACTTGGAAATATGTTTCTTAATCTTCAACAAATGTCTTCTCAACAAGCAGTGCGCATTGCACTTTCCTTGCCCCTCACTTGTAGTTCAAGAAAATGTGTCTTCATAAACACATCTCCACTTGAAAAATGAACATTTGTGCTTAAACCACCGGTTTTGTTGCAACAAGAGCCTGACAATTCAGAGGACGTCGTATGTCTCTCTATTATTGATTATTACGTCCAATATCCATCTCCTATTAGGCATATCTGCTTAGCAGAGTTCATATCGCATTACAAAAAAAGTGGCGCACCCATATCAAAAAGAAAAAAACGCTCTATCATACGGTTTGTCAAATACAATAAACATTGTGACTATAAAAACTATTGTAGAGAAAACATGTTGTTGTACGTTCCGTTCAATGAATATGAAGAGACATTAATACATAACTTCTCTACATGGGAGGTTGTGTATGTTGCATCTGAGACTATAGTGCACATCAATGAAGCTATATTTAACTACAATGTTAATCAAACATGGGGTGATCTAGAAGTTGCAATTAATGAACTAGAAAACCCTGGAAATCATGATGACACATTCAAACACCCAAAAAAAACCAGAACTCCTTCTGATTCCTATGACTTACAAGGGGATTTGCCTCGTCCTCCAGTGCCTAAAACTGAAAAACATATCAATCTTGGTTATCAAATTACAAAACATCCTTTCCTAATTAAAAATAATGAATACCACATAATAAGACGTCTGTTGAATCACGAACAACAAACAATTTTTAAGGACATTGCTCTTAAAAAACGCTTGAACATGAACAATCTTGTGCACGTGTTCCTTACCGGTGGAGCAGGAACAGGAAAAAAATTCATAGCGAAAGAATTGTTCCAAATGCTTATATGAATCTATGATTCAAACAATTCCTTTGATCCTATGAAACCAAAGGGCCTAATAGTTTCATACACAGGAAAATATGCATACAATGTCGGTGGAACAACAATCCAGTCTACATTTTTAATGCCTTTTAACAAGTGACAATTTCTTCCACTTAGCAAGGAAATGTTGGATACATTGTCTAAGATTTATGAGGAACTTAAACTTGTCTTTATAGATGAAGCATCTTTGATTGGGAGTTAGTTCTTGTATTCCATTGAAAGCCGACTAAGAATCATAAAACATGTGCAGACGAAATACTTTCAAAACATTGACATGATATTCTGTGGGGATCTTTACAAGGAACAACTCATCCAAGATTCTTTGATATTTGAACAACCTACCATTAACATGGAAACAATCACCCATGACTTCTAGAGAGACAATATTAAATTCTTTGAGTTGCATACTACAATGCACCAAATAGATGAAACATTCATTGCAATTCTGAATAGAATGAACACAAACAACCAAACACATGATGACTTGACCTATATCAATTTGAGGTGCTTACGGCCTGTACCAACAGATCCAATGTTCCTTTACCTGTTCTACAGAAATAAGGATGTTGCAAAGCATAAAAACCACATGTTGTTGCTCATGCTTGGCGATGATATCATCATCAATTCCATTGACCTCGAAGAAGACAACCATGGAAATGTGCCACGTCATGAACTTTCAGTCACTTTACCTTTGTAGCTTGTCCTCAAATTAGAAATGTTGTTTTAAATATATTCCTACAACTATGATTCATGGGATGGCTTGGTGAGTGGTGCAGATGGAATACTAAAAGGCTATACCAAGACAGAAAAAGTGGATGTTCTTTGGATTAAGTTCCATGAACTGCATATAGGCAAGAGACAAGCAAGCAAGTTGTCTTGTCTATATAATTCAAACACTAGAAGCGATTGGACACTTGTTTTGCGAATATCGAAGCCAATATTAACATCAACAAAGACAGGTTGACTGAAGATTCGAAAACAATTTTTGATTAAACTTGCATGTGCACATATAGTCCATAGATCAGAAGGACTAACACTTGATAATGTTGCATTTCAGCTTGTCGGAATTCGGATACATGGACTTGTATACACAACATTGTCCCGTGTCAGAAGCATAGAATCCTTGTATTTACTAAGTCCTCTCACAAAAGATAACTTCAAAGTGAAACCGAAAGTTGATATTGAAATGGAACGACTGAGGACCACTGCAAAATGGCAACTTCATTATGATTACCAATCCATACAAACAAATTCATCTGTATGAATTCTCTCGCTTAACACACACATCTTAAATGCACACATGGATGATATACTGAATGACTATGATATAATGCAATCTGATATTTTGTGCTTGCAAGAAACACACATGGCATTATGCATGCAGAAAAAACAATTTCCAAATCACAATTGTGTATCAAGTTACATTACACATGGGGTAATGATACTGGTGAAAAAACATGTACCAATTTTGGAGCATATACATATCAAAGAAAATAATGTTGAACTGGTGCTTGAATTTTTTTTTTCCCATGGAACAAAAGTTGAAATACTGAATCTGTATGTTGCTCCCCATGCAACAGTCTCCAACATAGTGCATGTTATTTCCAACGCATTGGCCCATTTCCATATGAATGGACCCATTGTACTTGTAGGAGACTTCAATATTGATATGCTACAAACTACTGGCAGAACAAAAGAATTGGAAAACTACATGTGCAAATACAGTCTCCGCCTTCTTTTAAACAACACATGCCATCTGAAAAATACACTTATTGACAATGTCTGGTCCAATGTGCCCATTCCTCAATACAATATTTTTTTCTTAGACACATATTGGTCTGATCACGATACAATTGGTATTGCACTTGAATTATGACATATACATCAAACTTATTGCAAACTCATATTTCTATGTTTCAAAGCATATCGATATCCTTGATTTCTACACACATCTTTCTGGTGAGCATACATATGGTGTTCTACTCGAATTATAAAATAAACATTGTGAAAAAAAAGAAAAAAAAAAGGGTACATCCTCCCAAAAACTATTTGTGACTATATTCATCTTATTCTATTTCTTTTTTGTATATGTACATAGTAGTTTCCTTTTTTTTAATATCTGAAGTTATGTTCATATCCATTTTGCTTTATACTTTTGTTGATAGAAACAGACAGGAAAACTAGACGAC
>ML778069.1:1113976-1143623 GCA_009831015.1 Picea engelmannii
CTTAAGAATACCCAACGGTTATATTTCAGGAGCACGCCAATCGTTTTGATAATATATAACAACTTTATAATATAATTACAAATATTTAAATTAAAAAAGTCGCCATAAACGCATCTCATAAATAACGCTTTCTTTTATATCGACACAAAAGTTAACCATAATAAAATATAACATAGTGGTGTCCTTAATGACGTTCTTTTATAATGATGCCATGATAGATTTTTAGAATTAATAATTATTAAATGTTTATTATTAAAATGAATGTCTATTAAAATTTAAAAGATATGGAGATATGGATTTTTAAAATTAATAATAATCAAATATTTAATAAGCATTAAATATTTGTTATTATATGGATGTGTATTAAAAAATAATTGTTTTATAATTAAAAAAAAAAAATCATTATTTTTAAAAGTATTTTTGGTGGTGAGTTTTTTATTTTCATATATAATTTATGTGAGTGTATTAAAGATTATCTTGTAAGTCTAATGATTAAGAACAAGTGTTAGATTTTAACAATCAAATTTTTAAGTGGAGAGGGTCCTTTGTCTCATGAAAAATAGATTATTATTATTATTATTATTATTATGTAGGTGTCTTAAGAACGACCCAATAATGGGTAGAGAGATCCTAAAAAAAAAAAAAAAAAGGACACAAAAGCTGGATGGTATGCCACAAAGAAAATATAAAAACAGGAACTCAGAAAAAACTAGGTTCAAGAAATCTCACCACTGAAATAACCTCAAAAAAGAAATACCAATAAAACACCTCGTGGCCGGATGGACCAGGTAGAGTGGTATGAAAACCCTGACATTTGAATAATTCAACCAATAAAAAAACCAGCGAAAGAGATGACCAGAAGTTGCACGCCCTCTCAAAGGACGTACCAACACCGCATGCCCAAAGATAGGACCTAAAAGTTCTAGAAAAAACCCCACTAGATAGGAGGAAAAAATCATCAACAACCACCAAAAAAAGTCAAATGTGAGCATACATCAAACCCTGAACAAACCAATGAAACCAGAGAGAGTATCTGCAGAGCAGGAGAGGTACAAAGCGGAATATCCAAGACCCAAACCCAGATATGTGCACCTACATAGATTGATCGACCACATGAAGAAGAAAAATAAACTACAGAAGGAAAACCCCTAGAGACCCTTGCTAAAGCAGGAAAACATTCAAACATCCAAAGAAAACCCAAATGTGGGACGTACCAGGTCTAAGTGGCAT
Source organism: Picea engelmannii (assembly GCA_009831015.1). Taxonomy (NCBI): domain Eukaryota; kingdom Viridiplantae; phylum Streptophyta; class Pinopsida; order Pinales; family Pinaceae; genus Picea; species Picea engelmannii. The sequence continues at coordinate 1,115,207 of ML778069.1, forward strand.
ACAAACCTCTCAATAATAAGAGAGGGTCCAAAAACTCCAATCCCTACCGTTAAAAAAAAGTATGAAACTTAACACTCAAACTTTGAAACCAATAACATAAAGCCAATGGTATACATCAAACCCTTACAACGACCTTGAAACTAGAGAGGGTGGTCAAATGGACACACTACATATGCTTGCAGGAAAATAGAGGAAGCCTCTCGGAGAAAATTTCGATGGAATAGAGGTAGGACTGAGATGACCAAGAAGATGAAGGTGGTGAGCACAGTAAACAACACCAGCACCTAGAAGAATACCAGACCTAGGAAAGAAAAACTCGGTGTAAGCAATCCAAGAGATATGAGGTGAGATAACTGCATCACCACGAGGACCGCACAACAAACGAAGAACCACCACCACCATAAAAAATTCGTCTATTCTAGAATAGAGATCCCGATCCACACAAAAGTAGCCTTAGATCGAAAAATCCCTGTAGAAAAAATCCTTGAGAAATACGTCGCAGCATGGAATAAGAGCCGTGGAGATAGTGGCTTAATTGGTGAAGACGATCATCGAGCAATCTCCAAGATCATAGACATATTTCAAACTCTGCGCGCGGACCCTGGAAAAAGAAAACAAAGCGGGGGGTCTGGGGGCACTCCGCGCGTGAACCTTAGGAAAAAAAACAAAGCGATTAATTTATTATTTAATATTGATTTTATTTATCAATATTTATTCCTAATAATATTTTCATATTATTGTTTATGATAATTTTTATATATGTTAGACATTACTAAATTATAATAATAATAATAATAATAATAATAATAATCTATCCAACAATTTCAATGGTAAAGTCTACAAAGGTATACATACCCTATCACCTTCTCGATTTGAACTTGTAACCTCTTTGAAGGAAGTACATGTTCATAACCATTAGACCCACTACTAAGCTACTTAGCTTTAAACCTTGATATATATATATATATATATATATATATATATATATTGTTAAATATTCAATATGCTAAAGAATGATCTCATTCCATCCATGGTTGTGAATGGAAGTTTTCCATGTTGATAAAGTTGTTAAAGGTTAAGGATCACAATGATATAAATATGTGTCTTTAAATTACTTGTGTAAACAATGGTAGTGAAAATAAGAGTGTTTATCCCACACCATCATTTGTATTGAGCTTCAAAACTGTATTAAATGGTATTTTTTTTTTGTTAGAAAGTATGAGTTAAAGACTTCCAATTACCCCATTTCTCTCTATTTATTTTTTTAACTTTCTTTTTTAAGGGTTATTTTTTCCAAGCAGAGGTGTATGCATAGAGGGCCATGAGTTGTATTATAGCTAGAGTTTGCATAAATGAAAGATGAAAATGATTTAAAGATGGTTTTCCCATTTGGGTTTCTAGGGTAAAATCTTTGTGTGAAACATCTATGTGATTTTATCATTGTGTGATGGATTCTCATTTATAGTTTGACTCAATGGATGTTGTGGTAAACTATGTGTAGAATGGATGTTGAGTTTTGTGTTGGATTCAATATGCAAGTTAGTCAGTGCAGTCCTCTATATTTTATCATTTCCTATGCTTTCTTGATCGCGTGAGAATACATTCCGAATTATAGTTGTGTCAAGTTCACTTAAAATTTAATTCTCCATTAGCAAGTGTTGAAATCCAACAACTATAGAATCTAGGTTTTCCATCCAATTAATTGAAAGGGATCAATGACTATAATGATATAAATGAATATAATGATATAGATCTTGTATTCATATCTTTCAAAGAAAAGATATGAAATACAAGATCAAGAAAGAGTAGTTGCTCCTATTCTTTTTTAATCCTAACATATACATGATGAGATTCTTTCAACGGTAGAGTATATATATAAAACATAAGTAGCATTGAAAGAGACACTAGAAGAAACTAGGAAAAAAGAGGTAATTTAAGTGAAGAATAAGATGGATGAAGTCTTTACAAACTTTGTAACATACCCAATTCCTCGGTACCTAAAAAATTCACATTTTTGACTAATTTTTAATTTTTGATACTCATAATAAATAAAGAAGCATGTCGAAAGAATATGGAACAGTCAAGAAACATATTAAACCATAAAATAATTTTTTTCTCAAGCCATGCACAACATCAATAAAAAAAAACCCCGGATGGGGTGCCACGTTGCACAGCAGAGCCACGTGGGACAACGCCGGGATGCACCATTAATACATTCACCGGTGACCATCCCCTCAGCAATTAACCAAGCATGAATCCGTGTAGCAAAATCCAGGCGATGAGCCCCTTCACGCAAGCGATCAATACAGTGCACCACCACACTCAGAAGTAAGCCTTAATGGCCATGGTGGTCATTGTTGTCCTCCTCCTTATCACCCACCTTGACAGCATTGAGTGACATTCACCCATTGCACCATCGAGTGCAGAGTTAATTTTAGCAGAGCAGTAGTTTGCAAACCCACTGGAGCTCTCGAGCAGAGCCTTCCACCCCCAAGAAACCTTGGTCATCTCTAGGGTCTCCACTATGCCCATAGCACGAGGTAAGCCGTATAGGGGTGCAACTTGGTACATAGTCGAATCTCACCGCTAGAGACAAAAGAAATTTGAGCAGGCGTTAGCCATGGCGTCCTTGCGAAGGCATAGGAAACCACAAACGCCTCCAATGGCGTACGTGGAAGAGATCACCCTAGAAGATGCCATGCAAAGCTATCCCAAGCTCCCTCTGTTCACAGTCCCAGACAATTGGAATCCACCCACTGATTTTGGCATTGATGACAAGATTTCGCCTTCGGGCAAACTGCTTTGTTCCAGTACAAATCGTCCAGTGGAGAATTTTACCACCTGCTATGTTGAAGAAGAGACCCTGTCCTGCACAAAAGGAAGCAGAGACTCACCCCCCGGTGCACCTATGGAGGAGGTGACCAAACTATCCAACCGACCAGCACATCATGACTGCACAACACATGCAAGTGAGGGAGAAACAGAGCCCATTCCCTCAGCTTTCGTTGATGGCCACTGGCAGGACTAGCACCCCTTCACCAATTCGGGGTACCTAGCTCTAATATTTGATATACGGAGCCTGTTGGATGACCAAATCTTTCGCATTGCCTGAATCGACCATCGACTCGACATGTTGTTCGCTGCTCATTCCAGGACTCTCCCTAAACGACAATGCCCTATGTGAGCGCAAGCTTACGTGTTTCCAGCAGGTTGGCGAAAGCATGGGGACGAGGACGAGATGACCGGATAAGAGGTTCAATGATGTTCTTGGTTAGAAATTTTTTTCTGTTTCCGAACCAAGCTTTCGCCCAGTTAGATCTTAGCTATTTTGCAACTAGTTTTTTGGCATACAGTTTAAACTTAATGGCTAGACGTCATGGTTTCCTTCGGGCAGGTCGATACTCTGATAGTTTTGTTTACTGGGAAACAAATGGCATAGGATGCCCAACTGTCTTGGTTTCTTGTTTAGGCGGGACAACTGGCATCATACACAGTCATTGTAACTTGATACTGATAATATAACACGTTCTATCCTTTTTTTTTACTTAAAAAAAAAGAAACATCAATAAAAAAAAAACTTATAAACTTAACATGGAGATAATAAATACATAATGCAAATATGATTTACACAAAAACATAAAGAACTTATCCTTTAATGACAACTTCACTTCACCAACTCGCTACAAACATGGGAAGTTCCACCCAACCTTAAGATTTGTTCCACATAAACTCTATACAACAAGGATGGTGCCTAAACCAACTCTAAGAAGCATACCAGTCATCTATCAAGCTCTCACAATTTTCTCATCCACACAACAAATCCTATTTTTCTAGATCTTTTTCCCCTTCACATTGTACAACCCAAAGAAATCAACCCCCTTCTCTCCAGTGCAGTCCCTCAGGTTGCTCCACTTCTTTCTATGGCTCCAGTTTTACTTGTAAGGAAATATCAATGTGAGAAACCCCAAGGATTCTAAACCGTGGATAGTTCTTTCACAATTTCCATCATTCTCATGGACAGTAGAATAACCAATATTTACCTACAACCAACTAGCAATTGCTCTCTAACTCCAAAAATTCGTTTCCATGCCCCAAAAACCAATAAAAAAAGAAAGAAATAATGGATTAGGAATGAAGTAAACCCCCAATAACCAAAAGCATGGTTTATATAATTACATGCAATAATGCACCATGCAACATCCCCAAGAATCTTGTGTGACCATTTTTCTGAACTAAATACAAGACAGTTGGATAAACTATAATAAAAGGCGTAGGCCCTTTATCTTCCTCTCTCGTGGAATCATAGTACCCTATAAATATTTCCTTATTTTTTCTGCATCTATTGATGCATTTTTATTATTAATATTCAAAGTATGACATTGTTAGGCTCTACAACCTTTCAACTCTACAGGCACTCTCGCATTTCATCAAATAATTTTATTTTTTTATTAATATGTGGACTCAAAATAGGGTATTAAATTCACCTCCTCCTTATTTTCCCATTGTCCTTAGTGCATATCACCATGAATGTGTACATATATATATAATTTCGATAAAAAAAAAAAATATGGGTATGCCTCCTGCATTGTATCTTCCAACTCCCATGTCAACTCTTCATGGCTATAACATTTTAATTGGATCTTTACCTTCCTTATGGATTTTTTGTAGAGAACCATGACCTTCCTCTCTAGTATATGAATTGGTTGTACTTGTATGTATCCTTGTAGCTTTTCCCAAGTCAAAGTCCAATCAATGACATGAATAGGATCATACACATACTTTTTCAGCAAAGATACATGAAATACACTATGAACATTCATGGAAGTAAACAATGCAAGAATGTATTCAAATATCCTTATTTAGTTCCTATTAGAGATTATATGTTATGGATTAGGGTTTTTAGAAGTTAATGTGTTAGGGTTTATAAGGATTAGTGGTTATAAGTGCTAAGGTTTAGGATTTAGTATTTATAGTGTTGGGGGTTATGGGGTTATGCATGTTAATGCTTTGTTGTGATAGGTGTTAGGGGTTAGTAGTTAGTGTTTATAGGGGTAGGGTTTACTGGGATTTCATGTTGAGGGTTATGTCTGTTAGGATCAAATACTAGTGGTTATAGGGTTTTGATGTTAATAATGTGGATTATGAATATAAGGTTGAAGGGACATAGGTTATATGGGTTAGGAGTGTTAGGTGCTGAAAAGTATAAGGTGTAAGGAGTGTAAGGGTTAGAATTTATAGGTTTCAAGGGCTACAAGTTATACATGCTAGGGGTTAGGGGTGATGAATTATACCTATTATAGTTTAGGAGTTATACGAATTACAAGGGATAATTATTAGGCATTAGAGTTTATATTGTTTAGTGGTTATAAGAGTGTTATGGGATAATGGTTAGAGTAGATAAGAATTATAAGGATTACATGAGATAAATATTATAGGGATTCGGGGATTAGTTTTAGTGGTTATAAGGATTATTTACCCATTGTTGTAGTTAGGCGTTAGGGTTGGCAAGGTAATAAGGTTGATTTGGGATAGTAGTTAGTGGTTATAAAACATAGGTCATACATAGGTCATACATGTTAGAGGGCTTATGGTTAGTTGTTACAAGGGTCTATGTTTATATCTGTATGGGTTAAGGGTTACAAGGATTAGAGAATAGTGGTTATAAATGTTATTTCTGTAGTGTAACAAGGGTTAAATACTGTAAAGGATTACTCCTTATAGTGATTATAGTGGTTAAGGTTCAACTCTTATAGGGAACTTTATAAATGTTAGCAATTATAGAGGCTACATAAGTTTTATAATTGTTACGGGTTATAGAGATCGTGGTATAAGGGGGTTATGAGTTAGGCGTTATTAAATTTCATGTTTATAAAAGTAGTAGGGATTATGCATTAGAATGTTAGGATTTAAGGGTTATATGAATTAAGTGTTAGTGGATATTAATATTAAAGGTTCGAGTTGTAGATGATAAAGGTTTGTACTTATATCATTTCTAGGAATTTAGGTTTATAAGTGTTGTGGTTTTGCAAGTGAGAATACATAAGGGTAGGGGTGACTGGGGTGATTGGGTTAAGATCTTAAGGGTCATAATTATTTATATCATTAGTAGTTAGGGTTTTGTGGTTAGGGTTTATTTTTCCTAATTCATAAGTTTTAGGTGTTGATGTTGTAGTGGTTATATGGATTTTCAATTGTTATGGTGAAGGGTTATAGGTTATATGACTTAGTGGTTATAGGGTTTAAGGGTAAAGGGATATACATGTTAATGGTTTTGGCCAATAATGATTATATGGGTTATGGTTCAAATTTGTTAGAGGTTAAATTCCTTAAGGATTATAGGGATTAGGGTTTATATGATTATGAATTGGAAATTACAAGGGTTTTAAGGACTACAATGTTAAGGAGTGTTATGGGAAATACGGATCATGTTTTTCTTGTTAAGAAAGTTATAAGGGTTACTTGTTAGAGGGTATCGGGGTTGGGGATTATAAGTGATAGGAGTTGTGGGTTATATTGTTTATATTGGTTTGGCATTGAGGGATGGTATGTGTTAGATATTACCATGGGGTTTTATGGGTTATAATTTAGGGGTTATATAAGTTCTATGTGAAAATGGTTATAGGGGTTAAGATTTTACGTGTAACATGGGCTATGGTTAAGGGTATAAGAGCTAGGGACTGTAGTAATTACATTTTCATCAAGATTATTAATTGAGGTTTACGATGCTTAGAGGGTTTATAGGGGTTAATTGTTATAAGAGATTAGGTTGGTTGTACTAGTTAATAGTTGAGAATGATTGGGATTATAGGGCTTAAGTGTAGGGGTGATAGGGGTTACAAGTGTTACCTCAACAATGTTTCAGGTGTTAACAAAATTCGATATTGTAGAGGATAAAGACATGGGAGTAATTTATATAGGGGATATAAATGTTATATGATTTATGGTTATAGGTGTTAGGATTAAGAGGCTATAAGGATTAATATTTATCAAATCTATAAGGATCAGGAATTCTGTATGATATCAGTTATATGGATCAATGTTTAGTTATGGTAAATTGTTACCTTATGGTTTAGTGGTTATAAGCATTAACAATTGATGTTTATAGGAATTGTAAGAGTTATAAGGGTTATAGGTTATATATTTTAGAGTCCATGGAGTTATAGGGGTTAAGGGTTTTAGGGATTAAACATCATAAAGATTAATATTTATCAAATATGTGGTTTACATGTTGAATGAATTATGGAGTTTAAGAGTTAGTGGTTAATGGTGAAATAGGGAAATATGTGTACAAGTTAGAGGTTGGTACCTTGGATTTCGGGAATACCCTTTCTTGTAGAAGGTATTCGGGTTCCATTACTAATTATATTCAAAGCATGATATCACAATATGTGACTGCTCTGTTTGTACACTTTGTCGAGCTATTCAACCCAATATTTTTGTATATATAATTATTCTTTTAAGGTCTCGTGGCTTAGGATTGTTGTCTACATTTTTACTGTTCTGTAACTTTATTGAACTATGTTTACTTAGTACATATTCCCTTTTTGGATACACATAATCTTCATTTTTATGGTTATATATCTTTGTTAGACTTTGTTTCCTTAATACGCATTTCTTGTTTGGATACATTTATTGATTTAATAACCAGAATTACTCATGATTTTTATTGGGTTTGTTAATGGTAATACGACTCTATTCGTAGATATAGAAACATAATGAATATCGTTTTTCTTTCAACAATATTTCTGTATGAAACTAATGTATGTATTTATTTTCTCATAAAATCACTTAGATATAATATTGTTATGACTTATTTATGCTTTAAAAATACTTCATAACCAATAATATTGATCACACTAACACACAATAATACACAATAAACATTCACATCGACATATTTATAATAAAGATGTAAAACATGGAACTTGGGGAAACCACACATTGAAGACTTTGTTCCTCCCAACCATATACTAGATTCTTTGTAAACCTCGGTCACCCGCGAGATGAGTTCATAATCCAAGGGGCTTCCTAGGTGGCCTCTTGCAAAATTATGAGTACTAGCTTGTTGTGTAATAATATAGTTTCTTTGTGTCAAGTCAAAATAAGTGCATAGCCTTTCATAACTATCAGTTCACAAGATAGAATGGTGTCCCATTCCTTTTTCATGACTTTTTTTTTTTTCCTAGGACTTGTGAAACTTGCCTTGATCCTCCTACTGAGTGCCCACCTGTCATATTTTATTTGACACATGTTCACAAATTCTCCTATAAATATGGAATGTGTCTTTTTGTAGTTGAGTTAACTCCATAGCTCATCTCAGTTTGTTTCCACTTGGCCAACCCCTTTGGATTCCTAACTCCCTCTTTAGCAACTACTTCAACATGTGCTCCTTTTTACACATGTATTTTATTTTCATAAAATAACAAATTTTTACATTTTATATTTGGTTAATTGACCAAAGTGTCTTTTGGAAAAATAAATAAAATTTAAAAAATAAAAATAATAATAATTGTCAAAGTTTCAAGTAATGGAGTACCACAACATGTGTTTTTTTAAAATCTATTGTGTAAACAATGGTAGCGGAAATCAGAGTGTCGATCCCACACCATCATTGTATGAGATTTAACATTGTATTAAATAGTATTTTTTTGGTTAGAAAGAATGGGTTTACAAGTTGGTCTGAAATAGATCAAAACAAGCCAATAGAGAAAGGATATAAGGCTCAAGTGCCTACAACTGTAATTAGGTGATTAATGAAGGTTGGATAAAATTAAAAAAAGTGAAAATATAAAATTAAATGAGACAAAAGAGAGAATAAAAACATAAATAAAGGAAAAATTAAAAATAACAACTAGAGATAAAAGACTTCCTATTAACCCATCTCTCCCTATTTATTTTTTTCACTTTCAGTCTTCAAGGGTATTTTTTCCAAGGAGAGATGGGAACTTGGTTTTATTATTTTTTTTAGGTTGTTTTTATGTGCAGGTTACAGTGAGAATATATGCATTGCAACCACCATTGAAGGCTGAGATCTATGTATAACATGGAGAATAGATACTAGAAGTAAATTCCATGGAGGATCTTTTTTGGTGAGTTAAGTAGGATATAAGTCCCTCATTTATAGACCATAAGGTATCAAAGAATTTGAATCCTTGATTATGAATAATTTATGATAACTTTGAAGATAACATGAAAATTAAGGGACATCAGTTCTTAGCTTCAAGAAGAGAACACACACTTGAATAAATAGACTGAGACATTTAACTAGAGAATAAGATAGATGATGAAGAAACTTGAGAGTTTTAAAAGACTATTTCCATTACTAAGGAAGTATTTTTTCTAATGCTAATAATCCCTCACTATGGATATAGAATATTGGGAAAATATATTATTTCATCTTGTTCACTCGGAAGATAAGGTCATCCAGTTGGTGAATCAATAGGAGGTCAGGTTCACTTAGATGATGACTCAACTATAACAAGTGTTGGCAAAGAAGGAGGAGGAATTGGCAAAGATCCAATTAGTTTTCCTACATCATAAGGAAGCAAAGGCATCTCCTATTTCCACCACTGAAACTAGTAGCATGACCGAGACAAGTATGGTAATTTCATCTTCCATAGACATTTCCCCAGATCATGTTGGTGAATTTGAAAAGAATACTAGAGGAATTGGATGAAAATTGTTAAGGTATATGTTATATGATGGAAAAAGGTTAGGGAAAAGAAAACAAGTAATCCTAAGCCCCAGTGTAGTTGAACAAAGGGTGAAACATGAAGGTCTGAGTCCTGATGGCAGAGGGGAAAAGGCCACCGAATCCAAGATCACATTTGTTAAGGCAAATGACATTCTAGAGTTACACCACTCATGAGAAGGAAGATAAGAAGAAAACAAAGGTTGTATCCCACTACAACCTTATCCTTTTTGTTGAGGAATACATAAGGGAAGTGATGCGAATAGTTCAAGGACCCAGCATATATTTTCACTTAGATAGAGAAATGAGCAGATTAGCTAGAAGAAAAAGAAGAATTATCGGTATGCATCAGTTAAGGTATACCTTATTTGTCATTTTTTCAAGAAGAAAGTTAATAATTCGTTTATCTATTGGTAGAAAAACAATCATAAGGAATTTTTTTAAGAGAAGAAAGACACATGCCACAAGACACATTCCTGTCAAAGAAGGATTGGAAAGAATAATTTTGAAAAACCACTTAGAATGAATTCATTTTCAAAGAAAATAATTAAATACTAGTGTGATTCCTCTTGACCAAAATTTAGATTTAATGAACTACCTTATCACTCTATTGAAGAATTTGAAACAATCCACAACCACCAATTTGTATAACCTTAAGAGATGCAGACGGTGTACGAGGGCTATTTACAACTTGTATGGCATGCATATGTCCCCAAAGATATCTTATACACAACGTACAACCCTCATATAGAACAATAAACAACATACGACTTCAATAAATGTCACAAGCACTGTATGAATGCTAGGTAATGATGCCAATAGTGGTAAGGATTGAATTTTGTTGAATACAAGGAATAATAATAACAATCTCGTTGTAAATATGCAACAACTATGTCACTACAATGATTGAGATCATTCCCAATTGGATAAACAACTTGGATTCTCTAGTTTTTGGATTTCATCAATTGATAATGGAGAATGGAATTTTGAGTTGTGACATCCCCAAAAAATAAAGTATTTTTGAAATTTAAATTTGTTGGAAAATTATTCCGTTTTTAGTAAATTCAAATTTGGAAATTTTTTTCCATTTATGGAAATTTTTAATTTTGAATTTATTAATTGTAATTTATTATTATGACTATTGGGGAGAGATCTGATTTGACCCAACTAACTATTTGACTATGAGACTTGTATGAAAACAGAATATTTTATATTGATTGCAGGAGGACAAATGGAACAACCATGTTAAAATCAGTTGATCATGACTCCATGAGTGGGGAACCTGTTGGAAATACCTCTGGGATGATTATTACAAGTGGAAAATTAGAGTTTTGGCCATTGGCAACCCCTGAAAATTAGGGATTTAGAAAGCTGAGAAAATTCCCAAGGGAGGGAAAAAGACCTAGGCAAAAAGATTTTATTGATAAATAGCATATGTGAGGAGGCAGGACGCTGCCAAGTATGCTGGGAGAGGAGACTATTGATTTTTCCTTACTGTTATGAACACTACTCAGTGAGTGTGAGGCAAGAGGAATTTGTTGGAATTGAAGGACATTGCTGAGGAGGAGTTTTCCAAGTTCGCCCTCATGGATTTATGGTCAGGCTAGGGGGTGAATCGGGCAATTGATTTTGGCTGCCTTATTCTACAGTTGGGAGGAATGTGGCTATTTCCTTTGTCTTCCCGCGAACTGGTTCAGATATGTAAATCTTCTCCTGTTTTGTTTGAATGATTTGTGTATCTGATATTATGCATCTAGTTGTGCTAAGTCGAAATAATTTCCATGGATGACATCTGTTCATGGTATGAAGTTTATAATCAAAGGCTAAATTCTAGGAATGGTTCCTCCTGAAAACTAAAATGCTAGGAAAAATTATCTATATACAAATGAACTTGAAAGAAAAGATCCATCTACAGGATATGTTTAACTCTGTAATCGAAATTCTAGTTAGGATTATTTCTGTATCAATGCACTTGAAAGGAATAGATCTATTTATAGGCATATGTTCATTTCTAGGACTGAAATATTAAGCAGATCTATCTATGAATAATCAGAGTTGAGTAAGTCTATACATATATAAATGTTTAGGTGTATCTCTGTAATTAAATTTCAGAAAATCGTATCACTTGGAGGAGACTCCCTTTCTAGTATAACTTGGAATTGAAGAGAAATACAAGACAACACGAATATTATGGATCATATATATATTTATATATTATACATATATCTTATTTTGGAAACTGTATAGGCGTCACAACAAACCGGAAGTGGACTATCTACAATAGAAATAGTAAATATTATATATGTTTGTTCATGTATTATATGAATCATATACTGAACAATAGTATCTATCAACAACATGCAAACGAAATGCTAGATGCGTAAAGATCGGTGAAATTGAAAGTTAAAAATATGGAACCCCTTTTTATATATTTTATCAGATGCTAGAATCGAAAGTACAATATTGGAAATTTACATCTATCATGAGATCATATGCATTTCAATATTCCAAATTCTGTAGTGGAATTTCAATCAGTGTAAACCTTAAAAGAAACCTGGAAATAACGAATTCTTTTGGAGTGATACACCCTTTCAACATTCAAAATCTGTGGAAAAATATAAATTGGCACAACCCTTAAAGGGATCCGGAAACGAATCTTAGGAGTATTAGATTCATTTATATCAATGCAGTCTCATAGTCATGGGTTAGATAATAAAACTATAGAAGCCATTGACTTCAACGATGCTCAATGATTTACACTAGAAAACTTAAGTTAATATAGATATGCATATAACCACTTATGCATTCAGGAGTCAATACGTATAATAATTAGAAGACCTACTTTAAATGAAAGAAGTTAATCAATAATTGACACAAGTAAAGATTTCATTCTAAGTATTCGAATGAATTCGAATCATTGTATAGTCTACCTCTTCCATGTTTTCACAATATCGATATATGTCTGGAATATATCTACAGGATCATAATATAGAGACTAGAAATGAAAACCTTAATATAAGAAAGAAAATTATAACCCTTATTTAACAAAAACAATTAAGATCTATACATATAATGATTCGGGTATCAGTCTTAAGCCATGAACGCTAGAGTAATAACCCAACATCACCAGAGCTTCTCCAGATCCCTCAAAGAGTTATCTTGTTAGAAACCAGAATACGTTTTTGAGAAGAACCCAAATTTGATCCAATGCCATATTCCACATAGACCTACAAAGGAAACGAAGCATTCAAATTAGTCACAGGACAAAGGTCTTTTCAAGACTCGAATTTTCAACAAAACATACAAGATAACGATTGGATATAAACTTTTACTTATCTTCTATTTTCCATAGGTGGGCTTCCAATCTGAGTCGTGACTGTCGATAGACCAAAAGGGGAGTAGAGAACTCAATCAATCTGATGGGTACCCTCACATCAAACATCTAGCACAAAGAGATGGGTTTTACAAGAAATGTGATTTTGCAAATGTATAGGAGTTCCGACACCGAGTCCAACAAACATTAAAAAAAGGATGATTAAAATATAGTTATATAGAGGAACAGACGAGTCACAGAGAATATATTAAACATGAATTTCATAAGGAAATATAGTCGATACACTAATAATATGAGAATGCCTATTTTCTTTTAAACACATGAACCTGTTTTAAAGGAAAAAGAAAGTTTAATTTAAACACCGAGTAAAACAGATACCCTCCTCCATATGGTCAAACCACGAACAAGGCCATGCAAAGCCCACAAAATTGTTATCTGTGGCATGATATAGGAATTCTGAACCCGAGAGGTATTGCTAATTCAGGATCTACAGAAGAAATTTATGAATGATTATCCATTCTTCTCTTTGAGGGTTACTGAATTTTGATGAGGGAAGAGTATAGTCAAAAGAACTCATAGAGTTTGGTAGACAGAGCTAGGTTAAGGAAATTATATTCAATCATTACACAGAGAATACCCAACCACGACAGATATCGTTGTCAAAGCCTACAATCTGACAATTCACTAACATCGGTAAACTAAATTGCAATTACAGGATGGCTCTCCCCTAACAAGTAACACCTAGGATGGAACCTTGAATAAGTCTCGTAGAGACACAGTGCCAAATGATGATACAACACAGTGAAGGAAAGTGGGAGACGACAAGCATAAAGGCATACTACTTACGAACAACCCTTGGAAGTACCAAGAAAACAAGAGAACGAAGTATCGAACTTTTCAGAAATTGAATGGGTAGGAGTGCGATAAGTTGAGCTACTTACCAGTAGCAAGGAAAAAACCTAGAATGATTTCTTTTAAGTTTTAGCAATAAGGGAGTAACTTACTAACAGTAAAAAATGTTACAGTGATAGCGTGAAACTTACCAGGTTATTGGGTAAAAGACATCACCTCCATCAAGGAAGTCTCCCAGTAATCCTTTCCCTTCGCCAAGAATAGGGAGTTGCAGAGCCAAGTTCTCTGAGAACCTTCTCATTACAGAATTAAAACCACTATAACCTAAATAAACCTTACCACATGGAATAAATTCTATTGGTACGAAAGAGGGGTCGGGCCATGTGATGAAGGAAACTTGGCACAACCACAGTAGATGAAGGGTTAGGTGATGGCCTTGACTTTTGCACGCACCATGGCACATTAATGGCCTAGCCAGGGTTTAACTCTCGACTGACTTGTCCCTACTGTTCAATTTAATGGGTTACAGATTAAAGAAGTGCCTGTGCAATTAATGGAAGTTTTAACCCTAACCAACACTAACTCTGTTAATACAACCTTTAGTTGGAGTTTCATATGGAAGAAGTGGAGTCAACAAGCTTATAGCATGGGCAATTGTTTTCAAAATAGTCATTACATCAAAATTAAATTGGGAAGCACTTACCCCAATCACATCCTTATCGAAATTGTTTTCAAGAGACGTGTTATTAATTCAAACATTTCGCAGAGGGGTATAACCTGAACTTTTACCATTACCCTTATTACATGAGTTCTTGTATCAAGTGGTTTTTCAATTTAATGTTACGCATAAGGATTAGGGACGTAAGTCCCAAAAATCCTTCATAATGGTAAGCCAATTATATGAATATATAATTTTTATATAGATATGAAAGTGAACATAATTTGCAGGACTGTAAGTGAGATTTGGAACGCGAAGTATGCACATCTTGAAACATTGATTCAAAGGTTTAAGTTGGGTAGTAATTTTAGTCGACGTCAGCCAAGACTCTAGCAAACTTTCAGAGTTTTAAACAAGAACTATAAAGACCTACTTACTTTTAATGACGAACCCATTTAAGGATGAATGCATAATTTTTTTTTTTATTTGACAGTTTTTGAGGTATATTACATGAGTGAACTTAGACATAGCTATAGTTGGGAATGGATTCTCACACCATCAAGAAAACATAGGCAATGATAAAATATAGAGAATTTCCTCCAATATCTCACATATTAAATCCAATGTAGAATTCAATGTCAATTCTACACATATTGTACCATAAGAATCTGTTGAATGGAAATGAAAATTAGAATTCATCATAGACTGATAAAATCACAAACATAATTGACACAAATATTTTATGCTATAAATCCAAATGGGAAAGCCAATGTTGAATGGTTTATCAATTACCTTCATTTCCATAATCTCTTGTTACAGTGCAATTCATGACTCTTTGTGCATACTCCCTTCCTTGGTCGAAATACCCCTTTAGAGTGAAAGTAAAAAAATAAATAGGAAGAGATGGTGTAATGAAAAGGCCAATAGGTATGCCCTTTCTTTTCCCAATTATTAGTTCTTCTCTCCTATTAGTACATTTTTATTTTTTCTTTTATTTCACTTTTTATTCTCTCTTTGTCTCGTTTACTTTTACATTTTCATTGTATTTAATAGTTTATATAACCTTAATTAATCACATAATTACACTTTTATATATTTAGTCTTACAACCATTCACTTTTTTTGGATACATTTTGTATCATATTATAATCCCATGCTTTCTAACTAGAGAAATACTATTTAATACACTCTTTAAGCTCAATACAAATGATGGTGTGAGATCAACACTTATATTTCTACTACCATTGTTTACATAAGTAATTTTAAGGAATGCCCTTATTTACATCATAGCACTCCCTATCCTTCAACAACTCTCTCAACATCAAAAAATTACATTCACAACCATGGATGGAATGAGATTGTTCTTCAACATATCTAATTATATTATTGGGTCTCAACATTCACTATGATGGAAATTGCTTAAGATTAAAGCTATGTTATGATGGTTGAGATCAATGTTCATATAGTAATAAGTAAAACAATTACAAAACACACAATGACATTATGAATCTACAATAATTTTTAGTAGCATGAGTGCATTATAACATCTAAGGATTATAAGTAATTATGAGCCAAATATATAATATTTTTTCTAAATAGTAATGTCACACTCCCGACCCCTAAGTAGCCTTTTAAGGGATGGGGTATAAATTTTTTTCCTTCCTATATCTTCTCTTAGTTCATCAAATAGGGGCACAATTTTCTTCTTCTCTCCGAAATCTTTCCAACGACTATAAAATCATCCAAAACCGAGCTCTGAGTCGAAATTTATGGCTTCCTGAACTTCTCGGGGTATCGTTGGTCAAAGGCCATGTCACACCCACATTGCTCCACCTCATTCGTACCATCCTACCTAGAACTGATGCGACCTTGGTCTTCATCCTCTAGCAATGATATAGCCACTGGAGGGTAGGTTGTAGGGGATATCTCCCATGACTTCATGGGTAACATGCCTTTGGCCCCTTCGATATTATTGTACAAGTATACAAACTTCCCAAGAGTTCCGAAGTCCGAAGGACTCTTTCCACTATGGTGTTGGAAAAATGAGAGGGGGAGGTGAATCAGTTGTTACTATGCTTAAACAATTATGCCCATTTTAAACTCTTTACAGAACACCCAATGATGATCACAATAATGCAGGGAAGTAAGCAATAGAATATTCAACTTCAATCACACACATGAAATATATAGAGACACATATTTCCCGATGAAACCCATAAAGGGAAAAACCTCTTCTTCTTGATATGATAAATAATAGTTATTTTCTGTACATTGTCATTCTTATGAGCTCCAACTCCTCTTGAGGCTACAACCTCTTTTTTACAAGAACCAACTTGTTGAGAGAACCAACTCTCTAGTTTCTCTAGCACCCACTAGAATGAAGCACTAATTCCCTAAGTTTTCCAACACCAACTGGATGGAAGCACCAACTTCCAATCACATAGGCACCAACCTGTATAATAGAGAACAATAGTTCTCCCTTGCACCACCATACCACCCTGGTTTTTCTGGATGCAACCACATGGAAGCTACAAATCCCTGTGTTCAAGAACCTACTTGAAACTATGACGACAACAATCCTCCCTAGCACCTCCCTACCACCCTGAAATATAAATCTTTGCTTACTAAAATTTATTACAATGATACAATATTTATCAATGGCTTACCAGTCACTTTAATGTTCTGCTACACTGTTCTACTCTACCTGCATCAGTGTCCTCCTTCCTGCATGTATCAGTGTCCTCTTGCTCACCTCCCTTGCACTTTTTGTTCTTCTGCACTTTATGCTCTGTGTGCCATTCATGTTCTATGCGTTCTGCCTCTGCATTCTCTTCATTGCACCATTTTTCTTACCTTTAGGTTGTTCACTGCCTCTTGACCTTCCATCAACGTAGATGACCAGAGAATCAACATCTCTTCTATGTTCTGCCTATATTTCTCACGTCGAGTCCTTTGCCTAATCATCATGGCAACTCTTCATCTTCTCTGGAGGTTACTTTCAGTGTGTTCATCATCAGTGGGCATTATGCTGAGATTCCTTAGCTTCTTTAGCTATTTAAACTCTTCATCTTCTCTATCAGTTACAACTAGTTAATTATGGCTTCTTTGGCTTCTAGTCCCCTTCCTTCATGTGACCACTAGCGATGACCATATGCCTAGGCTTAAAAAGAACTTGAGCTCTTATCAATTCAATGATCATGATTCAATATCCTAAAATGGAAGACTATCATAACTTTTCCATTTCACCCTTCAGAAATTTTGGGTTTCAAACATTTAAAAAATTCTAAATCAGAATTCTTGAACAGATCAGACGGTTTACATTTATTATGGGAAAACGGATAAATCATCAGATTTGATTCTTACAAGGCTTAATCTGACAACCGGGACTTAATCAACTATTGATATGGATGGCTACCTTTTACTCTGGGATTTTAACTATTATACTTACGTTATCCCTCCACTCTATCCTGATCAATGGTTGAGAGCGCACCCTACATCATATTGATGATCGATATCTCCTTCGGCTCTTTGGACTTTGGATATTTTAGCTTACACTATCCTTCCATTGGAGTAGATCGACAGATGAGAATGCTCCCGAAGTGATCTTTCAGATTAGATGTCTCGTGTCCACTTTGGGACTTCGACATTCAGGACTTCGGAGTTTTTGACATTTTCTAGTGGTGAAACTTCGGAAGTAATTATTTCGGAGTGACATAACTTATTGACGTCACATGTTGACATGGCACAAGTCAGTTTCCTCTTGAAATATGTTATCATATGATTGTGCCATGTGTACTTGTTGATGTAGTCTTCTGACGTGATCTGCCATATGTCTTTGCTGATGTGGTCTGCCACATGTCCATGTTGACGTGGTCTTTTGACATGGCTTGCCAGAGGTCCTTGCTGACATGGTCTACTGACGTAGATCTCCCTGATCTAACAGTCATCTTATTTTCCCCTGATCTGATGGTCCTTATTCATTTTGGATTTCTAGGCTTCGGGTCTTTCAAATCTCAAAATTTCTGGAGCGTAACCTCCTCGCATATTTATATCCGAAGTGAATCTTGTTCATTGATCAAGATCTTAGATCGATGGTTGGATCTTTCTATGATGCAACTCTTGTTTCTTATCCTATCCTTCCACTTAGAATGATATGATGACTGATGAGAATTTGAATGATCAAATTCTCAACCTTTTTAGCTTATCTTGTCCTTCCACTAAAATGTGATCCAACGTTCATGAAGACACTCGAAGTAGATCAATGGTTGATGATGATTGTGGAACCACAAATTGTGAGTGATTTAACTCAACACCCAAACTCTGCAACTTGAGGTTGTGCGTTGTTGGTGAGTCAACCAAAATTGTCGATCTTTGAAGCTATAAGATCGAATGGTCTTGACTAATTGTGGGATATAGCTAGTGCGATATTTAATTCTCCTTTAAATATCTGTAATCTATCCTTATCATTGATCGTGATATTTCACATCTAACAGTCACAACTCAATCTGAATTAAAATGATCACTTGTTAGATCAACCATAGTCATCGATCTGCAAGTCTATGAGATCTAACGATCTAGACCAATTGCGAGATTAGAACTAGGGAGTTCTTTAATTCTTCTTTCGCTCCCCGCAGTTTATCCCTGTTGTTGATTTGGCTTGTAGATCCAACCGTCACGATCCTCCAATCATCCTCAAGTCCACGATCACTCATATGACCGACGTCCGTAATATGAGACGATCAACACAGTTGATTTCTTGATCGAATGACTACTGAAGATTCTCACCCTGAGCTTAGATATTCATTCGCTAACCCTCTTGAGATGTTATCTTCATTATATTCTGTATTTCACTTTCCTTTCTGAGATGTGATGTCATATTGTTGTTTTCTCCTCCTCTAGATCTTATGCTTCCTTCTGCTCCACCTTCTGTTCTTTCCATAAATGACAAGAACACTCTTTCTTACAAAAAATGACAACAATATCCCCCTTTGGCATTGATGGAAACCCTCAGAGGTTGTGTTGTACTTCTTCGACCTCCAACTATAGCATCCAGACCACTCCTTTTCTCCTCCTTTGACATGAATGTCAAAGAAAACATGCTCCCCCTGAGTTGTTGTAGTACTTTTTAGAGGTATCAGATATTCAACCAAAAAATACTCCCCCTGATAGGATGGAATCACTTAGGTGAGAGTAGGGATGACACCCAGCTTCTTACGAAGATATTCAAAAGGTGTCTTGGCTAGGGGTTTAGTAAAGACGTGTGCAATTTGTTCTGTGGAAGGAATATAATTCAGATGAACATCTCTATTTGTAACCTGTTCTTTGAGAAAATGATACTTTATTGGGATATGCTTCATCTTTGAATGGATAACATGATTCTTCAAGACACTAATGGCACTGGTGTTATCACAGTGAAGTGGAATTGGATTAGTATAAGTTACCTTCAAATGTGCAAGAGTTTGTATCATCCATAAAATATGAGTGCAACAAGTAGCAACAACAATGTACTATGCCTCTATAGTTGATAATGAGATAGATCCCTGTTTTTTACTAATCCATGCTACTAATGAATCACCTAAGAAGAGTGCACCTCCACAAGTTCTCTTTTTCTCATCCAAACAGTTTGCCCAATCAACATATGAATATGCAGTAAATTGTAAGTTCTGATTTCTAGGATACCAAAGACCATAAGTCATTGTACCCTTCAAATATTTGAATATCCTCTTGACAATTGCTTAATGACTTTGTTTAGTGGTAGACTGATAATGACCTACCATTCCAACAACCTGCATTATATTAGGACGGGATGTTGTGATGTACAAAATACTTCCTATCATTGATCGATATGTTCTTTGATCAACATCAGGTGAAATATCATCTTTACTAAGCTTGCAACCAACCACCATAGGTGTACTAATAGGAGAGGAATATTTCATCTGAAACCTCTTTAACATATGTTTCAAATATTGTTCCTGAGATATAAATATCCCTGCAGAACTTTGATTGATTCGTAAACCAAGAAAATATGATAGTTCTCCTATCATGGACATCTCAAACTCATTATGCATTGATTAGAAAACCATTGATTTGAAAGGTCATCAATGCATCCAAAGATAATGTCATCTACATAAACCACAACAACTAATAAATCATCACCTTCAAACTTTATATATATATTACTGTCAACAATACCTTTCTTGAACCCTTTGTCCTGTAGAAATTTGTCCAGTCTATGATACCAGGCTTGTGGTGCCTGTTTCAGTCCATATAATTCATTTTTCAACTTAAATCCATAGTTAGGATTATCTGTCAATGAAAATCCTCCAGGTTTCTCCATGTATACTACTTCTTCTAGGTCTCCATTAAGAAAATGTGACTTCACATCCATCTGATATGCTTTAAAGTTATTATGACATGCA
Source organism: Picea engelmannii (assembly GCA_009831015.1). Lineage (NCBI taxonomy): Eukaryota > Viridiplantae > Streptophyta > Pinopsida > Pinales > Pinaceae > Picea > Picea engelmannii. The sequence goes on from ML778069.1 coordinate 1,136,160, forward strand.
TAAGCCATAACCATTATGATGGCTTCCAATATTTCCATTGGTGCAAAAGTTTCATCAAAATCTTGTCCTTCAACTTGTGCATACCCCTTACAAACCAATCTGGCTTTATTCTTAACAATTTTTCCTTGTTCATTTATTTTATTCTTAAACACCCATTTGGAGCCAATTACATTCTTATCTCCAGGTCTAGGAACAAGCTCCCAAGTATTGTTCTTCTTAATCTGATCTAGTTCCTCATTCATTTATTTTAACCAATTTCCATCATCAATGGCTTCATTGAAGTTCTTGGGTTCCACCATGGATATGAAGGCTATATGTGATTGCTTGGTGTCTTTGATTATCCTTATCCTAGTTTGTACACCTTTGTCTTTCTCACCAACCATCTAACTTGCAAGATGACTCTTTTGAGTAATTATGGAGGAAGGATTTGAAGTTGTCTGTTGATTTGAGTCTGCCTAATTATTTGCATATTTATCTGACTCAAAGTCTTCTTTTCATGATTCTTGGACCTGTTGATCTTCAACTTCAACTATATCCTCTATTGTTGATTCAATTTTTCTCACCTCTCTTACTAGGACTCCTTCATCAACTTTTATGTCAATACAATCAACCAATTTATGCAGCCTCTTATTATAGAATATGTATCCTTTCTACTCCATTTTTTTGTGGAGTTCGTCGGATTGTGTATTCTCTGTTGATCCCATGTTTATCACATAATTCCTTGAAATCACTTGACATAAATTCTCCTCCTTTGTCTGATCTTACAACCCTTAATCTGTTTCCTATTTGATTCTCAATTAAAGCCTTAAATATTTTAAATTTCTCAAATGATTCATCTTTTTCTTTGAGAAAAGAAACCCAAGTGAGTCTGGAGTAATCATCAATGATCAACATGAAGTAATTTTCCTTCCATGTGCCTTCCTGTCTTCATGGTCCACATAGATCCATATTAACTAATTTGAGTGGTTTCTCTATTGAAGTAGAGTTCTTGGATTTAAACTATCGTGGTTAGTTTTCCTACTTGGCAGGGTTTACACACAGAATCATGTGGCTTTGATATTCTTGGAAGATCTTTTAGTACCTCAAGATTTTTGATCTTGATTAAGTGGTCAAAGTTTAGATTCCCAAGCCTCCTATTCCATAACCAACTCTCATCATGTTTTCTTAGATGACACTCTTCTCTATCTTCTTTCAAAACATATAAATTATTATCTATCCTTATGCCTTTAGCCGCAACTTTTCATGAGTTTACAGAGTTTATCTTACAATCTCTATAAGTGAACACCACATCACATCCTCTATCAGACATTTGAATCACACTAAGAAAATTATGTTTCATCCTATCTACAAGAAGGACATCCTAGGATTTTCCTTTGCCATTACATAAACTCACCATCCCTTTACCCTTGATTTTACATGGCTCATCATTTCCAAAGGCCACATTTCCTGTTTTTCCTTTACTTATTGAAAGGAACTTATCTTTGTCTCCAGTCATGTGCTTGGAACATCCAATGTCTATATACCAGGGGTCTCTTTGTTTTTGAGTTGAAAGTACTAGACCACAATTTTCACTATATCTCTTTTACCATGTGCTGACAATTTTAGCCAAGGGTTTTATCTTTGTATATGTTTTGTAATTTTTCAGATGGCAGTTTGCAGCTTTGTGGCCGAAGATATGACAGTTATAGCATTCAAGATCATTGCTCAATAGGTCAAAGTGATTGGTGCAACTTTTCTTATTCATTGATTGTTTAGCTCTATGTTACAAAGATTGTTTATTTCTTGATCTTCTCAGTTGCATGTCTCTAAACTTAATTTGACAATTTTCAATCTTATGACCAAAATTAGAGCAGTAAAAACAATAACCATGGAAGAAATTTTGGTACCTGAAGGATGGCCTTCTTCTTGGTATTTGTTGCTCCATCTTATGATATCTTTGTTTTTAATCAGGGATCATCTTATCTTTATTAGATTTTGGTGACAAAGTACTCACATGGTCTAATTGTTTGTTGATTTAGAACTTGATCATCTTTACTCATTCTTTGTTTTCTGCCTGTTTGTTGCTTGAACCACTTACATAGCCTAAACCAGTCTTGAAAAAAGGAGATCTATGTTTGTTCATAATGTCATTTAATTCTGCTAAGGCTTTAATTCTTGGAATATTTTGGAGTTACAATGCTTTAAACTTCTCCATCTCTTTTCTGGTTTTTACTACCTCTTCTTCCAAGGCTTCACATCTTGCCTTTTTTTTTTCCGATAACTATTGTTTCAGAATGTCCTCTATTTTCTTTGCCTCTTCTAACTCCACTTTTAGTAGGGCAAAGTCTTCTTCAGGTTTTTTACCATTCTTTTCAAACTGCATCAACAACTGTTTTTTTTTTCTCTTCTTAAGTCTGAGTCTGTCAATCTCTTCTAAAGCACTGATTAGTTCACCTTCCATATCAACCACAACTTATTCACCATTAAAATCACTTCCTGTGTTTTTATTATCATAATCCTCTTTGGCCATAAGCATAAATTCATTAACCTTATCTTCATAGGAAGAGTTACTATCTATGTCTTCTGAAGAGTCATCATTGTTTACACATAAACTTTTCTTTTTACCAAATCTCCTAGGTTTGTACTTCTTTTCACCCTAAAAATTATGATCCTAATTCTTGTGAGGACACTTAGATGCAAAGTGACCTATCTTTCCAAAAATAAAACACTTGAAGGGAATCTTTCCTTGATACTTTTCTGATCCTTTCTTTTGTCTTCTCACAATTTTTTCTTCAATTTCATCAGGCTCAGATTCCTCATTCGTATCTGCTTTAAAATATTCTTCTCTAGTGGTGGATTTATCTTTACCTACCCTCATTTCATATGCAGCTAACGTTCTTAGAAGTTGATCAAAATCCAAAACTTTTATATCATTAAGTTCTTTTATAGAAGAGACCTTTAGGTTGAACCTATCTGGCAGAGATCTCAAAATTTTATGAACTAGAGAGGCTTCCTTTATTTTTTCACCAAGTGATTTAATTGAATTTACTAGTTCTTCAACTCTCAGAAAGTACTTCCCAATAGTTTCATATCCTTTCATCTATAGATGTTCAAACTGTACTCTGTAGGTTTTAATCTTGGCATCCTTTACCTTCTCATTACCTTCATAACTACTAATGAGTTTGTGCCACATGTCTTTGGAAAATTCTGAGTGCATAAATTTTACAAATTTTGATTTTGCAAGACCACTCAGAATAGAATTTATAGCCTTAGCATTGAAGCTAAATTCTAGATTGTCATCCTTATTAGCTAGTACAATCGGCTTTACATAACTAGTCTCTACCACATCCAAGACATCTGCACCTAAAGCCATTATGTAGGTTCTCATCCTAACTTTCCAGAAGGCAAATTTTTCTCCATTGAACATAGGGGCCTTATTGGTTGAATTTCCTTCATTACTTGGCATGTTTAAGCTTACTTATCTACCTTTAAATAAAAGGAACCCGATCTGATACCAATTGTTGGAAAACTGAGAGGGGGGAGTGAATCATTTGTTACTGTGCTTAAACAATTATGCCCATTTTAAACTCTTTACATAACACTCAATGATGGTCACAAAAATGTAGGGAAGTAAGAAATAGAATATTCAACATCAATCACACACATGAAATATACAGAGACAGATATTTCTTGAGGAAACCCATAATGGGAAAAACCTCTTTTTCTTGATATGATAAATACTCTTTATTTTCTCTACATTATCATTCTTATGAGCTCCAACTCCTCTTGAGGCTACAACCTATGTTTTACAAGAAACAACTTGCTGAGAGAACCAACTCTCTTATTTCTCTAGAACCAACTAAAAGGAAGAACCAACTCCCTGAGAGTTCCAACACCAACTAGATGGAAGCACCAACTTCTAGTCACACATGCACCAACCTGTATAAAAAAGAACACTAGATCTCCCTTGCACCGCCCTACCAACCTGGTTTTTATGGTTGCAACTAGATGGAATCTACAACTCCATGTGTTAAAGGACCTACTCGAAACTCTGAGGACAACAGTCCTCCTTAGAACCTCCCTACCACGTTGAAATATAAATCTTTGCTTACCAAAATTTATTATAGTGGTACAGTGTTTATCAATGGCTTACCAGTCACTTCATTGTTTAGCTACACTTCTCTTCTCTGCCTGCATCAGTGTCCTCCTGCTCGCCTCGCTTGCGCTTTATGTTCTTATGCACTTTATGCTCTGTGCGCCATTCCTATTCTATGCGCTATGCCTCTGCATGCTCTTCACTGCTCCATTGTTCTTCCCTTTAGGTTATTCACTGCCTCTCGAGCTTCCCACAATGTAGTTGATGAGAGAATCAACATCTCTTCTCTTTTATGCTTTTTTTTTTCACGTCCAGTCCTATGCCTGATCGTCATGGAAACTCTTTGTCTTTTCTGGTGGTTATGCTTAGTGTGTTGATGACCAGTGGGCGTTATGTTGAGATTCATTAGCTTCTCTAGCTATCGAAACACTTTGTATTCTCTATCATTTATAGCCAGTCAATTGTGGATTATTTGGCTTCTAAGCCCCTTCTTTCACATGACCATTGTCGGTGACCATACACCTAGTCTTAACGATCACTTGAGCACTTTTCAATTCAATGATCATGATTCAATCTCTTGAAACAGATGACTGTCACAACTTTGATATTTCTCCCTTCGAAATGTTTGGGTTTGAAACCTTTCAAAACTTTTGAAACATAATTCTTGAATAGATCGAATAGTTTACATTTATTTTGCAGAACTGGATCAATCGTAATAATTGATTCTTACAAGGCTTAATCTAACGACCAGGACATAATCAACATTTGATATGGATGGCCACCTTTTACTCTGGGTCTCCAGCTATTATACTTACACTATCCTTCCACTATATCTTGATCAACGGTTGAGAGCGCACCCAACATCAGATCAATGGTCCAGATCTCCTTCGAGTCTCTAGACTTCGGAGATTTCAGCTTACGTTATCCTTCCACTGGAGTAGATCGATAGATGAGAATGCTCCCGAAGTGATATTTCATATCGGATGTCTCATGTCCACTTCAAGACTTCGACATTAGGGACTTCGAAGTTTTTTTCATTTGTTAGTGGTGAAACTCCCAAAGTAATTCTTCCGAAGTGACGTAACTTATTGACATCACATGTTGACATGGCACGAGCCAGTTTGCTCTTGACACATGTCATCATATGATTATGTCATGTTTACTTTCTGACATGGTCTTCTGACATGATCTGCCATATGTGTTTGCTGACGTTGTATGCTGATGTGGTCTGCCACATGTCAATGCTGACGTTGTCTACCACGGGTTCTTGTTGGCATGGTCTACTGATGTATATATCCTTGATCTAACGGTCATCGTATGTTCCCCATATCTGATGGTCATTATTCATTTTGGATTTTTGGGCTTCGGGTCTTTCAAATATCAAAATTTCTAGAGCGTAACCTCCTCGCACCTTTATATCCCAAGTTAATCATGTTCGTTGATCAAGATCTTAGATCGACAACTTGATCTTTCTGTGATACAACTCTTCTGGCTTATCCTGTCCTTCCACTTAGAATGATCTGTTGGATGACGAGAATTCAGATGATCAAATTCTCAACCTTTTTAGCTTATCCTCTCCTTCCACTAAAATGTGATCCAACAGTCGTGAAGACACCTAAAATAGATCAATGATCGATGATGATTTCAGAAAAAAAAACTTGCAAGTGATTTAACTGAATAACCAAACTACACAACTTGAAGTTGTGCATTGATGGTGAGTCAACCACAATCATCGATCTTTGAAGCTATAAGATCGAATGGTCTTGACTAATTGTGGGATTAGAACTAGTGCAATATTTAATTCTCCTTTCAATCTCTGCAATCTATCCCTATCGTTGATCTGGCGATTGCACATTCGACAGTCACAATGCAATCTGAATTAAACTGATCTCTTGTTGGATCAACCATAATCATCGACCTCCGAGTCTATGAGATCTAGCGATCTAGACCAATTCTGGGATTAGAACTAGCGAGTTCTTTTATTCTTATTTTTCTCCCGGCAATTTATCCCTATCGTTGATCTGGCTTGCAGATCTGATGGTCACAATCCTCCAATAATCCTTAAGCCCACAGTCACTCATATGATCGATGTTCGTAATATGAGACGATCAATACGATCAATTTCTTTATCGAACGACTATTGAAGCTTCTCACCTTGAGCTTAGATATTCATTCGCTAACCCTCTTGATATTTTATATTCATTCTCTTATCTACTGCACTTTCCTTTCTGAGCAGTGATCTTTGCTTGTTGTTTTCTCCTCCTCCTCAGTGTTGGTTGTGGAGCCTGATTATCTTCCTGATTCAGAGGTCCTTGCTTTCAACCATGCTTATACCCCATGAAGTATTTACACCCCAGAAGTATGTACACTCTTCCATGAGGGGGAGTGCAGAGGGGGGTACCCCCTCTGCGGGGTCCGGGGGGCATATCCCCCCGTCTGGGGGGTCTGGGGGCAAGCAGGCCCCTAGCGGGTGTTCGGGGATGAAGCCCCCGAAGAAAAAATTGCCTTGTAAAAGTATATTTTTATTTCATTGTAAATCTAGACCGTTCATTATAAGGTCGCAGATATAACGGTAGAGATTATGTTAGGGTTTTTTGCCCTAGGAGGAAACCCTCTTTTATGAGGTAAATGTATTATGGCTATGGATGATGGTGAATATTGTATTCTGAGAGAGGATACTGTGAGAGAAAGAAGAGGAAATTACAACGAGTTTTGCTGTAGGTTGTATCCCTTCATTTGTTGGATAATAATAAAGGAAGGACCTGGCAATTTCTCTGGTTGACGTAGCCCACACTGGGTGAACCACGTAAATGTGTGTCTCTCTTGTATTGTGTGTCTTTTTTGTTTTGTTTCTGCATTTGTTTTATTTTATTTCTTCGTGGTACTGTTTTTCTAACAACTGGTATTAGAGCATAAGGTAACTCGCAGGAAAAGAGGGTTCCTTGTTCAAGTGGGAGCAATGTCGGAAGATGGAAAGTTTAGAGTCGAGAAATTTAATGGCCAAAACTACCAGTTATGGAAGATGCAGATGGAAGACTATTTATATCAGAAGGATCTATTCCTACCATTGAGTGGAGTAGCAAAGAAGTCGGTGGCCATGAAGGACGAAGAATGGGATATTCTTGACAAAAAGGCTCTAGGAATGAGACGGCTGATCCTGGTAGTGTCGGTGGCTTTCAATATTTCGAAAGAAAATACAACGAAGAGTTTGATGGACGCGTTGGACAAATTGTATGAAAAACCCTTGGCGTCGAATAAGGTATTTCTAATGAAGAGATTATTTAATATGAAGATGTCAGAAGGTGGGTCTGTTGCAGATAATTTAAATGAATTTAATACGGTTACTAATCAACTAAGTTCTGTAAAAGTGGACTTTGATGATGAGGTTA
>ML778069.1:1154752-1170958 GCA_009831015.1 Picea engelmannii
TGCCTCATCATCATGGTGTGCATGCCCTAACCAACCAATATTGTACACCACATAGGGATTTTGGTGCTTCAACACTTCGGCGTTTAACACACCATCCTATATCTCTGCATCTTCTGGGGTCCCAGAGTTCTAAACTTCCAAACTGTCGACGTAAGACTTTGGTGAAGTGTCTACATTGTCTCCCACTAGTTGATTAGATGGTCAAGAAAGGTTACCAATAGACCCTTGATCAATGGTCCACAATGTCTCTGAATTCCTCCCCCTCAATATGACAGTTGGCATAATTTTTGCACTTCGAGATTTCATGATCTCCCATCCCTTATAGGTATTAGCCTATTCAAGTCTCGAAGGGTTACCTTCCAGAAAGTTCATAAAGGGGATACGAATTTTTTTTTTCGGTCAACATTATCGCTTACCCTATATTTCCACTAGGCTTTACCTAATGTTTGAGAGAGATTATGAAGGATCCTTAGATATATGTCTTGAGTTACTTCGTGAATTCGCCATTCAGGAGTTACAATTGTTTAACACCTTCTCATTCTCTGAGTGAGTCAACATCGAATTTGATCGTAGTGTATATCCAATGGTAAGGAAATATTATGTTGTTTCTTGGATCGATGACTCACGTAACTTCGCGGCCGAAAAGTTGGTGAGGGTTTAATGATAAATCAGATGACACGACAATGGATAGGAAACTGTTAGTTTTCGGTCAACCATCCGATCTCCATTTTGACAAGTTTTCTTCAGCGATATTTTAATTTTGTGAGGTTCCAATAGCCCAAAGTTTCGAACCTCCGAAGTCCCGAAGCCCAAAAGGCTTAGTTCCCTTTTAGTGTAGCACATGGTTCTAGGGTCCCATTCATATGGGGCTTTCATAATCACACAAGGTCTACACTCTCAGATCTTATCCAATATTTGGTTAAGGCCTCGGACTTGAGCCTGCAGCCACTGGGGATACTGGTTTGAAGGAAGTGTCTTTCAGTTCAAAATCCAAATCCTGTAATAGGACAATGGTAATTCTAATGGATTTATAGGTTCATGGTTATCTGATAGAGCCTATCCCGACTCTATATTTCTAGGTGTGGTCCTTAGATAGTCCCTTGAGGACTTTCCCACCAACAAAAGGGTCAAAGTCTTATGCACCCAATTTCATTGAAAAATCATTACTATCAATTCTCCTTCTCTAAACATAGGTAGGAAAAAAACCATTTACAAAATATGGTATTCAAGATTTGTTTCTAATTTCTGAGGCCGCTAGGCAATCAAAGCCACTAATCCTACCATTCAAACAAGGTAAAATAGTTTTCCATCATCTAGAACAACAAGAAAATGCATATTTCAACAAAATAACCAAGAAAACGTAAAAACTCAGAGTCACACTTATCTAAAATGAGAAATTAGTTGGCAATTGTCGAAAGGGGTGCTCTTTTTGACCAAACCATAAGCACAATTTTCTCTTTGAGTATTCTTCAACTGGCCACCCTCTAGCTAGATCATGATTCCATGAGATAGATGAAGTTTTCCTTTTTTCTCAGCTACAACAAGGGACAAAGGTTATTCTCCTTTTCCCACAGGTCCTTGGATGTTGAGTTTTCTATCCACCAAACAAGGGAGATTATTGTTATTTCTCATTCAATCACTGTATATTCAATTATCATCTCGATTAGAAAACATTGTCTAAGAACTCTTGTACCCAGAATAACATATATTTCTCAGTTCTCATTGGAATCAGAGACCCTTGCACACTCTCCTTCCTATCGAATGGTCTTCTGACCTACTCGTCTCTATCCTCTGCCCTCTACCCAAAATTTTGTTGACTTTTATTTCCTTTTACAACAATATTTCATGGGTTATATCAGGAAGTTTACAGATGGGTACTATGTCCATCTCCTCATTTACTCTTGAGGAAGACTTCCCAACTACCAGCCTGATTAGTAATTAAATTTTATGTGCTAGAAGATTGTTTTGGGTATGTGCAATTTATATGAAGCAGGAGCATCTCCCACATCAAGCGAGCTAGCGCGGAAGCGGAGGACAGTTGGAAAAGCGCCAACACAAATTTTGAAAATCACCTTGGAAGTTGTTGCGCGAACATTAATGTGGAAATTTAATGAAGTGCACATGTATATTGTAAATGGACCTTGAGCGGATTTCTCTCGTCCTTAGTAGGTAGACGACATTTAAAGTAGTTAATGTAAAGTAGATAGAATTTAATTCTAGACTAGATAGTTTTAGAGCGCAAGAGGGAAACGATATATAGACACCCTCATTGTGCATTTGTAACATTATCAGAGGAAGAAGCGCAAGAGCATCCAGAGAGCTGTGTAAGAACACCCATGTACAGATATTTGGATTAATAGAAAGAAATTGATTCAAATTCATGGTTTTGTGTTTGTTCTTTGTGTATTGAGGATAAATGATATGCTCATGAATGTTTTCTTCCAGTTATACATTTTCTTTATATGTTGTGTATATGATTTCATGTTTGAGTTTGAAGTTTGAGAGGAAATGGAATGAGTTTCAATTGTTTCTTTGTCTGAGTAAGAATTCCTGCAAGGAGTGTAGATGAAGTGTCTGCAAGGAGTGCGTTGACAAGAATTACGGGTTGCGTCTCTAAAGCTCAGATAGTTAAACTTTTGTTCTCATTCACCAAAAGTGCAGTTGGGCACAGGAGCCATGCAAGGAGTGCGCAGGCCAAGAAAAGCTTCAGGGTTATGAACCTGAATGAAGAGTTGAAGGACTGCTGCTGTAGGTGTGCGCAGAGTTGAAGTATTCAAGCACTTGAAAGTGTTTGAAGGTTGCCACAAGGAGTGCGTGCAAGGTTCTCTGAAATATTCAGAGAGGGAAAAGCTCAGGAGGTATAGGACCTTTGATTCATCACCAAGGGAAAGCACAGGAAGTTTGTGCCATGGAGTGTTCAAACAGGCGTCGCAGGTTTGTGTGTAGGTGGACGAGTTCCATGAAGGAATGCTTGGTTATTCGCAGGAATCACCAAGGAAGGATGAACGGTCGGTATTCTTTGAGGAGAAATCACGAATCTCCATGAGCCATTAGATCTTGTGGAGGTGCAGGGGAGATACAGCGAAGGTATTGAAAAGTTCAAAGCTCAGGAGGAGTAGGACCATTGATCTGAGCCACAGGGGCCATCGGATTTACACGTGAGATTGTGTATCGGGGTTTCGTGGGTTGAGCTCCATGAACATAGTAATAGGAATCAAGATATTGCGATACGCGATATCCTGACAGGTACGAGAAGAGTGTGGGGCCACAGGAGTCAGAGTGGTGGATAGGTGGCATCGGTTATCGAAGTTTCATAGTGAGAAGCGTAAAAAACATTACATCAGGATTCGCGATACCGCAAAGTCTGAAATGCCGATGGAGGGAAGACATTGAATAAGTCAACTCACGCGTGCGTCGAAGTTTCGGCGTATCGGGAGTCGGGAGTCAGAAAACCAAATTGCTCGACATCGCGAGTGCCGAAATCACGATAGAGAAAGTTCTGACAGAAGAAGGAAAGGGTCAGCATTGACTTATATCGGGTTTCGGGGGGTTCGTGGAACCAACGCTTGACCACTGACCTCGCGAAGTCGCGAAGTCTGATCCCCCAATAAGTAAAGAGAGGTAATCGCGTGAAGAATTCTCTGGGTGAAGATTTCCCGATAGGGAAATAGAGGAACGTTAGAGTTCTTCAGGCCGAGTGGAAAGAGAAGATCCTGTGAGTGGACGTGCTTGCGATCACGCGTCTGTGTCAGTTTGGTATCAGAGCTCAGAAGGGTTCTTTGATTTTTGTAGTAAAGAAGAGAATTTGCGATGTCGCCCAGGAGAAGGGACATGCAGACACCCTATCCACCAGAGGATAGGGAAATTCCACGCAGAAGGGTTAGGCAGGTGACAGATCCAGCTATGGAGAGACAAATGCATGATCTCTGAGCAAGACCCGAAGACATGGAGACAATGCAAAGACACACAGCCAGTGCAGGGGATCTGAGTGATTCCGAAAGTGAAGTTGAGGCTGAACGGGAAGAGAAAGTTGCAGCCAAAGATGCATCAAACGAGCGTTTGATCAGAGCTATTGCCAGGATGGGTACAAGAGCAAAGATGGACATTCCAGTCTACGAGGGAAACTTGGATGCAGAGGAACTTCTAGACTGGATTATAGCTCTAGACACATACTTCGACTATGAAGATGGTGAAGAGGACAAGAAAGTGAAACATGCTGTCACTAGATTCAAAGGACATGCAGCATTGTGGTGGGATGAACTACAAGCTGATAGACACTTCAAGGGCAAGCAGAAGATCAAGAGATAGGATAGGATGATCATGAAGATGAAAGTGAAATTCATCCCGAGAGATTACCAAATTACTTTGTTCAGGAGGATGCAGAACCTGAGACAGAAGCTGATGATAGTGAAAGAATACACTGAGGAATTCTACAAACTAAACATCAGGGCAGGTCATCGGGAAAGTGATCATGAAAAGGTTGCCAGATATATGAATGGCATGAGATATGATATCCAGGACGAGATGAGCATGGTAACCATCCGAATAGTGGAAGATTCTTATCAGATGGCTCTGAAAGCTAAGGAGAAGCTGAGTTGAAAACAGAGTCAGAGGGGCAGAGGTAGAAGTTAGCCCAGAGGCAAGTCAGTTGCCCAGGATAAATATTAGAATCCTAGGGAGGAATGGAAGAAACCTCAGGGTAAAGTAGAGAGGGGTGGAACCTCACAGCGAGGACAACAATATGCTGAATAGTGAGGGAAGCGTAATGAGCACAGAGGAGATTATGCTGACAACAACACTTTTCCTCGTACTAGAGGCAGAGGAAGAGGAAGAGGTGGAGTAATCACATGCTTCACATGTGGAAAGAATGGTCACAAGTCTTACGAGTGTCCAGATAAAACCAAGGACATTGGATAAGCTCACATCACTGAAGCACAGAGGTGGGATGTTGAGGCATAAGACGTTGAAGGTGGAAGATCGTTGATGATGCGAAAAGTCCTTTTGACACCCGAGAAGGAGGTGGAGAATTCAGTCCAAAGGACCATACTTTTTAGGACTGCTTGCAAGACCAAGGACAAGGTATGTAAGGTCATCGTAGACAGTGGTAGCACGGATAATCTCATATCTACAGAGATGGTAGAGAAGCTGGAGCTGGAGATGACTAATCATCCAAGCCCATACAGAGTTTCATGGCTACAGAAAGGACACCAGGTAACTGTCACTAAACAATGTTTAGTTGAATTCAAGATAGGACGATATAATGATAAGATCTTATGTGATGTCATTCCTATGGATGTTTTTCATCTATTTCTAGGTAGACCATGGCAATATGACAGGAATGTGATTCATGATCAAAGAATGAACACATACACCCTAGAGAAGAATGGGAGGACACACATGTTGCTTCCAATTAAGGATAAGGAGGTGAAGCCTGAAGTACGAAACACAGTACTTCTCATGAGTGGGAAGGAACTTCTTACAGAGGTCAAGAAGAAGGAGGATCCACAATTTATTGTGGTCAGAAAACTGAAGATTGTTCTGACTAGCACAAGGGTGGATGATTTACCAGAAGAAGTTCAGGAACTGCTGGAAGCATTCGCTGACATTGTAGTGGACGAATTACCTCGTTCGTTGCCACCGATAAGAAGTGTGAGTCATCACATTGATCTCATACCAGGGGCCAATTTACTAAATAAAGCCACGTACATATTGACACCACAAGAGAATGAAGAGGTTAAAAGGTAAGTCCAGGAGTTATTGGACAAAGGTTTAGTCAGGGAAAGCTTGAGTCCATGTGTTGTTCCAATAGTACTCAGTCCAAAGAAAGACGGAGGCTAGAGGATGTGTATTGATTCAAGGGTGATTAATAAGATAACCATCAGGTACAGATGTCCATTGCCGAGGATGGATGATCTGATGGATTGCTTAAGTGGAGCAAAGTATTTTTCAAAGATTGATTTGAAAAGAGGTTATCATCAAATCCCCATGAGAGAAGGTGATGAATGGAAGACAACATTCAAAACCAACGAAGGGTTGTATGAATGGATTGTTATGCCGTTTGGCTTAACAAATGCGCCAAGTACCTTCATGACGTTAATGAACGAAGTCCTAAGGGAGTTCATCGAGAAATTTGTCATTGTGTATTTGGATGACATACTGATTTACAGTAAATCAATGGCCGAGCATCTGAAGCATTTGGATACAGTGATGTAGAAACTTCGACAGGAGAAGTTGCTGATAAATATGAAGAAATCCTCAATCATGAAGATAGAGCTCATTTACTTGGGATTTGTTATTTCAGAAAATGAGTTGAGGATGGATCCAGATAAGGTGGAGGTAATCAAGAATTGGCCATCACCGTAGAATGTATTTGAGGTGAGGAGTTTTCATGGATTGGATAGTTTCTACCGAATGTTCATCAAGAATTTCAGTGGAATTAGCACAACGATGATGGATACAGTGAAGAAGTGGCATAAGTCTTTTCACTGGACAGCAGAGGATGAAAAGAGTTTCAACCTGTTGAAGAGGAAGATTACGGAACAACCAGTTTTGGTGTTGCCGGATTTCCAGAAGACATTTCAGGTGAAATGCGATGCAAGTGGATTTGCAATAGGGGCAGTCTTAAGTCAGGAAGACAAGCCGATAGAATATTTCAATGAGAAGTTGAATGAAGCGAAATTGAAGTACTCCACGTATGATAAGGAGTTATATGCTATCATATAGGCATTGAAGAAATGGAGGCATTACTTGATCCCGAAAGAGTTTGTTTTGTATAGTGACAATCATGCATTGCAGTTTGTGACTCAACAGGAGAAGTTGAATCAGAAACATGTCAAATGGGTTGAGTATATGCAGAATTTCACTTTTGTGATTAAACATATTTTTGGTACTACTAACAAAGTGGTTGATGCTTTGAGCATGAAGTGTTTGTTGTTGCAGGAGTTCAGATTCAAAACGTTGGGTTTTGATGATCTCAGAAACATGTACGCAAATGATCCATATTTTTGGGAAGCGTATGAAGCAGTCGAGAATCCAGTTCTCAGAGATAGAAGCCAGTGGGCTGAGTACATGATCTAGGAAGGATTGATGTTTAAGGGTAATAAAATGTGTACTCTGAAATGCTCCATGAGGGAGAATCTGTTGAAGGAGAAACACAACAAAGGATTGGCAGGACATTTCGGTCATGACAAAACATTCGCAAAATTGAACGAGTCATATTTTTGGCCGGGAATGCGAACATATGTTAAAATATTTGTAGACAGGTGTAGAATTTGCCAGCATTCAAAGGGAAGGAAGCAGAATGCAGGGTTTTATCAACCATTTCCCATACTAGAGAGGCCGTGGGATGCGATAAGCATGGATTTTTTATTGGGGTTGCCAAGAACACAAAGAGGTCGTGATTCAATCTTTGTGGTGGTGGATAGATTTTCCAAAATGGAACACTTCATTCCATGTCAGAAGACCAGTGACACAACTCACATTGCGAACTTGTTTTTCAAAGAGGTCATTCGACTTCATGGGTTGCCGAGAAGTATTGTTTCGGATCGAGACACAAAATTCATAGGGCATTTTTGGAGGACCTTATGGAAGAAACTGGGAACTAACTTGGCATATAGTTCAGCTTATCATCCTCAGATGGATGGAAAAATGGAAGTGGTAAATAGAAGTCTGGGAGACTTACTGAGAAGCTTGGTGATAGAGCACCATACCCAGTGGGACCACATATTACCACAAGCAAAATTTGCGTACAATGACTCAGTTAATAGGAGCACAGGACAAAGTCCATTCCAGGTTGTTTATGGCATGCAGCCGAGAGTAATTTATGAACTGAGGGATTCAGAACAGACTGCAACTAGGAGCGCTAGTGCAGAAGAGTTCGCAGAAGCGATGAAGGAACTTCACAGCCAGGTGAAGGAGCGGTTGCAGAATTCAAGTCAGGAGTACAAGTGCAGAGCCGATCAACATAGAAGACAACTTCAATTTGAGGTTGGTGATCTGGTTCTGGCACATTTGAGAAAAGAAAGGTTCCCGAGAGGAACATATAATAAGATAAAGATGAAGAAAATCGAGCCATGTAGGGTCTTGAGAAAATTAGGGGCAAATGCATATGAGATTGAATTACCCGATGGGATCGGAATTTCTCCGATATTCAATATCTCGGATTTGTACCCATATAGAGCTGGAGAAGAAGAGACTGGAACTGAGTAGCCAGTGATCCAGTGGACGAAGAAGATGCCAGTTGCAGATAAGCCACATATGGAGTGCATACTGGACAAGAAAGTGAGCAAGAGGACCAGGCGGAAAGAATACTTTGAGTATCTGGTCAAATGGAAGAATCATCCAGTTGAAGATGCTAGCTGGGAGACCGAAGAAGAGATACAGAGGCATGGAAAGACCGTGCAGGAGCTCATGGATAGGAGCCCATGAAAATTTTCAAGCGAGGGAGTATGATGCAGGAGCATCTCCCACATCAAGCGAGCCAACACGGAAGTGGAGGACAGCTGGACAAGTGCCAACACAAATTTTGAAAATCACCTTGGAAGTTGTTGCACGAACATTAATGTGGAAATTTAATGAAGTGCACTTGTATATTGTAAATGGACCTTGAGCGGATTGCTCTCGTCCTTAGTAGGTAGACAACATTTAAAATAGTTACAGTAAAGTAGATAGAATTTAATTCTAGACTAGACAGTTTTAGAGCGCAAGAGGGAAACGGGATATAAACACCCTCATTGTGCATTTGTAAGATTATCAGAGGAAGAAGAGCAAGAGCATGCAGAGAGCTATGTAAGAACACCCATGTACAAATATTTTGATTAATAGAAAGAAATTGATTCAAATTCATGGTTTTGTGTTTGTTCTCTGTGTATTGATGCTAAATGATATGCTCATGAATGTTTTCTTCATGTTATACATTTTCTTTATATGTTGTGTATATGATTTCATGTTTGAGTTTGAAGTCTGAGAGGAAATGGAATGAGTTTCAATTGTTTCTCTGTCTAAGTAAGAATTCTTGCAAGGAGTGCAGTTGAAGTGTCTGCAAGGAGTGTGTTGACAAGAATTTCGGGTTGCGTCTCTGAAGCTCAGATAGTTAAACTTTTGTTCTCATTCACCCAAAGTGCAGTTGGGCATAGGTTCCATGCAAGGAGTGCGCAGGACAAGAAAAGCTTCAAGATTGTGAACTTGAATGAAGAGTTGAAGGGCTGTTGTTGCAGGTGTGTGCATAGTTTTAGTATTCAAGCACTTGAAAGTGTTTGAAGGTTGCCGCAAAGAGTGCGTGCAAGGTTTTCTGAAAGATTCAGAGGGGGAAAACCTCAGGAGGTATAGGACCTTCGATTAATCACCAAGGGAAAGCAAAGGAAGTTTGTGCCATGGAGTGTTCAAACAGGTGTCACAAGTTTGCGTGCAGGTGGACGAGTTCCACAAAGGAATGCTTGGTATTCGCAGGAATCACCAAGGAAGGATGGACGGTCGGTATTCTCCAAGGAGAATCCATGAATCTCCGTGAGCCGTTAGATCTTGTGGAGGTGCAGGGGAGATACAGTGAAGGTATTGAAAAGTTCAAAGCTCAGGAGGAGTAGGACCGTTGATCCGAGCCACAGGGGTTGTCGGATTTACACGTGAAATCATGTATCGGGGTTTCGTGGGTTGAGCTCCGCGAACATAGTAACAGGAATCGCGATATTGCGATACGCGATATCTCGATGGGTACGAGAAGAGTGTGGGGCCACAGGAGTCAAAGTGGTGGACAGGTGGCACAAGTTATCGGAGTTTCGCAGCTAGAAGCGCCGAAAACATTGCATCAAGATTCGCGATACCGCGAAGTCTGAAATGTCAATGGAGGGAAGACGTTGAATAAGTCAACTTGCGCGTGCGTCGAAGATTCGGTGTATCAGGAGTCGCGAGTTGGAGAACCAAATTGCTCGACATCGCGAGTGCCGAAATCGCGATAGAGAAAGTTTTGATAGAAGAAGGAAAGGGTCAGCGTTGACTTATATTGGGTTTCGGGGGGTTCGTGGAACCAACGCTCGACCAATGACCTCACGAATTCGTGAAGTCCAGTCCCCCAAGAAGTAAAGAGAGGGGATCATGTGAAGAATTTTGTGGGTGCATATTTCCTGATAGGGAAATAGAGGAACGTTAGAGTTCTTCGTGCCGAGTGGAAAGAGAAGATCCTGTGAGCGGACGTGCTTGCGATCGCGCGTCTGCGTCATTATATCTAACAACATACTAGTCTGTAAATCTCATCTCAACCATCATTGTTTCCCCTTACCATCCTCTCTCATGTATCATGATCCATACTAGCCATCTCCTTTCAATAGTTATGCCACAATTTTCCATTTTTTTTTAATATATATATACCTTTAATAAAAAGGTTTATCATCTTTTCAAAAATTCTCATGATGGGTCTGTCCAAAATATTTTATCCAATAGTACACCATCTCAATGATATATCACTTTATCAACACCATTCAATCAGGACATTATTTAACACAATTGTGAATGTCTAGTATAATAGAGTGTAATATCACTTATCCTTTTATTTTGTTAAGAGCAAAGCCACCACTAATCTTACTACCCTTTTATCTTGAGGTTCTCATAAATTCCAATCCTTTATTATTACCCTTCCATGGAGTGTCTTATATCTTGAGGTTCTCATAAATTCCAATCCCTTCTTATTACCCTTCCATGGAGTGTCTTAGGACTAGGAAGTTGTAGTTAAGAGTACATATGTTTTACGGATTGTATGTATACTCAAAATATTATATTATCTTAGTTTTATTTTAATTTATAATATAGTATGAAAGAGTAATTAATTTTTTGAAAGTATAATTCTTTTAATTATTTAATTTTATATTATATATTAATTATATCCTGTTAAATTATGAAAATTTACATTTTGATCTCTTTTGTATTATATATATTTAAGTTTAAAATTAAGCAAATTGATTTAATTTTTATATGTCGTTGTATTTATAGATTTGAGTTAAAAAATGGATAAGTTTATTTAATTTTTTGTATTTATTTTTATTTTTATAATAAGATATTAAATTATGCTTTGAATAATTAAAAAAATCACAATCTTAACAAATTTGATCTCTATGTTTAATAAATATAGATATTAAATAAATGTAAATTTAAAAAAAAAATAAAAATTTATATATATTAGTACATACATAATTATTAATAAATATAAATATTTAATAAATCTAGATTTAAAATAAATTTATCTAAATTTAATCTTTTATATGTTATTAAACCTGCCAAAGGCATGTAAATAGCAATCGATATGCATTGACTTAGTATTAGTTTTCTTTGACTTATGTCAATATTAGCAGTTTAACCAAAGTTTTAACAAAAACATCTTATTTTAAATTATTTATAAAAAGAATTTTTTATTTCTTATTGGATAGAAATGTAGATGTCTTATTGGCGTGAAGATGAAGCTAACAGTAGAAAATTAAAACTCTCATTCAATAACATTTAATCTACATTTAATCTTCCAGAGACCTTTGGCAAAGGCACTCTTAGATCAAGGAAAATCTTGCACAACTCTTGCAAAGGTGATAGACACTGGCAAAGGAAGGTAAGGTGGCAACACTTAAGGTATCTGCAGCATGCACGCAAAGGAAGGTAAGGTGGCAACGCTTAGGGTATTTGCAACATGAAATCTCTAGCATCTAGCATTTGGCATCTGCGAGTGAATATGATTGAGGCACTTTCTTCTTGCCCACCATCTCCTATCTATAATGTAATATCCCCGAAAATAAATTATTTTTAAAGTCTAAAATTTCTTAGGAAATTATTTTTCGTTTTTGGTAAATTTGAAATTGGAATTTTTTTTCCATTTATGGAAATTCTGAATTTCGAAGTTAGTTAATCGTAATTAATGATTATGACTGTTGGGGAGAGATCTGATTTGACCCAACTAACTACTTGACTATGACACTTGTATGAAACAAAATATTTTATATTTATTGCTGATGGACAATTGGAACAACCAGGTTAAAATCAGCTGACCATGACTCCATGAGTGGGGAACATGTTGGAACTACCTCAGGGTTGCTTATTACAAGTGGAAAATATGGAATTTGGACATTGGCAGCCACTAGAAATTAGACATCTTTTTGTTTTGGATATATAGCATATGGGAGGAGGCAGGACAATGTAGAGTAGACAGGGGAAATAATTTATCTCTTGTTGTTATGAACACTACTTGTTGAGTGTGAGGCAAGGAGATACTGCTGAAACTAAAGGACTATTGTTGAGGAGGAGTTCTGAGTTCACCCTCATGGATTCATAGTCAGGCTAGGGAGTTAACATGACAAGTGATTTGGCTTCCATGTTCTAAGGTTGGGATGAACATGGCTGTTCCATTTGTTGTTTGGAAATTTGTTCAGATAAGTCTATCTTCTCCATTTTTGTTTAAATGTCATTGTGAATTATTCACTGATAGGATTTCATCTGTTTAAATATGAATGAAGTACTCTATTGATTAAATCTTGAAAGATTGTAATGAAAGTAGGATACACTCTCACAGTTTAATTGCAGCTTTTGAGTAAACCCTACTAAGTAATTTCACTGGAATGAAAATCAAATGGTGGAAATATACCAGGAAAATGTAACTATATTAATAGATTTCTACTTCGTTATTTTTATGTTAGCAATTACTGCATGTTCAGTTCATCAAATACATCTGATTATTCTATTTTACATCTAAATATCCATTAAGTAATTACTATTATGGAAGTAAACCTGAGAATTACAAACTTTCCATACCTATACTACATATATACATCTCTGTGAGTTATCTATTGAGCTTGGACGATTTATCCTATGACATTTAAACTATTGTGTGAATGATTGTATATAATAGGAGACACCTATGTATGTAAATACACATATATAGATATATGTATAAATATAACCATACGAATTAGAAGACTCACTTCAAAAGAGTAAAGTATGTATATCAATAGGTGCTAATAATATAATGAAATACAAATGAATCTAACTAGCCATATATTAAGTTCTGGAATAACAAATAAAACAAATTGAATCTTTCAATGCCAATGGAATTCTGGAACTAAATGTTAGAGGAGCGAAAGCTGGCGAATTCAGAAGATAGATATTTTGGATCCCTTTAAAGTATATACACATATTCTGATAAGTTCAAATTTCATAACTATGCTGTCAATTAATAAATCATTGAAGCCTTTGTATAAGCCAGATATCAGTGAAATAAAAGAAAGAAAGTATGTATGTTGGCCACCACGAAGTTTTTGAAAAATAATATAATACAGGAACAAATTAATTATATTGAAGGATATGATGTCTGGAGTCACCTAAATTATAGGTATACACATATTCGGTGATATCTGAGATTCACTATCCATTTTAGAACTCTAAATATAGCATATTCAAGATACCTAAACAAGGAGTTGATTGATTGAGCTTCCTCCACTTAAACTTGAATATACAATCTATGAACGATGGAGAAATCCCTGTTCATTACACATTAATAATTAATTTTACACAGAGGCAAGGGTTTGGACCTTAGGGATTTTCATTAAATCTGAATACATAGTTAAATCAACTTCCATAGAAAATTTGGCACTTCTACCCACGATAATTGTATACTAATCTATTCACACAATAAAACCTGACAAGTATTGTTTAAGCGCTACTTTTAGAACCCGAATACCTTTTGTAAAGGGTGCGACTCCGAGTCAGGAGACTTTAAACATCAAAATTCCTGTGAGGAAACAAGGACAGTAATGAGAAAAAAAAAATTAATAGAATTCTGAATAACGAATTAGATTAAAATCCAAGATAATTTCTATGCTACAGAAATATCATATCTATGATTCTCAACATCACTTAACTTGCGGTTTGGATCTGTCGTGCCATCCATGCGGTTGAGGAAGACATACATAGAATGGAAGGGAGAAGTTGGTCAAGTTCCACATGATGGGTACCCTCGTAAAAACCAGGGGTCCCATCATTAGATTGCAATAAAACAATATTTAATTGTGATTACCAGAAAGAAATACAAGGCACTGTTGAAATTGAAATGATTAAAATATACGGAGATTGTACACTATCATTATACAGAATTGCAGAACCATTACAACCATGAGACTTCACCCTTTCCACTGTAATCAAAATATATGATAACGACCGACAATAATAAACAACGAGATTCAATAGGGAATAAGGGTGCTTGGAAAAACCATGTCGTCTTCCCTTTTATAAAGATGAGGAAAAAAACTTTATAAGTTTCCTAAAGGCCATGTGTCTTTGGATGAGCATAGGGTAAATTCTCTCATGGAATTCTTTTAAAGACTCTAAATATTAATAATGCATAGTGAAACCATCACTGTATTCAGATGTGTTGAGCAACAGTTAGGAAAACCCTGTATAAATCTCTATTCTATACAAATAATAAAGGAAAACCTACATCACCGTACAACAAGGAATTGTGGTTGATAAACCTAGAATGCCAAGACTCCTTACAGTGAGGACGGGAGGTGAAGTATAAAGGTTCAAACAATGAAATGCGACCTATTCCTATAGAAAATACAGTAATATGTCGACCCTTAGAAAAATGACTATTACACATTGGAGAATTGAATCCGCCCTCAACAAAGAACCCTCGTAAAATTAATTATAACACAAAGTTACAAATTTTTTCCATGACGTTATCCCACATAAAATTTCTAAGATTAAAACACTTAGGATTCAAGAAGATAATTCTTCGGTTACATATCAAATGGAGGCGGGGAAAACTATGAATTGACAGAACCCGGTTTCAATCGACTCTGCCTCTAATAAAGTAGTCTAATATCCTACTTAAAAGCCTTTACAAAACATATAACAAGTCTTTCCAATACATCAGAGTCCGGGAGGATACCGACAGAGCCTATGTATCTTTACCAGACGGTGTAACCACATACTATAAAGAACGAATAACCATTGTAGAAGAATGTTTACCTTACAAAGGTTCCAACCAATATTTCTATGGATTCTTCTTTCATCGATGTGAGTCCCAGCTTCACGATGGTTGGTCACTACATCAGCCTGAAGAGTAACAAAGGTTGTTTGAAAGTGTTTTGCGTAAACACAGGGATAGGAATTGACAAAAACAAACAATGGGAAAACCCCTAATGAGTTGAGTAATGGTGACGAGTAAAGTTCCATGTCGAGGCCATGTGATTGATGTAAGGTGGCGAGAGTGAAATGGGAACGAAGCTCGATCACTGTAACATCCCGCTCTGGCATACTGACAAAACTTATTCTTTGAGGACACTTGCTCGCAAGTGATCTGGATTTTTATGATGATAAACCACTTATCCTTGATGATGATGCGTTATGATTGATGACAGGATATTTTACTATTGTTGTATACAGGTGCTATTGACTCAGTTTATTTGAGTGTGCAGGGTTTTTGACCTGGAGGATGCAGAGGCATCGACGGAACCCTTGGACTCCGAATTGAGTCAGGGAGTGTGATATTGAGTTGATTTATTTACCATGATATTTATTGATTTGATGATATGTTGTTGACATGTTCTGACATGATGGTTGATGATGCAGGCTGACGATAGCTTGCCGACCAGATTCACATATGGAGTAAAGGGGCCACACATGATTTCCAGAGAGGATGAGGGAGATGTGTGGACAACATCCCTGCCACAGCCTACTAGCACTCCTGCCGTGGCCCGAACTGTAGGTTAACGATTACCTAGTTCAAGAGGATCCATGATGTCGTGAGGGCAGACTGCGACAGTCGCTCACGATGATTCTAAGGGGCGTGCAGTAAGGCAGGGGCCTTATTCCATAGAGCCCTTAGTCTCCCACAAGTTCACCTGGCGGAGTGTTGACTCCGGGGGTTATAGATGTCTACCAATCCGTCAAGTCGGCAAGTGGCACCCTTGGAGCACGTGGTGCATCCTGAAGGGCATGTCGCACAAAAGAAACACGAGTTGGCGAGTGGCACCCTTGGAGCACGTGGTGCATCCTGAAGGGCACGTCGCGCAATAGAAGCAAACGAGGCGAGTGACACCCTTGGAGCACGTAGTGCGTCCTGAAGGGCACGTCGCATTGATGATGATGATGAGACAACCTAGATGACCCTAAGACCTTAACGCCTGATAAAATTCTTAAAACGACTCCCCTAATGAATTGTCGCCTAGTTCAATCTAA
>ML778069.1:1180654-1208770 GCA_009831015.1 Picea engelmannii
TTTAATAATGATTTAGGAAAGTAGGTGGGTCTCAAATTTCTATAAAAGAAGGGGAAAAGAAGGAAGAAGGGGATGAACGGTTAGTGTAACGTTACGCTGCCGGATTGTGGCTTGACGGATTGCTTGTGAGGAGTTGGGTTTATCTCAGTTGTATTGGAGTGGTAGCTCAGCCTTGGAGGCGAGCTGAGAATCTAGTCTTATCTCTGGATCTTGCGTGGCTCCTTTGTGGCTCGGGGGGCTAAGGGCGAAGCAGAGTACCCCTAGCGATTGGCTGGGAGGTACCGGTGAGCTTTCTACGGTCGGCAAGCAGTAGCGGAACAGAGCGAGGGAAGCGACACGGATCGTGGGACGTCGTCCGAGGCAAGCGAAAGGCAACGGTATGATTTTAATAGGTGAAGTAGAATGCATTTTTATATTCGACAATTTTAATGTTATTGATGTTGTATATTTCCCTTTCATTCATCGTTTTAGACTGTATAGAATCATTCTGCTGTAATCCTGAACTGTGCAAATTTAAATGATGGTGGGGGAATGTGTAAATTTTAATAATTGTTGTTCTGGCAATTTGTTCGATATTCCGGCAAACGTTAAACCTGGCAGTTCATATTACCTATGGCAATTTGATTTATCTTCTGGCAAGTCAATTTATCCTAGCATTTAATTTATCTTCTGTCAATTCGTTATCTTCTGGCAATGCGTTTGGGGTGTTTTTGGTCTGCGTTTTAACGGTTTAATGAGCTGCATTTTTCATTTTGTTTTTGGGAGTTTTTTCCACTGTATATTGGGCGTTTTTAGCAACTGTCATCTTGGGCGTTATTGCAATTGTTATGCGGGCATTCTCTTCCAGACTGAATCTCTTACATTTCGGTTTACACTCTGTGGTCTACGTGGTTAATGGTAAATGCAAAATTTAATGAAATCTGAATGCATTTCAATTCTCTTTACATTTCAATTTAGTTATTGAAGGTCTACGTTTTAATTGACAATGCAAATCCTTATGCAATCTGAACGCATTTCAATTCTCTTTACATTTCAATTTAGTTATTGAAGGTCTCCGTTTTAATTGACAATGCAAATCCTCATTCAATCTGAATGCATTTCAATTCTCTTTACATTTCAATTAAGTTATTGAGGTTTGCGTTTTAATTGACAATGAAAAACCTTATGCAATCTGAACGCATTTCGATTCTCTTTACATTTGATTTTAGTTATTGGGGTCTGCATTTTAAATGACAGATGCAAAAATAAATGCAATTTTGAATGCCAAACCGAACTCCATTTCATTTCGTTTTATCTCTTGGGGTCTGCGTGATAATGGTGAATACCAATCTAAATGCAAATCTGCATGCCAAACCGAATTCCATTGCATTTCATTTTATCTCCTGGGGTCTACGTTTTAATGATAAATACCAATCTAATTGTGAATCTGCATGCCATCCAAATTTCATTACAATTCGTTTTATGTATTGGGGTCTGTGTTTACTAACTGGGTCTGCGTTCCGCATTCAGGGGCTCTAATACAGTGGCGTTTTTATTTGTCTGCATCTTTACTATTTCTTAATGCCTGTTCCTCTTTAATGCGTCCTTACGGTTGGGTGTAACTATCGGCCACCTGCCTGACAACAGATTTGGGTTCCGCTGAAATTAAACGCAGGGATATCCCGAGTTAGTAACCGGTTGTCTTCACCAATGGGTTGAACTGGAAACGTTACAGTCACCGATAATATGTAATTATAATGCTATGGTTATGTATTGACATATTCTTTACTTGTTATCTTTAATTAATGTCTTTTATTATTGATAGATGTCATTCCAAATATTGCCTTTAATTGTTGTAATTTTAAAATTTATTGTTTATAGATTGCCGTATTTAATTATGATGTATGTGGTTATTCAAAATAATGTCACCTGTAGTTATGAAGTAATTCCATATATATTGACATCTTGAATTGATGGTTATCTTAATTTATTGTCAATTGTAATGTGGATAGTTGTCATTGTCATTTTAAATTTTATTATATTATAAGATGGCCCTTTTTAAATTATGGTGTAAATTGTATTTTCAATTGATGATTCCTATAATCATGATGCTATTTCCATATAGTGACCTCTTTCATTAATTACTATCTTTAATTATTGTGATTTGAAACATTGATAGTTTGTCATATTCAATAATGCCCTTTTTAACTTTTGTCATTTAACTTATATTTATTTAGATTGACATTTTAATTTATGATGTATCTTGTTATATTCAATTGATATTACCTAATAATATGATGTCATTTTTAGTGCATTATTATTGGACCTTAGTGAATAATTTTACCTTGTAAGGTCATTATGAATTTAGGGGTAGTAGCATATAAGAGGTATGATAATTGTAAAATCATGGTCCAGATTGTGACATAAATGATAGATGGTTAATGTTTCATGACATAGTTATTGTAACTTTTAATTATTGTTAATAACATATGTGGTGCAATAACCTGGATTTACGTACCATAAATTACTCCGAGTTGGTATATTAGGGTGGTTGTTCGTTTAGATAATGTTGAACTTGGGTATTTGTTGTCAGAGTCCTTGTCACGCGCCTTTCGTAAGGGGCGTAATTGTTCTTCTTATTTATGTCGTACTTGATTGCAATCAGTTAGCCGCACAGTCTGCTTATGTCGGGCAGGGTATAGACCTCTCCTTGTAGCCTTAGTGTTTGTGTCGGTGTGTGTGATTTTTATGTGTAAAAAATCCAGTGTCGTATCAAGAGTCTCGGGCCCTTTAAAGGTAGGGTTTCCACTCTTGTGACACACCTGACAGAGATTACTAGTTTCTGCCTGAGCAATCGGCCAGGAGCCTGTCTAATCTTATTTCGAGAAGACATAAGACTAAAAGCCTTGCTTTTCTGTGCAGAAATAGTAAACTCTACTGATGGATTCTTCCTTCTGTGACCGTACTGTACTTAACACCTGGTGTCGTTTACTGCTTAAAGATGATAGTTGTACACCTTATGTCTAGGGGCATTATTACTTGTTGTCACTGTGATTGTCGGGGTCGTCTGGTTGTGTTCATCTTGCCTGCGTCTTGTTCTAGGTCGGGTTACTAGTTTCTGCCTGAGCAGTCGGCTAGGAGCCTGTCTAATCTTGTTTTGAGAAGACATAAGACTAAACGCCCTGCTTTCCTGTGCATAAATAATAACCCTAACACCTGGGAGTCTTCCCTCTATGTTCTTACTGTGCACCCCCAGTATGTCTTAATGTTGTGCTGTGCGCCTTATGCCTGTGATCGTATATTGTTGCAGTTACTCATTGTGTGCCTTCAGTTTTTCCTTGTCGTGGTTGCATCTTGTTGGTTGTCGAGTGGCGTCGTACAGTTAGGTGTGTTGTTACTTCTACATGCGCGCACACACTTTAAAGAAAAATAAAATAAAATTGCACCTGTCACTAGAATGTTTGTCGTAACGAGGAGGTTCGTTACAAGCACTATCCCAAGGAGTACGCTACAGGTTTCTTTGTTTAATGTTGTAGGTAAGGTCATTAAATATTGACAATACGCCCCCTGGCACCTTACTTATCTCTTAGTTTTGGAGAATAACAAGTGAAGATTAGTTAGGTTTAGAAAGCACACCCTTTTTTGTCCTGGTTTTGTTTTAACTCTTATCCGTAGCCTGGTAAATGCTTGGATTATGTTAGTTAACATGTGGTTCATTGAACATTAACCATGACCCTTTGCGTTAGTCACATTTTCTCAAGTTTTAATACTTGTATAAGCAATGACCATGATATTAACAAATGATCAAGAGTGTTAATGGTAATGTATATTACGCTATGGGATTTGCACAAATAGGAAAAAGTTCCTATAGTTTGTTGAAATTACTAAGACAACTGAGAGGGGGAGTGAATCAGTTGTTACTGTGCTTAAACAATTTTAAGTCAATTAAACCATTTTTAATCTTTCTCCAACTGACCATCAATATTATACAACATATGAACAACATAAATAATGAGCATCAGTCACACATAATATATAAACAGAGACAAATTTTCATGAGGAAACCCATAAAGGGATAAAACCTCTTCTTCTTAGAAATTATAGGTAGTCTTTTAAGTTGTGTAGATCATCTATAGTTGAGCACCATCTCAATGTGAGGCTACTACCTTTGTTTTACAAGATCCAACTTGTTTGAGAGCACCAACTCTTTGGTTTCTCTAGCACCCACTAGAAGGAAGCACCAACTCCCTAAGTGTTCCAACACCAACTGCATGGAAGCACCCACTTCCACTTATACAAGCACCAACTTGCATACAGAAAACTTTGTGTTTTCCCAAGCACCACCCTACCACCCTTTTTTCTAACCACAACTAGATGGAAGCTACAACTCCCAATATTCAAGAATCAACTTGAATATCAGAGGACCACAATCCTCCCTAGCACCACCCTTCCTCCCTGATTATGAATAAATGATTGACAAACAAACAATACAGGTATTTCAAATCTTACTCCTTCTTCATTGTTCTGCAATTCTTCTCTGGTTCAAAACCTGTTCTATAGTTCTTCTTTGCCTCACGCTATTCTGCTATTTTTCTCTCGCTTCATGCTATTATACTACTCTCCTCTTGCTTCTGTCTATTTGACGACTATTACTCATCTCTGAGTTTTAACTTATGCTCTGCAATATTTCATTTTATCCTTCTTACAGTTCATCTCATTGTTTCTATTAGAACAAACCCACTTACATAGTCACTGCATCTCGCTTTTTATACTCATCAACCTCATCAGTTACACCTCAAATCTCCTTGGGAAAAGACAAAAACTTCTCAACAACTGTATCACCAACCAATCAAGAACCATGATTCGATTTTCTAACTGAATTGTAACTGAACTTATTAAAAATGAAAATAAATGATGACCCTTTGATCATATTCCTGATTAACCTGCACCATTGGATTACCAGTGATGGATCTCGCGCCTACTCCATATGCCCACTAGCTATGACCACGGGCCTAATCAGAATTCCTTTTGCATTTCAACAATCTAGAGGTGAAGAGTCTTGACTCTTCATGTTGCGATCTCCAAAAAGGTGCTTAACTCCGCTAGCTCCTCCCTCTCACGTGACCACCGATAGTGACCACAGGCTGTTCCAAAATGTGCTTCATGATTTCATGTTTCAATATTCTTGTTGTGAGTGTCCTTGACACCTCCAACTCCTAGTATCTGAGACTCCAAAATGGAGTCAGATCAATGGTCCATGATCTTGATGATTCAACGATCCAGATCTTTTCATGATCTCGCATATCGCGATTCCTGCGATGAAGGGTCTCGACACTCCAAGTTATGATCCCCAAAATGGAGCTTAGAAATTATCTCCTTCCCTTAAGTCTTCGACGATGTGACCTTGTCTATGACCACGAGCCAGACTTTATCACAATTTCACATATCACGAGTTGCAAGGTTAGAGCATTTCCTTCATCTAACTTTCCAGTCAGAGAAAAGTTAATCCCTCGCCACATGTCCCTCTTGGATTAACGATCAATATCTTATCATGATTTCACAACTTCACGGGCCTTCATCATGCCTGATCAATGGTCCACGATCTCCCTTTGATCAATGACTCAGATTAAGTCTTGGTTTCACATTTCACGATTTCATAGGATAGAGCACCTCCTTTCTTTGAATTTCCAGTCAGTGAAATGCCAATCGCTTGCCATGTTCCCTATGCATCCAACATTCCAAAATATACCTCGATCCAAAGGTCCAGATCAATTCTCAAGATTTCTCATATCGCAAGTTCCCACACCATGTTCTGTTGACTCCTCCAATGTGCAGGTCAACGAAATTCTAGTCTCTTGCCATGTGTCCTTCTTGAATATGGACGATCCTCCTGATTTTAGGATTTTGTAGGCCTACTTCATCTTCCATGTAAAGACCATGCTCCTTCTTATGTATCCAACGATGGTCGGTCTTCGAGCTTAGATCTAATGTCTGAGATGTATTTTCTTCTACTGTGTGCTCCTCCTGTATGAATTCATATCTGACAGTCATCGGGAATTCTGAATGGGATCCAACGATCATTGTTTTTCTTTGTTTTTGATATCTCCATTGTCATGCCATTATCGTTGTGCTACTGATCATGGTGATCTTCGCCATCAATGAAAAACATGCATACTCTGCCTCTGTCTGAAAAACATGCCATCAATCTCCCCCTTTGGCATTGATGGAAACCCCTTGAAACCCCTTGAATAACATCCAATTATACCACTATGGAATCCTTAAAATTACCACACTTTCTTCCCCTTTGACATTAATGTCAAAGAAAAAACATGCTCCCCGTGAGTTGTTGCAGTAGATATTCCCCCTGTCAACTATGAGTAGCTTAGAAATACAAAAGATATTCAATAAGTACTCCCCCTAACTAGATGAACATATTAAATGAAAGAACTTATAACCCCCAACATTTGATGAAGATATCCAAAAGGGGTCATTGCTAGTGGTTTAGTAAAAATATCAGCTATATGTTTTGTGGAAGGAATATAATTCAACTGAACAACTCCGTTTGTAACTTGTTCTCTAAGAAAATGATATTTTATTGGGATATGCTTAGTCTTGGAATGAAGAACGAGATTCTTGGAAATGCTAATGGCACTGGTGTTATCACAGTGAATTGTAATTGGAATAGTATAGTTTACCTTCAAATCTTCAAGAGTTTGAATCATCCACAAAATCAGAGTGCAGCAAGTAACAACAACAATGTACTCTACTTTTGTAGTTGATAAGGAAATATATCCCTTCTTCTTACTAATCCATGCTACCAACGAGTCACCCAAGAAGAAGGCACCTCCACTCGTGCTCCTTCTCTCATCCACACAATTTTCCCAATCTTCATCTGAATAAGAAATTAGATGAAAATTATGATTTCTGGGATACCACAGACCATAAGTCATTGTTCCCTTCAAGTATTTGAATATCCCTGTGACAACTACCAAGTGACTTTGTTCAGGAGTTGATTGATAACAACCTACCATTCCAACAACTTTCATTATATCAAGATTGGATGTTGTGATGCATAGAAGACTGCCTATCATTGATCAATATGTCCTATGATCAACATTGGGTGAAATGTCATCTTTACTGAGCTTGCAACCAACCACCATAGGTGTACTAACAGGAGACAAATTTTCCATCTGAAATTTCTTCAACATCTGTTTCAAATATTTTTCTTGAGAGATAAAAATTCCTACAGAACTCTATTTTACTTGTAAGACAATAAAATATGACAATTCTCCTATCATGGGCATCTCAAACTCTATTTTCATAGATTTAGCAAACCACTAAACAGAGGAGTCATTATTACAGCCAAAAATAATGTCATCTACATAAATCAAAACAACTAGTAAATCACCACCTTCAGTTTTTATGTAGAGATTGCTATCAACAGTACCTTTCTTGAATCCTTTGTCTTGTAAAAATTTGTCCATTCTATAATACCAAGCTCGTGGTACTTGTTTCAGCCCAGATAAAGCCTTCTTCAGCTTGCAGACATAATCAGGGTTATCTATCAATGAGAATCCTTTAGGTTGCTCCATATATACTTCATCCTCTAAATCTCCATTAAGAAATGTTGATTTAACATCCATCTGGTACACTTTAAAGTTCTTGTGACATGAATATGCAAGAAACATTCTGATGGCTTCCAATCTTGCCACTGGTGCAAATGTTTCATCAAAGTCTTGAACTTCAACTTTTGTATACCCTTTACAGACCAATCTGGCTTTATTTCTAACAACTTGTCCTTTTTCATTCATTTTATTTTTGAATACCCACTTGGAACCTATTACATTCTTGTCTTTAGTTCTAGGAACAAGCTCCGAAGTATTTTTCTTCTCAATTTGATCAAGCTCTTCATTCATACCTCTAATCCAATCATCATGCTAGCTGGCTTCATAAAAAATTTTAGGTTCAGTCATAGATAAAAAGGAAACATGAGATTGTTCTGAGTCTTTAATGAATTTCCTTCTTTTCTGAACTCCTTTATTTATATCTCCAATTATCTGATTTTCAGGATGATTCTTTCTAACAGTTCTGAGAGGTGAGTTTGTTTATTTCTATTGATTTATGTCATCTTAAGTATATGTATCTTCATATGATTCAAATTCTTCTCTTTCTGATCCTTGGACCTGTTCATCTTCATCTTCAACTATATCTTCTATGCTTGGTTCAACACTGCTTACATTTCTGACCGGGATTTCTTCATCAAATTTTATGTCTATACAATCAACTAATTTATGCAGCCTCTTATTGTAATATCTGTACCATTTAATATTTGTAGCATAACCCAAGAAGATACTTTCATCAGCCGTGTCATCATATTTGCCAATATTTTCATCATTATTCTTAATATAACATTTACTCCCAAAGAATTTAAAATGCTTGATTGAAGCAGGTCTTCCAAACCATAGTTCATAAGGAGTCTTGTCAATATGTGGTCTAAGATGTGCTTTGTTAAGGATATGAATAGATGTATGGATTTATTCCACCCAATATGTTTGAGGTATGTTCCTTTCATTCATCATTGATCTTGTCATTTGCTGTACTGATCTATTATGCCTCTCAACAACTCCATTTTGCTATGGATTCCTTGGAATTGTGTACTCTCTTTTGATTCCATGTTTATCACATAACTCTTTGAAGTTCCATGAGATAAACTCTCCTCCTCTATCAGATCTTACTTCCTTCAATATTTTTCCTGTTTGATTCGTAGTTAGAGCTTTCAACACTTTGAACTTTTCAAATACTTCATATTTTTCCTTCAAAAAGGCAACCCATGTTAGTCTAGAATAATCATCAATAATCAACATAAAATAATTTTCTTTTCCTATACATTCTTTCGTTGATGGACCACATAAATCCATATGTACTAACTAGAGAGGTTTTTTTGTTGAAGGAAATTTTTTAGATTTGAATTGTGTCCGAGTAAGCTTTCCTACCTAGCATGGTTTACAAATATAATCATATGGCTTTGATATCTTTGGAAGATCCTTTCCTGCCCCACTATTTTTTAGCTTGATTATATGATAAAAATTTAAGTGTCCAAGTCTCCTATGCCATATCCAAGTTTCATCATACTTGCTTAAGTGGCATTCTTATTTTTCTTCTTTTAACACATAGACATTGTTTTCTATTCTTATCCCTTTTGCAACTAGCTGTCCTGAATTCATGGATTTTATTCTAGAATCTTTAGAAGTAAAAATGACTTCACATCCTCGGTCACAGACTTGACTGACACTAAGAATATTATGTTTCAGACCTTCTACAAACCACACATATTGAGATTTCCCTTTGCGATTACTCAAACCTACCATTCCTTTACCTTTATTTTTCCTAGTGCATCATTTCCAAAAGTTACATTCCCTGATTTTCTTTCACTTAGAGTTAGAAACTTACTTTTTTCTCCAGTCATATGTTTGGAACATCCACTATCAATATACCCGGGATTCGTTTGTTTTTGGGCTGATAACATAGTCTACACTTGTCATCTTATTTCTTCTTCCAAATCTTGAAATTTTCAGCAGTAGGATTCGAATCTGGCTTAAATTTCCTTAAGCGATAATATGCAACTTTATGTCCATAGTTATGACAGATGTAACACTCTGGTTCACTGAATAATAGATCATAACGATTCTTATGCTCATAGCTATTGTTATGTTTCACCTACGTCCTTCCTCCATCCATCACATGATTTATAGTATGTGGTCGTTTGTTTCTTGGTTGTCTCAATCTTTGTTGTGGTAGATAATTATTCCTTGAGTATCTTGATTTCAAATATCTAGATCTTAAAGAACAATTTACAGCTTTGTGACCAAAGTTAGAACAGAAAAAACAATAACAATAGAAAAAACCTTTGTACCTAAAAGAAGGTTGTAGTCGATTTCTTCGATGCTAATGATTTCTTTGATCAACAGATTTGGTTCTGGTACTTTTTATTTCATTCCTTCTTGATGGATGATTTTCTTTCTTTGTTTCTGCAGAGTGGTTGTTGTCAATGATTAAAGATTTGACAAACTTGATGGGTTCTGTATTACTTATATGATCACTACTTGATCCTTCTTCATAGCCCAAGTCATCTTCCAAATTTGGATTCCTTTGCTGATTTAGAATGGAAGTTAATTCTTCTGAGGCTTTAATACTTGGAATATTTTGGTGATACAATGCCTTAAACTTCTCTATTTCTTTTCTGGTTTTTACTATCTCTTATTCTAAGGCTTCATACTTTGATTTCTTCTCTGACAACTGTTGTTTTAGTATGTCTTCTATTTTCTTTGCCTCTTCTAACTCCACTTTTAGTAGAGAAAAGTTTTCATCAAGTTTTTCACCATTCATTTTAAACTGCATCAACAATTGTTTTTGTGTTCTCTTCTTACATTTGAGTCTGTCAATTTATTCCAAAGAACTGATTAATTCACCTTCCATATCCACCACAACTTCTTCTTCATCCATTTCACCTCTTGTGTGTTCATCATCAAGATCTCCCATAGCTATAAGCATAAAATCATTCACGTTGTTTTCACATAAAATCTATGTCTTCTAAGGAATTTTCATTGTTTGCACACAAACTTTTCATTTTAATATATTTCTTGAATTTGTACTTCTTTTCATCATCAGAGTTCTAGTCATTTTTCTGGTGGGGAAAATTAGATGTAAAGTGACTTATCTTACCACAGTTAAATCATTTGAAGGGAATCTTGCCTTGATATTTTCCTGATCCTTTCTTTAATGTTCTCACAAGTTTTTCCTCAATATCATCTAAATATGAATCAATATTCTTGTCCTTTTTAAAAGATTCTTCTCTAGTAGTGAATTTATCTTTGTTGATTCTCATTTCATATGTAGTTAGTGTTCCTAGGAGTTGATCAATGGACAGAGTTTTAAGATCATTTAGTTCTTCTATTCCAAAAACTTTTGGATTAAATTTATCAAGCAAAGATCTTAAAATCTTCTGAACTAAGAATGATTCTTCAAACTTTTCACCAAGACCCTTCATGGCATTCAAAAGTTATTCAACTCTTAAAAAATACTTGCTAACTATTTCATCTTCATTCATCTTTAGCTGTTCAAATTTCAATCTATATATTTGAAGTTTGGCATCTTTTACTTTCTCATTTCCTTCATAACTATTAATAAGTTTATCCCACATTTCTTTGGCAGTTTGAAGATGCATCACCTTTACAAACTCGGCTTCTACAAGTCCATTCAAGATAGCATTCATTCCCTTATCATTAAAGCTAAATTCTAACTTATCACCCTTGGAGGCTAGCACAACAGGCTTTATGTATGCAGTCTCTACTACATCCCAAACATCAGCACCTAAGGCCATTGCAAACAAACAATACATGTATTTCAATTCTTACCCCTTCTTCACTGTTCTACAATTCTTCTCTGGTTCAAAAAATGTTCTGTAGTTCTGCTCTGCCTCACACTATTATGCTATTCTTGTCTAGCTTCATGCTATTCTGCTACTCTCCTCTTGCTTCTGTCTGTTAGGTGACTGTTACTCATCTGTGAGTTTTATCTTATGCTCTACATTCTTTCATTTTATCCTTCTTACAGTTCATCTCATGGTTTCTGTTAGATCATCTCCACTTACATAGTCGTTGCATCTTGCCTTTTATACTCATTAGGATCATCAGTTACACCTCGAATATCCTTGGGAAAAGACAAAAAATTCTCAACAACTATATCACCAACCGATCAAGAACCATGATTCGATTTTCTAACTGAATTGTAACTGAACTTATTAAAAATGAAAATAAACGATGACCCTTCAATCATATTCCTGATCAACCTGCACCATTGGATTACCAATGATGGATCTCACGCCTACTCCAGATGCCCAGTGGTTGTGACCACGGGACTAATTAGAATGCCTTTCGCATTTCGCATTTCGGCAATCCAGAGGTGAAGAGTCTCGACTCTTCATGTTGCGATCTCCGAAAATGGGCTTAGCTCCGCTAGATCCTCCTTCTCACATGACCACCGACAGTGACAACAGGCTACACCAAAAGGTGCTTCACGATTTTGTGTTTCAACATTCTTGTTGTGAGTGTCCTTGACACCTCCAAATCCCGGTATCTGAAACTCCGAAATGGAGTCAGATCAATGCTCCACAATCTTGATGATTCGGTGGTCCAAATATTTTTGTGATCTTGCATATTATGATTCCTGTGATGAAGGGTATCGACACTCCAAGTTGTGATCCCCGAAATGGATCTTAGCAATTAGCTCCTTCCCTTAAGCCTTTGACGATGTGACCTTGTCTATGACCACGGGCCATACCTTATCACGATTTTGCATATCATGAGTTGCAAGGTTAGAGAATTTCCTTCCTTTGACTTTCTAGTCAGTGAAAATTTAATCCCTCACCACATATCCCTCTTGGATCAACGGTCAAGATATTATCGCAATTTTGCAACTTCACGAGCCTTCTTCATGCCTGATCAATAGTCCACGATATCC
The DNA here is from genome assembly GCA_009831015.1 of Picea engelmannii. Lineage (NCBI taxonomy): Eukaryota > Viridiplantae > Streptophyta > Pinopsida > Pinales > Pinaceae > Picea > Picea engelmannii. The sequence goes on from ML778069.1 coordinate 1,193,153, forward strand.
CTTTGATCAATGACTCAAATTAAGTGATGGTTTCACATTTCACGATTTCATAGGATAGAGAACCTCCTTTCTTTGAATTTCCAGTCATTGAAATGCCAATCTCTCACCATCTACCCTCTGCATCCAACGTTCCACAACATTCCTCGATCCAAAGTTATAGATCAATTCTTGGGATTTTTCATATCGCAAGTTCCCACACCATGTTCTGTTGACTCCTCCAATGTGTAGGTCAGCAAAATTCTAGTCACTTGCCACATGTCCTTCTTGAAGATGGATGGTCCTCCTTCTTTCTGGATTTTTTAGGCTCGCTTCATATTTCACGTAAAGACCATGCTCCTTCTTATGGATCCAACGATGGTCAATCTTTGGGCTCAGATATGACACCTGAGATCTATTTTATTCTACGGTGCGCTCCTCCTATTTGAATTCAGATCTGATGGTCATCGGAAATTTTGAATGGGATCCAACTATCATTGTTTCTCTTCACTGTTGATCTCGCCATTTTCATGCCATTATCACTACGCTACTAATCATGGTGATATTCACCATCAATGACATCGCCATCAATGACAAACACGCATACTCTTCCTCTGTCTGAAAAACATGCCAACATAGTTTACAAAAGAAAACACCATGTACTCTAGAATGAGGACCAAAGGAACATAATCCTTAAGTATTAGTTTCACCCTCGCTCTTATGGAGGGTAGAGTTAACATGTCATACTAGATATGTGCACCTAGACAAGAAGTGTAAATACCAAGTTATGGATGCCAAAGGGTAGTGAAACCTTTATGTCACGAAGTTATGATTGTTATAAGGTTTCCTCTTTTAAAATCAATGATAAATTATAGTTACCTTATAAAAATAATTTCTTATCGTAAAATATAGGAAACATTACATATGGTATCAGAGGAAAGGTTACAACACTTGGACCTTGAAAAGGGCCAAAATATTTACTTAGCACATATTTTTGTCTATATAAAACTAACAAACCATTATTGTTACAAACAAAAAACTCTTTTATATTATGTGTTAATCATGGCAGCCCAGGATGAAGTAGAAATTAGACTGGAGGAGAATCCTGGACAAAGACCCCCTGAAGATCAGACACAGAACAGTGATGGAAGCTCACCTACTGAAGTTCTAGAAACGATGAGGAATCTCATTATTGAGCTCCAGGTTTTCAAAGAGGACAATGAGAAACTGAAGAAGGCACATAAAAAACAATAGGAAATAAATGAAGTCCTGCTGTGTAGTATAGTGACAAAGAAAACCCCAAAGGATGATAACCAATAAAAGGGCCTCCAAGAATTATGGTCCCAAAGAAGAAAAAGGAACAACTCATTTGAAGGTACACCTTCAATTGAAGATAAAACAAAAACATACAGAATAAGGAAATAGGTAGATCACATTAAGGGAGAATTTAAGAAAATCAAACCATCCACCTTTGATGGGGAATCTAGAACAAGGGAGGAAGTTGAAGCATGGTTATTAGACATCAAGAAGTATTTCCAGATATACAACTATTCCAACAATATGAAGGTCATAATAACCATCTATAATCTGAAAGGGAAAGCCAACATTTGGTGGAAAGATCTGAAGTTGGACAAGGGTCTAGAGGAAAAACAGATGGAATGGTCAGACTTTAAGAAACACTTTAAGAAATAGTACCTATATGAAAGTTACTGTGAAAGAAAAACCAAAGAATTTTATGAATTGTGACTCGGTCAAATGGCTATGGAAGATCTGATAAACAAATTCCTGGAATTAATAAGGTTCGTTCCTTATATCCGAGAGGACAAAGTGAAAATACAACAATTCCTAAGTTGTTTGCCACAGTCCTACAAGGAAAGAATCAAATTTTATAATCCCAAGTCATTGAGTGAAGTATTCAGGAAAGCCCAAATGTGTTACTGTAAATCCAAACAATGGTCAGAATTTCCAAATGCTTGGAAAGACAAGAAATCGAACCGAATGAACTAGCGAAAGAAGGGATATCAACCAGCTCCTTATCGGAAGGAAGCCAAAATGTTTCCAAGGAAATATTTTTACTGCAACAATCAGAACATCCAAGGGGGTGGTAAACCAAAAAACCTAGGGACAAAGAAGTTCTGGGATAGCCCCCATGAACTGTTAAAATGATGGGAATGTGGAGAACCTCGCTTAAGGAGGAACAATCCACATTTGACTTCAGCAGCCAGAACTATAGGTCACAACCTGCAAGAAGCCTCTACGGTGGGATATGTGGGAAGAAGGTTGCATCAGATAAATGCAGTCGTGGATGGCCGGCAAGCTAACCACCAGTCCTCTGTGGTGGAAATTGAAGGTAAAATCAATAACACTCATATTTTTGTTTTAATTGATCCTGGAGCTACATTGAGTTATATCACTCCTAGTATAGTGGAGTCAAATAAACTTAAGAAAACAAGACATGCAAAATCTTGGTTGGTACAACTAGCAATAGGAACGAAAAGAAAAGTTATCGACTTTATTTCTGATTATGAGTTTAGTTTAGGTGGTCAAAACATAAAGATAAATTTGAGCATTCTACCGTTAGGATATTATGATGTAATTATTAGAATGGATTGGCTAGAAAGGCATAAATCAATGTTAGATTGTTATGAAAAATCACTCAAGTATAAAGATGAAAATGACACCACTAGAATAGTTCAAGATATACAAAAACCAATCTCAGTTAGACATATTTCAGAAATGCAATTTAAGAAATACATGAGGAAGGGTTGTTGAGTTTATGCCATCCAAGTAACAAACCTGCTAGAAAAAGAAAATAAACCCAACTTGGAGGATTTTTCCGTGTTCCATGATTTCAGAGATGTGTTTGTTGATGAGATACCTGAATTACCCCCAAGGAGGGAGATATAATTTTATATTAACCTACTACCTGGTTCATCCCCTATCTCTAAAGCACCTTACCGAATGAGTTTGTCAGAATTAACAGAACTAAAAATTCAACTGCATGAATTATTGGACAAAGAATATATTAGATCGAGTGTTTCACCCTGGGGAGCACCAGTTCTCTTTGTGAAAAAGAAGGATGAAACTATGAGATTATGCATTGATTACAGATAGTTAAAAAAATGATGATTAAGAACAAGCACCACTTACCTAGGATAAATGATCTTTTCGATCAAGTAGGTGGGGAAAATATTTTCTCAAAATTGGATTTACGATCTGGTTATCACCAGGTTAGGATAAAATATGAGGACATAAGTAAAACAACATTCTGAACGAGATACAAAAATTACAAATTTGTTGTTATACCTTTTGGACCCACTAATGCACTAGCCATGTTTATATGTTTAATGAACAGTATTTTCAGTCAGTACTTGGACAAGTTTGTGTTGGTATTTATTGGCGATATTCTAGTATATTCTAAAACAAAAGAAGAACATGAAGACCACTTAAGGATATTTTTGCAAACTTTAAGGAAGCAGAAACTGTATGCTAAATTTGATAAGTGTGATTTTTATCAAAAGAAAATATAGTACCTAGGACATGTAATATCTATGGAAGGCATTGTAGTCGATCCTAAAAAGATAAGATCCATCATGGAATGGTCGATTCCTAAATATGTAGCGGACATCCAGTCATTCATGGGAATCACCGGATATTACCACAGATTTATAGAGGTATTTTCCAAAATTGCTTACCCTATAACATCATTACAGAAGAAGGGAACCAAGTTTAACTGGTCACAGAAATGTCAAGACAATTTCAGTAAGTTAAAGGAATTGTTAACGACTGCACCCATTTTAAAGGTAGAAGATCTAGACAAAGACTTCATCGTCTGTGTAGATGCGAGTATAGAAGGACTAGGTGGTGTCCTAACTCAAGAAGGACACATTATTTGTTATGAGTCCCAAAAACTAAAGGAACACAAACGAAACTATGTCACCCATGAATTAGAGTTGGTGGTTGTAATATACACCTTAAACATGTGGTGGAACTACATAATGGGAAAAAAAAGTATGTTATTTACGGGAAACAACTGTGTGAAATTTTTGTTTAGTCAGTCGAACCTTAATGCAAGGCAAGCAAGATGAATAGACTTCTTGAGAGAATTTGACTTTGAGGTAAGACATATCAAGGGTAAGGAAAACAAGGTGGTTGATTCTTTAAGAAGAAGAGTTCATGGGTTGTTTGAAATAAACATTAGCAGGGCAGAAAGCGATCTTGAACATAGGATAAAGGCTGCAGGTAATAATGATGAAAATTACACTAAAACATTGGTAGAATTACAGAACACTACAGAAAATTCAAACAAAATAGATCTGAGTTTGGACATAAATGGTCTACTACGATTTAAAAATAGAATATACATACCAAATTTGGTAGAGTTAAAGTTAACAGTTTTGGATGAAGTACACAAGAAACCATATTCTAGTCATCCAAGATACCAGAAAACGATAACAACACTAAGAAAGTTATTCTATTGGCCTAATATGAAGGGTGAAATAGAATAATACTTAGCTAAGTGTCAATATTGTCAGCAGGTAAAACCCAAACACCAACATCTAGCCGGTCTGTTGTAGCCCTTACCAGTTTCAGAATGGAAATGGGAGACTATATCGCTCGACTTTATTACAGGTTTTCCTAGAACTCAGAAACATAATGATTCAATTATGGTGGTAATCGATAAAATTAGTAAGTTTTCACACTTTATTCCTGTAAATTCTACTTTTAAATCCATTAACATCGCTGAAATATTCATGAAAGAAATTTTTAGACTGCATGGTATTCCTAAAATGGTGATTTCAGATAGAGACGAAAAAGTTACATCTTCTTCTTGGAAAGAATTGTTTGTAGGGTTAAATACAGACTTGAATTTCAACATGAGTTATCGTCCACAAATGGATGGGCAGACTGAATGAATAAACCAAATCATAGAAGATATGCTCTGCATGTACGTAAGAACAAAACTAGGCAAGTGGGAAGACTACTTGCACTTGGTATAATTTGCATACAACAATGGGTACCAAACTTCGGCTAAGATGAGACCTTTCGAAGTATTGTATGATATAAAATGTACGACTCCGATTAGCTGGGATAACCCAGTTAACAGACTCATGGTAGGACTAGAGATGCTCCAAGAAATGGAGAGCATAGTAAGAAAAGTACAACAAAAATTAAAAGACACGCAAGAAAGGCATAAAAGTTACATGGACCAGAAAAGGAGACACTTGGAATTTCAAGTGGGAGGTCACGTCTATTTAAAAGTCAAATCCCAAAAAAAATCACTAAAGCTAGGGAACTATGCCAAGTTGGCACCCAGGTTTTGTGGCCCTTTCGCGATATTAGCTTGAATTGGACCTGTAGCATACCAACTTGCACTTCCTGCCAATCTAAAAATTGATAATGTATTTCATGTTTCCTTGTTAAAGAATTATGTTAATGATTCTACTCATATGATCGATTGGAACTTGGTGCAGGTGGAACCAGAAGGCGAGTTCCAAGTGGAACCTCTATGCATTCTAGACAGGAGACAAATAACACTTCGAAATAAAGTCGTCGCCCAGGTAAAAGTGCAATGGAAGCACTTTAGCCCTTAGGAGGCCACTTGGGATTTGGAGCGATATTTGCATAAATCTCATCCAACAAGGTTCCAAGAAAGGAACTAACACTGAGGATAGTGTTTTTCTGAAGGGGGGAAGGATGTAACATCCCCAAAAATAAATTATTTTTAAAGTATGAAATTTCTTAGGAAATTACTTCCATTTTTTGTAAATTCGAAATTGGATTTATTTTTCTATTTATGTCAATTCTGAATTTTGAATTTAGTTAATTGTAATTAATGATTATGACTGTTGGGCAGAGATCAGATTTGACCCAACTAAGTACTTGACTATGACACTTGTATGAAAAAAAATATTTTATATCTATTGTGATGGACAAATGGAACAACCAGGTTAAAATCAGTTAACCATGACTCCATGAGTTGGGAACATGTTGGAACTACCTCAGGGATGATTATTACAAGTGCCAAATCAGGAATTTGACCATTGGTAGCCCCTGGAAATCAGGGATTTGGAAATATGTGAGAATTCCGAAGGGCAAAAAGACATAGGCATCTTTTGCTTTTGGATATATAGCATATGGGAGGAGGCAAGACACTGTCTAGTAGGTTGGGGAAAGAATTTATCTCTTATTGTTATGAACACTACTTGCTGAGTGTGAGGCAAGGAGAAAATGTTGAAACTAAGGGACTATTGTTGAGGAGGAGTTCTGAGTTCTCCCTCATGGACTCATGGTCAAGCTAGGGGGTGAACTGGAAAAGTGATTTTACTTCCCTATTCTAATGTTGGGAGGACCATGGCTATTCCATTTGTTGTTCGAAAATTTGTTCAAATAAGTCTATCTTCTTCTTCTCTATTTAAATTTCATTGTGAATTATTGGCTTGTAGGATTTCATCTGTTTAAATATGAATGAGGTACTCTATTCATTAAATCCTGAAGGAATGTAATGAAAGTAGGATAGACTCGGACATTATAATTGCAACTGTTGAGTAAAACCTACTAAGTAATTTGACTGGAATGAAAATTGAATGGTGGAAATATACCATGAAAATGTAACTATATTAATAGATTTCTACTTCATTATTTTTATGTTAGAAATTATTTCATGTTCGGTGCATCAAATGCATCTGATTATTTTGTTTTACAAGTGAATATCCGTTTAATAATCACTATTCTAGAAGTAAACCTAAGAATTGTGAACTTTTCATACCTATACTACATATATACATATATGTGGGTTATCTCTTGAGTTTGGACGATTTATCCTATCACATTTAAACTACTGTGTGAATGATTGTATATAATAGGAGACAACTATGTATGTAAATACATATACAAAGATATATGTTTAAAGATAACCATACGACTTACAAGAATCACTTCAAAATCCTAAAGTATGTATATCAATAGGTGTTAATAATATAATGAAATACAAATGAATCTAACTGGCCACATATTAAGTTATGGAATAATAAATAAAACAAATTGAATATTTCAATCCAAATGGAATTCTGGAACGCAATGTTAGAGGAGCGAAAGCTACCGAATTCAAAAGACAGAGATTCTGGATCCCTTTAAAGTACATACACATATTCTGATAAGCTCAAAATTTCATAACTATTCTATCAATTAATACATTGTTCCAACCTCTATATAAGCTAGATATCAAAGAAATAAAATAAAACAAGTAGGTCTGTTGGCCACCACAAAGTTTCTGAAAAATAAAATAATACAGGAACAAATTAATTGTATTGAAGGATATGTTGTCTGGAGTCGCCTAAATTATAGGTATACACATATTCGTTGATAACCGAGATTCACTATCCATTTCAGAACTCTAAATATAGCATATTCAATATACTGAAACAAGGAGTTGACCGATTGAGCTTCCTCCACTTAAACTTCACTATACAACCTATGAACGATGGTGAAATCCATGTTCATTACAACTTAATAATTTCTTTTACACAAAGGAAAGGCTTTGACGCTTAGGGATTTTCTTTAAATCTGAATACATAGTTAAATCAACTTCCATAGAAAATATGGCACTTCTACCCACGATAATTGTATACTAATCTATTCACACAATAGAACCTGGAAAGTATTGTTTAAGCGCTACATTTAGAACCCGAATACCTTTTGTATAGGGTGTGACTCTGAGTTGGGAGACTTCAAGCATCAACAGTCCTACGAGGAAAAAAGGATAGTAATGAGAAAAAAAATAATAATAGAATTCTGAATAACGAATTAGATTAAAATCCAAGACAATTTCTATACTATAGAAATATCATATCTATTGTTCTCAACATCACTTAACTTGCGGTCTGGATCTATCGTACGATCTGCACGGTTGATGAATACATCCAAAAACTATAAGGGAGAAGTGGGTCAACGTCAATATGATGGGTACCCTCGCAAAAACTAGGGGTCCCATCATTAGATCGCTATAAACAAATCTTTAATCATTATTACCAGAAATAAATACAAGGAACTGTTGAAATTGAAAAGATTAAAATATACAAAGATTATACACTATCATTATAAAAAATTGCAGAACCATTACAACCATGAGACTTCACCCTTTCCACTGTAATAAAAATATATGTTGACGGCCGATGATACTAGACAACGAGATTCAATAGGGAATAGGGGTGCCTAGAAAAACCCTGTCGTCTTCCCTTTTATAAAGATGAGGCAAAAATCTTTTTAAGTTTCCTAATGGCCATGTGTCTCTCGATGAGAATAGTGTAAAATCTCTTGGGGAATTCTTTTGAAGACTCTGAATATTAATAATGCATAGTGAATCCATCACTGTATTCAGACACATTGAGCCACAGTTAGGAAAACCCTATATAAATCTCTATTCTGTATAAATAATAAAGGAAAACCTACATCCCCATACAAAAAGGAATTGTGGTTGATAAACCCAGAATGCCAAGACTCCTTACAGTGAGGATGGGAGGTGAAGTATAAAGGTTCAAACAATGAAATGTGACCTATTCATATATAAAATATAGTAGGATGTCGACCCTTAGAAAAATGACTATTACACATTGGAGAATCGAATCCTCCCTCAACGAAGAACCCTCGTAAAATTAATTATTACACAGAGTTACAACTTTTGGCCATGAAGTTATCCCACATAAACTTTATAATATTAAAACACTTAGGGTTCAAGAAGATAATTCTTAGGTTACATATGAGATGGAGGCAGGGAAAACTATGAAGCGACAGAACCCGGTTTCAATCGACTCTGCCTCGAATACAATAGTCTAATATCCTACTTAAAATCCTTTATAGAACATATAACAATTGTTTCCAATACATCAGAGTCTGGGAGGATATCGACATAGCCTACGTATATTGACCAGACGGTGTAACCACATAGGATAAAGAACGAATAAACATTGTAGAAGAATTATTACCTTGCAAAGGTTCCCACCAATATTTCTCCGGATGCTCCTTTCATCGATGTGAGTCCTAGCTTCACAATGGCTGGTCACTACATTAGGCCAGAGAGTAACAGAGGTCATTTGACAGTGTTTTTCATAAACACAGGGATAGGAATTGACCAAAAAAAACAATGGGAAAACCCCTAGTGAGTCGAGTAATGGTGACGAGTAAATATCCATGCCGAGGCCATGTGATCAATGCAAGGTTGCGAGAGTGTAGTGCGCACGAAGGCCAAGCACTGGCCCAAGGAGTATGCCATAGGTTTCTTTGTTTAATGCTGCAGGTAAGGTCATTAAATCTTGACAGTATGCCCCCTACCACCTTAGTTATCTCTTAGTTATGGAGAAGAACAAGTGAAGATCGGTTAGGTTTAGAACACACACCCTTTTTCGTCCTGATTATGTTTTAACTCTTACTCGTAGCCTGGTAAATGCTTGGATTTTGATAGTTAACATGTGGTCAATCGAACAGTAACCATGACCCTTTGCACTAGTCATATTTTCCCGAGTTTTAATACTTGTATACACAATCACCATGATATTAACAAACAATCATGAGTGTTAAGGGTAATGTATATTATGCTATGGGATTTGCACAAATAGAGAAAAGTTCCTATAGTTTACAAAAGAAAACACCATGTAATCTAGAATGAGGACCAAAGGAACATAAGCCTTAAGTAATAGTTTCACCCTCGCTCTTATGGAGGGTAGAGTTAACATGTCATACTAGATATGTGCACCTAAACAAGAAGTGGCAAGAACAATTTATGGATTCCAAGGGGTATTTAAACCTTTCTATCATGAAGTTATGATTGTTAGAATGTTTCCTCTTTTAAAATCAATGATAAATTATAGTGACCTTATAAAAAGATTTTTTTTTTTTTATCGTAAAATATGGGAAACATTACATATCAAGCTCCAGCTCCCATTCTCCTAGCTCCCAATCCTGACAGCTTCCACAAATCTTTGCATGCAACGCCTCTCCGAGGTACCCGAGCTAAAAGGGAGAAAGCAATTTCCCAAAATCAATTCTAGAATATGCAAAACTAGTATAGCTATGGCACTCTCAGAGATCCAGGGAACCCATCAAAGAATTCATTCCTTCTCTCTCTCCCAGGAGCCCAAGAGAGGATTCATCTTTTCAGAGTATATCTTTGTGAGGAAGGGAGATTTGACTCTTCCATCCATGGCTGCCACGATATCTTTCATGTTGCAACTCCCAGAGATTTTGGTTCCCAAGATCCAGAGGTAAGTTAAACAATAAAGAAGAGAGTTACCCCTTTTTTAGCACAATGATATTGATATGAATCGAATTGTTGTACATAAAGAAGTCATTGAAGATGTCATGAGAGGAACTCTGAATGTTCTCAAGTCCCGCGTGACGACCCAAAGTGTAAGGCGTGTGGTTTACACTTCATCTACAAGTGTTGCTTATTTTCCAGACAAACCAGTGGAAATAATCGATGAATCATGTTGGAGCTCAATAGATTTCATCAGACAAAATAAACCCTAGGGTTGGGTAAGTTTATCGTAGGAGTTTATCATTTAAATTAGAAACTACAAAAAAAAAATACCTCTTTCATTGATTGCATGCATGCAGATGTATTATGTGTCAAAAACCCTAGTAGACCAAGCTGCCATGCAGTTTGCTAAAGAAAAAAAAATGGAAGTGGTGAGTATTGTGCTAGTGATAGTAGCGGGTGCTTGGCTAACAATGAGAGTTCCCTCTACCGTGGATGTAACCATGTCCTCCATCACAGGTTTAACAAACTTTACATCATTTCTTTGCTATTGATAAGCCACAACAATTAACCTTTTTCCACCATCATTTTTTTTTTAATAGAAAACACAACTATGTGGAATTATTTTTCTAATGCGACAATTTTTATGTGAGAAGTTTGAAGTATATAATGCAATTCTTTTTTTTTAATCTTTGAGTCTCTACATATTTTCAATTCAAATAAAATCATATCAATGACCCAAAATCATGGTTGATTTTTTTATCTTTAACTCTCTGCATATTTTTAATTCAAATAAAATCATATCAATGACCCAAAACCATGGTTGAATTGCAGTAGAAGCTAGGGCGGAGGTGGATGCAGAGGAAAAAGCAAGGGTATAAATGGATCAAATATGAGATTTACGTGTGGAAACAAAAACATTTCAACAACCACACAAAATTTAGCAGGAACTCGTGATCTTTGTGTACTATATTGAGTACAAAAGCCATCATTTTTTTTAATTTGTAATAGTTACTATCTTCATGTATAGGTTGATCTAGATGACATTTGACCTTAAAAATTTCACTGTCTAAATAAAAAAGAATTAAAGAATTTTATGGTGTTTTTGATCTTTGTGTACAATATTGAGTACAGAAGCCAGTTTTTTTTAAAATTGATAATAGTTACTATCTGCATGTATAGGTTGATCTAGATGACATTTGATCTTAAAAATGTCACTGTCTAAATAAAAAAGAATTAAATAATTTTATGGTGTTCTTTGCTTGTCTCATAAGCAAGGAATTAAGACAACACACCATGGACATTCGCTATTATATGCTATGATGTTGCTCCCTTGGGAAAAATCTTTATATAAAACTTGTATTGTTGTCTCTCTATTATGCTAATCAGTTCTTGCATCATAGAGATCTTTGAACAAAACTTGTTTTGTTGTCGATTTTGCGTTGGAACTTGGATTCTTGCTGGAGATATTAAAATGTCGCATTTTGTCAATAAATAACAGAGGAAGAATCTACTCCATGTCTTCCTTTTGTCAACTCAAGTTTGCACCATAAATCAATCAACAAACATTGCCTTTCACAGCTACGTTCATCATTGCACTATTACCCTAAGACTTCCTTGTTCTAGAATTTTAATTCAAATAAAGAATGCTTGTGTTTGCATTCACACAAACATATATATTCTCATTCTCCAAACTATATATTATTATGACATAATCACTATAAAATTCTTATTGATATTTGGGGTGGGCTCCTGAAAATAACGTCGTGCTTCAAACTCTCTAAGTCTCTGAGTCTCTCACATGTTTCTTTATTTCATACATCTATGTTTTGTTGTGTGTGATTTGGTCCACTATTAGCAGGCAATCCTTGGTCAGTCATCGCCCTACATAAACGAGTAAATTAGATTTGCTCGATGGGTTTTTCGTCTCTGGTTGTTCAATTCGAGGCTCTATGGTTACTTTGATGCGCCGCTTATAAAATTTGTTTAGGGTTGGTTTATTTAATATGTCCACTAAAATTGTAGTTGTATTGCATAGGATCTTACAATGCATTTTGCATTCATTCTTAAGAGCTCCCTCCGAGGCTCTCAGACAACACGGGGGTTCTAAAAGTCCACGTTTTGAATCTCCAATTTTGGGAGTCCAGGTTTTGAATCTCCCTGTATCTTTGATTTTCCTTTTGCCATTTAGTTTACCCCATGAATTTAACCTATCTAACAAGTAAATTAGATTTTCTCGATGGGTTATGAAATTTCAAAATACCATTTTACATGTTACACAATTCTCTATATTTATCCAAAGTCGGTAGAGTCATACTCGCTGCAAAATCGTGTCAAAAACTGAGCAACTACAACGATTAGTTTATTGTACCTACATAGCAACACGTATACGGTCCCATGCAACCTTGTTAAATACATAATTATATACAACTCAGCTAACATAAATATTTGTTTTATATGTTTTTCTTGTATCATATTATATTTATATAGTATATGGTTTTTAAAGTATTAATTTTTATAAATTGTGAATAACTTCAATTTATATTAATAAAATGTCATTTTTAATCATGATTTTTTAATATTTTAATGATGATGATGATGATGATTAATGTCCACTAAGAACTAATTGGTCTATCGAACCTTAAGAGGATAAGTGATTACTTGTGATTCTTTAGAATTTTGTTTCTGTGCTAGAAAAACATTAAGAGAAGCTTTCCAGGATCACCGTACTTTTGTTGAGTTAAGAGGTTAGGAAGGTTGGTAGTGTGATCAATATTTTGAAAATGAGATCGAATATGGGTATAGGCTGGACAATCTAAGAGAAAGTGTTTTTCATCTTAAACCTTATTATTGTCAGAAAGATGACACACTCTTTCATCCCATGGCGTTTTAGGAATTGACCAATGCCTAGTTTCACTATGGAGCTCATGAGAATTTGTTCTTATCTTAGAAATGCTTATTTTTTTCTTTACACTTGGTAAAACATATAGATAATTTTGATCTTCTAGATTATGGTTGATTACATCTTTATAATAGATTAATTTTCTTTTTTCCTCTAACTCTTTATGACACCACATTTTTTCCTTAAATTTTGATTTGACATTTTTTTAATAGTATCTTTATTCTGCAAAATTGTTTCTTCCGTGATTCCCCAATAGTTTATCCAAGACCCGACGTCTTTATGCCATCCTCACTTGAGTCAATGGTGGTTGTGACTTGATTTTAAAGCAATTTTAGGTAGCCTCTTGTCTTCCATGTTGTTTAACTTGTTCTTATACATTAGATATCTAGTCATAGCCATGCTCTCAATGGGGGAGACCCTTGTTTCTACGAGGAGGATGGGATAGGGCATCATTTAATTTTGAGATTATAGGTTATAAAATTCTTTTGTATTTTCTCTATCTTTCTCCAGGATTCACGCGAGATACTACAGCCGCAAACTTCACATCCATAAAGAATAATAGGTGTAACAAGAGTCTCAAAGAGGAGTTTCTTCTTATCCCAACTCCAAATATCAATTGATTTACAATTGTTTTCAAGCCCATAATAAGCTTTCCATCCCCCAATAATCATTTTCTCAATGCTATAATTCCAATTAAGCTTGTGGTGAATATCAATTCCAAGATATTTGTATGAAGTCACCTCCTCCAAGTTGTTGTTGTCATATACAAAGGTATCATAAGGGATCTTATTGGATTTAATAATCATGACCTTAGTCTTATCAGTATTAATAGTCATACCCATATTGGAGCAAAAATCCTTGAGGATTCTTAGTTGGTTTTCAAGATCATGGGGACTCCTTTCCATAAGAACGATATAATCGGCATAAAGAAGAAAATTTATGACTATACCAGTGAGAGTAGGGTCGACACAACTTGTTTTTTCCAAGCATTCTTCTAATTTATCAATTTATATGCCAAAAAGGGTAGCAGACAAGGGACAACCTTGTTTGACTCCGATATTGCAGTTAATCTCTTTTGACCAGCCCTCAGTGTTTTTAAACTTAGCAATAACGTTCTCATACATCCTTATTACAACAGCCCTCAACACAAGAGGCACTTTTATTTGTTCCAACCTATTCCAAAGGTTTTTCCTAGGAAACATGTCAAAATCTTTTCTAAGCTCAACAAAACAACAAAAAGATTGGTTTTAGTATTGCGAAACTCCTCTGCAATGATCCTAAAGGTAACAGAATGGTCCACAGTTAAATGATATCTCCTAAACCCGGCCTGGCCTTTAGCTCTTTTACCATGACTTTCTAGCCAAATGTTAATCTTCTTTTCCAAAATAATTCCATAAAGCTTGGCTAAAATCGGGCAATCATAATGGTCCTATAATTAGAGGGAATGTTTTTATCCCCATTTTTAAAAATAGGAACAATGAGGCTTTACGTCCAGGGTTTAGGGAAGCCCTACTTGCTTGACTTCTAAATTGAAGAGCTTGTGTATGTGAGGGATAAGGATTGACCCTCCGATTTTAAAAATTTCATCTTGGTAGCCTTCAACATCCTTAGCTTTCCCATTTGCTAGCCTCTTAACCCTGAACTCTATATCATCTAAAGAGTTACTAAATGGAACAATATAAACTTTAATAACATAGATTATATGGAAACCATAAACTCACACCATATAAACAAATACAATTAAAATCATGGAAAAATCCTTCTTTCTATACTATAAAAAAATTACTTTTCAATACATATTCATTTATTAATTATAAAAATTCAAATATCTTTTAATACACATCTACACATCCATTTTAATGATAAAAATAAATAATTAGTATTTATAAGAATTCAAATATCTTATAATGCAGATCTATGGATTCTAATGATAAACATTTAATAAATATAGAATTATTAATTATAAGTATCCAACATTTCATATTGGCACAATATAAACTTTAGTAACATAGATATACTCCAATTTTTAATTAAAATTAGATGGCACAATATAGAGCAAACACAAAAGAATTTTGTAACCTATAATCTCAAAATTAAAGGAAATACACCATATCCCATCCTCCTCATAGAAGCAAGCATCTCCCCCATTGAGAGCATGGCTATGACTAGATACCTAATGTATAAGAACAAGTTAAGAAACATGGAAGACAAGAGGCTACCTAAAATTGCTTCAAAATCAAGTCATAACCACCATCGACTCAAGCAAGGATGGCATAAAGACTCTAAACTATTGGGGAATCATGGAAGAAACCATTTTGTAGAATAAAGATACTGTTAAAAAAAATGTCAAATCAAAATTTAAGGAAAAAATGTGGTGTGATAAAGAGTTAGAGGAAAAAAGAAAATTAAGGTATTATAAACATGTAATCAACCCTAATCTAGAAGATCAAAATTATCTATCTATTTTGCCAAGTGTAAAGAAAAAAAT
>ML778069.1:1215832-1246456 GCA_009831015.1 Picea engelmannii
ATATATATATATATTTGTCATGGAAGGAGATCTGATGGGGAAGGTGACCAAAGAAATTATTTTTCGGCAGTCGACCAAAAAATCAACAGGAGCTTAACTCTGAGCAGGGCCGCATCATTAGTGTGGGTAGCGCAACGATGGACATCGAGTGCCGAGATGATCTGAGTGTAGCCAAGAGGATGGGGCTATCTCAATGTGAGTCATGAGGATCAAAAGGAGAAACACAGTGCAACCATAGAGGAGGGTGCACTTGCTTCATCCCGACAATGAGAAAACCAGCAAGGGCGCAAAGCCCAGGTTGGTGCACCGTATTGTTTTCTTTAGAAAACTCACAGAAAATGGATTGTCCCCTAAGAGATTGTCTAGCTAATGGATTAAGATTTCTGTCAGGTGTGGAAGCGTGTCAAATGGAGCAGCAATGATGCAACCATGAAGGAAGGCACATTGGCTAACCCTGAAAATGCCGCCAAAATGAAAATGCAGCTAAAACGTAAAAGTGAATTCAGACAACAAAAACCAAGTGAGACAATCGCTTCAAAAAAGAGAAGAATGTTTTATTTTAGTCTTGGTTCACCTTATATACCCAGGGAACCATTTATTTACATATGCATTTTTAAATAGCATAAAAAATGTGAAGTGAGTTGAGCCTAGTTGGTTGAAGTGTGCTCGAGGTGGGCGTTCACATAGGTGGCTTCCTTGGCCCAATTCCTCCCTGTTTAAAAATGGAAGAGTCACGACTTCCATGAGAAGGTGAGGAAACTTGTTATGCAATACTTCAGTTGTGATTCACTTCGCCTGAGCTGGAGTTTGGCCTTGGCTAGCCACCAGATACGAAGTGTATGCCCGGTGCCTTGTAGAGCGGGTCTGGGTGTCCACTAGAGTTTCTATGTCCAATGGGAGTTGGAAATCCAAAATATTATCCACTGGATGAGTAATGGTGACTGGTTCTTCCAAGAGGGGAAGCTCAAACAACTTTTGTTCAACTACAAAGGTCTTCCAACAGAGGATTAACACCTTCAGTAATCACTCACATAATCATATCAAAGATCAACATATCGATGTTTTCACATGGTAAAACCCTATGGGGAAAGATCCACTACCCCAGCCAACGCGGCCACTTGGAGCAGTTTATTAATGCAAAAGAAAATGATTATAGAGAGATTTTACAAGAGAGTTTCTCACAATCAATCATCGACAAATGAACCTCCATGCTCTTTAAATAGAGATCATGGACCAATCGGGTGTTAAGTGACGGATCAATGGTCGTTAAGATCGAGGAGAGTATGAACCATCAAATCACTCTATGTCGGGAACATATCGTGACCGTTGGATTTCCTAACTACAAATGCATACTAATGCATACTAAAGAAACACACTAAGAAACACACTTTTACCTAATGACACATTAGACCAAGTAGATCTTAACTAACTCCTAAGTGTCTAAATATCCTAACATCCCCCCTTTAGAACAACTTGGGATATGATTGAAGGATTTACAATAGTGACACAATAGGAGGACGAAGGAGGCATTAGAGCCAACCCCCCCTTAATGAAAAATTCATGAAATCCTAACATAGATCAAAGTTTGGAGAACTTCGCTTCTATAAGAGTCTCTGTGAAAATGTCTGCAACTTGATCTTATGTAGGGAAAAATAGCACTTCAATAACTTGATCATGAATGAGCTTTCTGATGAAGTGCATGTGTATCTCGATGTGGTTTCTACGTTGTTGTTGAAATGGGTCTTTGGCGAGTTTGATGGCACTCTAATTGTCGCACCAAAGGTTGGTCGGATGCTGTTGCTGGAATCCAAAATCTTAAAGGATATGTCGAAGGTACAAGGCTTTCTAACTTGCATTTACCATTTCTCAGTACTCTGATTTTCCTGAAGAAAGCGAAATAGCCTATTGTTTCTTACAGACCTAAGTGACAGGTCCTAAACCAAGGTTGAAAACATAAAATGCAGTAGACTTCTGATCATCAGGGTTGTCAACCCAATATGAATCAGTGAAACCAACCAATAAATGAGTCCCCGCTAAACTATAATGTATCCTGAACTGAGTTGTACCACAGAAATAGAGAATTATTCTTTTAGTCACTTTCCAATGGCTTTCATGGGGTGTTTTCATATACCGGGCAACAAGACCAACAACAAAGGAAAGATTAGGATGGGTATGAGTCAAGTATAAGAGGCTAGCAACTAACTTACGGTACATGGTGGCATCAACTTGAGGAGAAGTACAGGTGGCAGTAATATTGAATCCAGACTAGAAGGGATAAGGGGTTGGGTTACAATCGTCCATGTGAAAGCGACGAAGAAGGTCACAAGCATACTTAGACTAGGAAAGAAAAATTCCTTCATTGGTTTTCAAAACTTGGAGGCCAAGGAAATAGTGAAAAAAGACTAAGTCTATCATTTAAAATTTATTCTTAAGGTTGGTTTTCACATTGTTTAAAAGTGTTGAGTCACTACCAGTAAGGATAAGGTCATCAACATAAAGGACAAGGATTATGATATGGCTTCCTACTTTCCTGGTATATACATTAGGATGACAATGGCATCTAGAGAATCCAGTGGCAATAATAAAACTATCCATTTTGGCATGCCAAGCTCAGGGAGCTTGCTTAAGACCATAAAGAGATTTCTTAAGGCGACAAACAAGGATAGAGTCATTTTGGACATAGCCAGGAGGTTGTTCCATGTAGATTTATTCTTGTAAATATCCATGAAAGAATGTAGATTTAACATCAATCTGATGGACCTCCCATTTATGTGAGGCAGCAAGGGAAAGAACAAGTTGGATGGAATTCATTTTGGCTACAAGGAGAAATTTTTCATTATAGTCAATTACTTAAACTTGGGAAAATACTTTGGCAACTAACTAATCCTTGTGTCTTTCAACACTTCCATTTGATGCATACTTAGTTCTATAGACCCATTTACATATGAAAAGTTTTCTTCCTTTCGGAAGAGGTACAAGATCTAGAGTATCATTTTCCATTAAAGAACGATACTCTTCATTCATTGTTGTATCCCAATCTAGATGACCTGAAGCTTCTGCAAATGTCTCTGGATCATGAGTTTCTG
Source organism: Picea engelmannii (assembly GCA_009831015.1). Taxonomy (NCBI): domain Eukaryota; kingdom Viridiplantae; phylum Streptophyta; class Pinopsida; order Pinales; family Pinaceae; genus Picea; species Picea engelmannii. Next base: position 1,218,919 of record ML778069.1, read on the forward strand.
AAACTTGAGCTAAAAGAGAAGAGGCTCGTTGGAACTTTTAATGTGTCCAACGTTGATCTGAAGGATCACCGACAAGATCACCAACTGCTTCTCGTGTTGAACAGACCAATCTAGGAAGCAGAGTAGATGGCGTTGGTTCAGGTTCAAAGGACTGATCTGATGGAAGGTGAGCAAGAAGAGAAGGATTTTCATCCTCACTGTCATCATCTGAAGAAGAAACCAAAATAGAAGAAAGCACAAATGTCGAAGATGGATGGCAGGTCAAAGAAGACAAAAACATCAAATTAGGCTCGCAGGCCAAGATATTTTCATCAAATTTAACATATGTTATAATAATAATTTCATTACAATGTGGTTGAAGAAGTATGTAACCTTTGACATATTCATAATAACCAACAAATATACAGTTCTCACTTCTAGGCTGCAATGCTTTCCTTTTCTCACCAGGAATGTGAGCCCATGCTATACTGCCAAATACACGGAAGTGACTTACATCTGGTTTAATTTTAGTCCAATATTTTGTTAGAATATAATGGATGTGCTCATTTTACCATTGACAATATCTCTATTATCACCCAACCATAGGCCAAAGCCACCCTTCGAGCACCTTAACCTTGACAGAGAATCACTCTGGAAGCAAACCCTAGGCTAGATAGCCAAAAAAAGGGTAGTGCACCTTTCCCCAAGGATAATGCACCAATAAGAGTTGATCAGATAGTAAAAACCCTAACCAAGAGATAGTCCATGCCAAACGTGATCCGCTAGCGACAACAGATACAATGGCAGCTCTCCTCAAACCTGTGCATAAGACTGGGCACTGCAGTGCGCACAAGTTGTTGCCTGCAATTCTGAGTCTGCCTGCCAGAATGAGAACTGGCCTCCTCTATTTATAATAATTTTGGCTAACTGGCTGGGCCGACTTCTCATTCTCGGTATCTGTCTATTCAGTATATAGTATCATTTATGGCCGACTTCTTCTCTTGGAGGCTAATAACCTAATATAAATTATCTTCTTAAGTCGATAAGTCTTATAGGGTTATTAGCCAACTCATTAGGGTTTCTTCTTTCTTCCCGGAGTATTATATCCTTGTCAGGTTTACACGTCGAGGTAAATACCTTCCACAGCTACCATAATATAAACACTCCCTCCTAGCTAGGGAGGTATTACAGGTAATGGTCTTGAGCACAAAATGTACCATTCACCCGGTAGCATTAACATAGTTATATAGACTAGATCATGAATAGATCATGAGCACCATCATCATCATCAACTGCATCATCTCTCAAAACCATACTCTATCTGAGTAATTAGACATGATGCTCACTCCACAGAGTGATACAAGAGCCATTCTTCTAATCTAGAAGAGTAAATGTTCTGAACCATTTTATGTCTGGAAAATCTTTGTTGATCATTCATCTGGATGATAATTATTTACCAAATTGTTGGCAGTCTTCAAGGTAATAAGAACAAAAATAGAACACAATTGTGTCTATCCATAGTAGTACATAACTACAATCTAGTGGTACACTACCACACCAAGTAGAAAACAACTACTTGATCAGTCATGAATAGTGGAACACATCCACCATAGTAGTATACATCTACTATAATATAGTCTTCATAACAATCATCTGGTATCAACCTGCACATAAACAATGTTATGATATAAACTGAATCATATGGGCCAATCTTTCACTCGCATCTGTGAGATATGAAAGAATATATGCCCTTAAAAGGTAAAACATCAATGATGAGATATCTAGACTATTCTTCTCAAGCAAGGAAGAATAATTGTCCTGATTTATGAGACATGACCATTCCCCACACTGGGCCATTCTTCCTACACTAATCAAAGTGCACCCTGGAGAGAATGTATAAACCCTAAGGAATGCCTGCCTTTGATTGTTGAGCTTGGAACATTCCCCACCCTAGGCCATTCCTCCTACACTAATCAAAGTGCACCCTGGAGAGAATGTATAAACCCTAAGGAATGACTATTTGGACCATTTCCTCTATTAACCACAAAAGGAAAATATTGTCCTGTATCAACCTCCAAAACAAACCATTCCTCATGTTAACCACAATGAGAAATCATTGTCTGGCGAGGCGGTCTAGTCTTCTTGAGTAACCCTCAAGAAGAGAGACTACCCTAGACCACTCCCCATGTTAACCACAATCGGATGTCATTGTCTATGATACATCAACAATCTGGATCATTTCCCATGTTAACCACAATGGGAAATCATTGTTCGTCAGAAATATTAATCCACTTTGCGAACTGGAAATGAAACTGCTCATCCTGGACCATTTTTTGAACTGAAAAATGGTTGTCCATAAATCAATACATATCAGTGCTCCCTCCAAACCTGGGAGTCATCTCTTCCTTTTTCAATAGGGAAGTCATCTCCACGAGATCCAGTTTAAGTATGCAAACTCTCTCATCCTGGATAGAAGCTTTACCAAGATGTTTGTTTATCTTCTCATCTGTGGAGATATGTAATGAAGCACCTCTTTCTCCTTTCTGAACTTCATCATGGATAATGTAATGCTTGATTTCAAATGTACCTCATTCTGGAGTACTGGTCTTCTTTGAAGGCTTCATGTAGCTCTAATCAATAAAGTATATCATTATTTGAACACTGGAACATGTCCATGTGGCACTTCTTCTGTCATCATGAGATCTGATCTACTGAGTAATGATATTGATACAATATCTCTATTATAGAGAATCTTCACCACACTTTTGTTGTGCATTGGAGGTTCTTTACCAAGTTATATTCTTCCATTTGTATACAAGGGTCTATTTCTGGTATGCCTCAAGTTCTTGAGGTTGCTCTTCATATGTTTTTTGTTCAATTGCTCTGGAGAATAGTCTTTTCATTCATCTTGATGTAGCACTCCAACCTATGGATGATATAATGACTCATGTAGAGGTATGTATGGTTTACCTGAATGAGAAATCATCATAGTCTTCTCCGTCCATCTGGGAGAAACTCTAGTTCTAGATCTTGCAATTATTTCATTCATAAGTCTTCTGTATACTATTCTTCATCACAACTTTCAGTTATGCTTGATTTCTTTCATATTAGGCTGGTAGTATTGTGATTCTTTATACAATGAATGGTTGTTCAGGCTTCTCTTCTTTCTTGGAATATTCATGTTCTTCCTCATGTTTTTCTTTAGATTTTGGGTCCATGGAGTTTCTTATATATTCCATGCCCTAAATATTCCACTTATTTCTTTTATCACAGGATCAAGATTCTGGATGGACAACTAGGGATACTTTAAGGCTTCTCTTTGAAGAAGACTTCTTCTGAGATTGAACTGAACACGTATTGTCTTTCATGGTTACTACCATGGATATACACTTCATCATCTTCAATGGATCATAGGATTATCTCCCTCCTAATCCTTGCTTCATGTAAGAGTGCATATAAATGGTTCCCTCCGTCTAACAGAGTCCACGCTTCCATTTTCATATTTATTGTCTTCTGCAATATATAATCGGCTTTCTTTGTCTATCTAAGTCCATGATTTTGTCTTGTTCTCTTCTAAAAAATGTCATAAGTCTTTCTCCAATTTCCTCTTGATTGCTGACTTCTTTCTGTCTTTTCTTCTTCTAGGTCTCTTCATGATTTATTCAACTTATCTTGCAATAGATTCTACATGATTTGTTTGATGTATTTCATTCTTTCACGTATTGTCTAATGATATCAATCCTTATCTTTTTTTTCTTCCATCGGTATAGTTCTTCTGGGAACACATTATCTTCCAGGAGATAGATATACAAGATATGTACAAAGACGATGCAAACAAGATATGTACAAGAACTAAGAAGAGTATTGTTACCTTCAAAAGAAGAAGTCCCTTTTGTCCTGCTTAGTCTTTTTTGTAGGTTCCTTTTCTTCGGCAACTAATTCTTCATGTTTCTCCTTCCTTTTCTTTAGCTCAGGACAATTATTCTTTTAGTGGCCATACTTTCAACAATTGAAGCATTGTACTTCTGAAATGTATTTCTCTTGATTTTAATTCCTCCTTGAACAAAACTTCCTTTTGTTCCTGAAATTCTTGAATCTTGTTGTGAAGGCTTGATCATCGTACTTCTTTTGGGGTTTCTCTTTTGCACTGATCCTTGATTCTTCTTGAGCATAGCAAGTCGAAAGTTATTCAAATGTCAGATACTCCTTCCTTTTGTTCATGATTGCGAAAAGTGCATCCCACATCTTGGGAAGACCATTGAGTACTATGTTTATCAATTCCTTCTCTGAAGTGATCTCTTCAATATCTTGTAGTTGATATTTTAACTGGGATATCCTCATAAGGTATGATGTTATGTTGCCATCATCATTCATATTCATGTCACAGAGCTCATTCTTCAAACTCATAACTTGTCCAATGTTTTTGATCGATAAAAGATTTGTTAGGGCATCATACATCTTCTTTGATTAGTCAAGATGGGAGATGTAGGGTATCAAGTGGTATTTTATGGATTCCACTATGATACTCATGGCATTGATGTCACTGTCTTTGAACTTCTCCATAACTGCAATGTTCTGCGGTTCCTTTTCTTTTCCTTCTTCAAACTCTGGCTCCATGATCTTTCCTTTTACGATATCCAACATTTTATTCTTGGCAAGGATGAGGTCAATCCTTGTCTTCCATGCTCAGAAGTTAGAGGATCCATCTAGCTTGTTCTTTGAATTCATAGAATAAGTCGTGGTTTCTTTGACTTGGTCAAACCCTAGACTTGACCACAAACTCAAACTTGATGTCTTGACTTACTGAGAGTACCAAGAGATGCACTAGGATAGGGCACACTGATCTGTCCAAAGATTAGGTCAATCCCTTCATTTAAGGTGCCTCAATGAGAGGATTAGGGTTTTTTCAACTCCACCTACTAGTAACCCTAGCGACAGTGCTTTGGTGACTACTCCTGCTAGGAAACCCTAGCGGCAATTCTTCAATGAGCTTAATATCCTTCTAGCTATGTTTCCTTCCAGTGGTTAGACTGAATGAAGGAGGTGTGGGCCCATAACTTGTTAGAATATAATGGATGTGCTCATTTTACCATTGACAATATCTATATTCTCACCCAACCATAGTTCGAAGACACCCCCCGAGCACATTAACCTTGAAAAAGAATCACTCTAGAATAAAACCCTAGGATATATATCCAGACAAAGGGTAGTGCACCTTTCCCCAAGGATAACGCACCAACAAGAGCTAATCAGATAGTCCAAACCCTAACCAAGAGATAGTCCAAGACAAACGTGATTTTGGGTATCTATCTATTCAATATATGTTATCATTTATGGTCGACTTCTTCTCTTGGAGGCTAATAACCTAATATAAATTATCTTCTTGAGATGACAAGTCTTCTAGGGTTATTAGCCAACTCATTAGGGTTTCTTCTTGCTTCCCAGAGTATTCTATCCTTGTCAGGTTTACACGTGGAGGTAAATACCTCCCTCAGCTACCATAATATCAACAGATTCTTCTGGTGTTATATTTTTAAGAGATTTGGTGCGAGTGCAATTTACTATGTAATTTGCACAAGTGATGGCTTCTACCCAATACTTTATACTTAATCCCTTAGATTGGATCATACAATTATCCATTTCTTTTAATGTGCGGTTCTTTCTCTCAGCAACACCATTTTGTTGTGGTGTATATGGAACAATGTGTTGCATTTGGATTCCCTTTGTAGTGAAATAACTTGTAAAATTCTCCAGAATCAATAATCCACTCATCAAAGGTAGAAATAGAAGTTGTATTGAAGGAGAAACCAGAATCTGAAAGTGCATGTCCATGAGAAGAAGAAGAAGTAGAATTAATACTGATGTCGTGCTTATTCATCACTTCTTCTAAAGCTACCATCTTCTTGAAACATTTGGACTCATAATGACCATCTTTATCACAAAAGTTGCAATGTTTTTCAGTCTTCTTATTTTTATATTTTTCTCCTTTGTCTCCATTAGGAGTGGAAGATGTCTGAGTGGGTTTGGTACCCTTATATTGCTTGTTGTTGTGGTGAGTATGTTGCTTCTTTGGATTCTTGGGTTTATATTTATGATGGAAAACTAAGGCTTTGTTGGAGGTACCTGCAGTGTTGATCAATCCAAGTTGTATTATCTTATCTTGCTCTCCAATCAAAGCATCACAAAAGTTATCAAGACTGGGTTTTTGATAAGCTACCCCTAAAGCCCCTTGCATGGCATAAAGGGTATATACAAACACAAAATATGAACTACCTAGATTAGAAAGAATAATATAGATGCAACGATCTTCTTCTATATTTATCTTACATTCCGCACATAGAGTTCTGAGTGTTTTAAACTTAGACAGATAGTCCTCAATGCAAGAGAAATCACTTGGACTTAAAGTTAGTACTTGATTTTCTAACTGTTGTGCTCAAATAATATTGTGTTTACAAAACACAGATTCAATATATTCCCAAGATTATTCGGGTTTATCAATCGATTGAAGGCGGAACCTTAAATCAGGAGAGATGGACATTTTGATTAATCAACATGCTTCATCATTTCTATTATCCCATTTGAATTTATTATCAACATCAATAATCCACTCATCAAAAGTAGAAATAGAAGTTGTATTGAAGGAGAAACTAGAAGATGAAAGTGCATGTCCATGAGAAGAAGAAGAAGTAGAATTAATATTGATGTCATGCTTCTTCATCACTTCTTCTGAAGCTACCATCTTCTTGAAAGATTTGGACTCATCATGACCATCTTTATTACAAAAGTTGCAATGTTTGTCAGTCTTCTTATTTTTATATTTTTCTCCTTTGTCTCCATTAGGAGTGGAAGATGTCTGAGTGGGTTTGGGACCCTTATATTGCTTGTTGTTGTGGTGAGTATGTTGCTTCTTTGGATTCTTGGGTTTATATTTATGATGGAAAACTAAGTCTTTGTTGGAGGTACCTGCAGTGTTGATCAATCCAAGTTGTATTATCTTATCTTGCTCTCTAATCAAAGCATCAAAAAAGTTCTCAAGTCTGGGTTTTTGATAAGCTACCCCTAAATCCCCTTGCATGGCATAAAGGGTATATACAAACACATAATATGAACTACCTAGATTATAAAGAATAATATACATGCAACGATCTTCTTCTATATTTATCTTACATTCTGCACATAGAGTTCTGAGTGTTTTAAACTTAGACAGATAGTCTTCAATGCAAGAGAAATCACTTGGACTTAAAGTTAGTACTTGATTTTCTAACGATTATGCTCGAATAATATTGTGTTTACAAAACATAGATTCAATATATTCCCAAGCTTATTTGGGTTTCTGAATCGATTGAAGGTGGAACCTTAAATCAGGAGAGATTGGCATTCTGATTAATCAACATGCTTCATCATTTCTATTATCGCATTTGAATTTATTATCAACATTAGTGGGTGATGTTTCCTTTCCCAAGGTAATCTGGTACAAGATTTTACTTCTTAATAAATCCTCCATATGGGATTTCCATTGAAAGTAGTTGGTGTTGGTAAGTAAGAGATTACTTGTAGAATCCATATTAAATATGCAGATAAAATGGATTTAAAAACTAAAACTGATGATCTGAATGGAAAGACCTTAAACAATTGTACCCATTTTAAACTCATTACAGAACACTCAATGATAATTACAATAATTCAGGGAAGTAATAAATAGAGTATTCAACACCAATCACACACGTGAAGTATACAGAGGCAGATTCTCCTAAAGAAACCCATAAAGGGAGAAAACCTCTTCTTCTTCATATGACAAGTAGTCTTTATTTTCTGTACATTATCATTCTTATGAGCACCAACTATTTGTGAGGCTACCACCTTCATTTTAAAAGATGCAACTTGCTAAGAGAACCAACTCTCTGGTTTCGCTTGCACCCACTAGAAGGAAGCACCAAACCCCTAAGTGTTCCATCACCAACTAGATGGAAGCACCAACTTCCAGTCACACAGGAACCAACCTGTATAACAGAGAACAATGGTTCTCCCTTGCACCACCCTAACACCCTGGTTTTTCTGGCTACAACCAAATGGAATATACAACTCCCTCTATTCAAGAACCCACTTGAAACTCTGAGGACAACAGTCGTCCCTAGCACCTACCTAGCACCCTAAGGTATAAAATTTTGTTACAAAAATTTATTACAGTGATACAATATTAGTCAATGGATTACTAGTCTCATCATTGTTCTATTATACTTCTCTGCTCTACCTGTATTAGTGTATTCCTACTCGCATCATCTTGCGCTTTATGTTCTTCTTCTCTATCTCTGCATGCACACCTCTGCCTCTATGTTCATATTTTCTTCTACGTTTCATGCTCTCTTTTTTTTCCCTTCATTCTATGCATTCTACCTCTTATATACTCTTATGGTCCTCTGCACCGCTTCCTTCTACCCTATGCAAAACTATTAGGAAAAAGGCCCGCTCTTTTCTTTGTTCTGCATGTTTTTTTCATGCCAAGTCCTCAGCGATATAATCCACTCAACTATTCATCTTCTTTGACAGTTATATTGAGTATGTTCCTCATCAGTGGCTTATCCTGAGATTATTTTCCTTCTCTAGCAGTGTGACCCTTCATCTTCTCTATTACAATTATAGTTGATCTTCACTAACAGTTATATGAGGTCTTCTCTGCTAGTTACAGGAGGTCCTCGCGAAGGAGCTCCTTGCGAACTTTACTTGCATGAAATAGCATTGGGTTCCAGTTTCCCCCATGTGACCATTGGATGTGACCACATGCCTATGAAAAAGGCTCTACGTGACTTGGTGTTTCGGGTATTCTACTGTGAGTCACCCAAATCTTCTAACTAAGCAAGGCAATGATTGTGTATTTTTGGAAATTGGTTAGTTTTCAAAGATGGCCATCCTCACAACCTACAAGAAGAACATCACAGTGGAAGATACTGCTAATATCTTCTTCAAACGCGTGTGGGTACATTTTGGGATACCACATACCATAATCTACGATCGGGAGAAGATGTTCCTCAACACATTTTGGTTGAGTCTCTGGTCACTGTTGGACACCAAGCTCACTAAATCCACTACTTTCGACCCCCAAACTGATGGAAAAATAGAGGTCATCAATTAGATGATTGTGCACATCCTACTCATGTAAAAATCTAAGAATATACATACATGGGATGAGAGTCTTCCCTATATTTAGTACATCTACAACATGGCTCTCCATAGCTCCACCAACCATAGCCTATTCAGGTGGCGCTGAGATTCCAACCCTCGGGCCCCATTTATGTTGCACTACCTCTTGTAACCACACAGGAAGAATATTCCCATGTTTAGTCCCAAAATGACAAAGACACCAGATTCATTGAGCAAATTCATCACATCTTCCAACAGGTCCATGAGAGTTTGCAAAAATCCAATGCTAAGTACAAGCAGTTCCATGATCAATGCAGGGTATCGCACCAGTTTCAGGTGGGGGACAAAGTCTGGTTACATTTTTATAAAGAGAACTTTATATGGCCCCCTCTAAATATCCTCCCATTGTGCTATGGGGCTTACACTATCACCAAGGTTGTGGGTAGCAATGCTTTTGAACTCAACACTTCACCCTTCCTTGGATTTCACCTAGTGTTTAATGTGGACCTCCTTCGACCATATTTTCCACCACTATTGGACACCTCAAATATCACAGAACAATTGAAACCAATAGATCTCAATCGTGACTACATGGAACATGCATCCACTGATTAGATAATAGACATAGAGGTCAAGGGCACTCACCAGTAGAGGATCTATCTTTATCGAGTTGTCAAAGTAGGGAATATCCTACACCAAGGCAAGTGGCTCACCCAAGGCCAAATTCAAGAAAAGTTTCCTCACTTGATGCCAAGGGAACTCAATGCAATGGAGACCATTGCTTCCTAAGGGGGGAGGATGGATCCAGGTGGATACTGGTGTCCACCCAACTATTCCAACTGGTTGCTCTTGACAATTTTTAGTTCATCACGTTCTTCTGTACTTCTTTGTAATTGTGGGTTCTAAACTTACGGGGATGTCTAAATCCATACACATATTCTGGGTGAGACTGGTGGCCACCCACCTAATCCAACTGGCTTATTTGGTAATTTTTCTTGTCAACACATCTTTCTCTACTTCCAGGGCCTTTTTGGGGCCCTAAACAATGTTTTTTTGTCTTTCCATAGTCAAACTATAGACATAGTTAGAGTTTGATGACATAATGTGTATATATTGAAAATACCTTTCCAATGGGCTATCACGTGCCTAAAACAAAGGTCATATGCAAAATTTACGACCCCAGAAAGTTAAGGTACCAACTTACCCAGTGGGGCCCACATATCTTTTGGCGTTTCACCTCCTAGGGTTTGGTTTTTTGATGTCTAGGGTTTTGGAATTCATGAGTAATGTTGAAAAGGAATTTGGAGCCTCAATGTAATCATTCTTCTCATACGGATGCAAGTACCATCCACATCTCTTCTTAGATATAGCTACCACCATTCAAGCAAGTTGTTTTCATTTGTGTAGTTTTACAGTTTTATCTTATTTCATTTAATCAATAGAAGTTATTGTCCATTGGATATATGTTGTTCTTCGTGTCTATGTGTTATTGTATTAAGTATGTTAGTCAGTTAATTGCACTCATAAATATGGATCAATTAGGGTTTATGGGTTATATGGACTAAGCATTAGTGGTTGTTAAATTCACATGGGATTTGTCTTTAGGTGACAAAGTTTTCTAGTTATACGGTTTCTGGGAATTTAGGTTTATAGGTGTTATTTTTTTTGGAAGTGAGAACAAATAAGGGTATGGGTCATTGAGGTGATTGGGTTAAGATATTATCGGTGACAATTATTTTTATCATTATTAATTAGGGTTTGTGGTTAGAGTTTATTTTTCCTAATTTTTACGGGTTAGGTTTTGATGTTGTAGTGGTTATAGGGGTTTGCAATTATTATGGTGAAGGGTTATACACTATATGACTTAGTGGTTATAGGGTTTAAAGGTAAGTGATATACATGTCAATAGTTGAGGTAAGTAATGATTATATGGGTTATGAGGAAAATTTGTTAAAGGTTAAATGCCTTAAGGACTACAAGGATTCATTTTTATATGATTATGGATTGGAAATTGTAAGCATCGAGAATCATACAAATAAGGTACTGCACAGTTTATGGGTTATATCTTCTAGGGTTGATAGTGATTATAAGTGATGCATCATAGTGGTTACCAATTTTAAATTATAATTTTTCATACTTAGGGGTTATGTGGGTTATACTCATTAATGTCTATAAGGGTTATAAAGGTTGGAATATAAATGGGTTAGTTAGGGTTAAACTCATTTGGTGGTTATAATAGATATAGATTGTAGGGGTTAATACTGAGGCTATACAGGTTGTGTCATATAGGGTTTAACTCATTAGGTGTTTATAATGGTGTTGGATTCAGGACGAGTAGGGAAGAAAGGATGTTTTTGGAGGGGAAGCATGCAAGGAGGAAAAGATAGTTGGAGGGAAAAGAATCACGTGTAAGAGAAGAAGGCGAGGCATGCATGCAAGGAAGACCTAATAACGATAGGGTTAGGGTTTTTTTAATGCATTGTAATGGTTGGTGAGCCAAGGAGATAAATAACTAGTACTTAGGGAGAAGGGGAGAGGAAGGATATACTGACATACATAAAGGAAGAGAGAGTTGCAAGAATTGTATGAGTGATTCAGATGGTGATATAGGGGAGTAGTGAGTGACTCGATCACAAGGGTTATTTCATAGGATGAGGGGCCTGATGTGATCTATTCATCCTCGTAGGGATTCAGGAGCCTGTGGGAAAGGATGATATCTAAGATTGTAAACATGTGCGGCGTGATATACTTTTGAAGTACAATAAAATCCTGAGAGCCAGATATTTATGGATGTATCCTAGGAGGGGGTGAACCATGGTAAAACCTGTGTTATGTGAATGAATGTATACATCTATATGTATGATTAATTGATGAATGTTAGATGAATGAAGTAACTACGTATATCTGGTATTCCACATGCATGCATAGAATGACCATTATGGTTAGATTTTATACTGAATGAATAAAGATTACAACGCACAACCAAACATATTCGCTCAGTCTTGGGTTGTAAACACCTGAGTATTGCATCAATCCATAGAGTTATCTCGGGTGAGACTGCGCAGTGCACTCTGTGTGTTGTGTTGCCTTCTAGTTTACCAAAGGGGCCGATAGTTTTAAAGGGATTTTGTTGGGAATCTTATCAAATATGAACTAGGGTCAATATAGGATGGTAAGGTCGAATCAATATAAACCATAAAGAATCACCTAGACCAATGGAAGAGGAGAAAAGAAAAAAAATAGTTTTGTTTCCAGTTGTGTGGAAGAAAATGGGACTAGGTATGTGAGATTTGGGGAATACACATCAAAAGAATGTCGAATCAGACAAATATTCGCTGAGAGAATGAGAATATAGAAGGGAATGTTGAGACCATGGAATCCAACGAAGGGAGAGATAGAGAGATGGTTGAAGACAAAGGAGTTAGAGTTTGTGCAAAAATATAGCAGAAATCTGAAGTTAACAGCGGGCAAATATCCGGACAAGTACGTATTTAGTGACTTGCATGAAGTATTTTTTTGTGATTTCCCACATATATTTGAGGGGTTGATAAAAGGATTGAAAGAGAACTATCCTATAAATCAGATTAGACAGCTAGAGTGGAATCCAAAAGAGATTGTGCAGTTACAACAAGTTGATAATAAGTTTACACGTGTAGTAGATTTCTGGTTAGATAGCATTGTTGCAGGATTTATCACAAAATGCACAGTAGATACAACGAAGTCATACAACACAACTGAACAAGATTTATTTAAGGGACCTTGAGGTAGGTACATCAGATCATTATATACTTTCATTAAGATATTACTATATAGAAAAGTTGTAATGAAAATGGAGTCAGACAACTAAACTTCCCTACTTGCATGGGGGAAGGGGGGAAGCACCGATAGGAGAAAGAGAAATGGAAGGAGAAGGGGATAAAGGAAAGAAGGAGGAGGCCTTGGAACCAATTATGATGGGCGAAGACTAGATCAAGAGGATCATGGCAACAACTAGAAATACGTGCAGTGGAGTACCCTACCAATATAAGGTGAACACCAAGAAGAGATCCATAGCCATGAGGGAAGGCTTGGAAAGTGATGAAGAGGAGGTAGAGGATCTCCGGGCTATGGAGCATATTGAGAAAATACTACACTCGAAATATGAGCAGAATACGAGAGGTCCAAGAGGAGAAATATAAGGCAACAATCCTATCAATATCAGTCTCAGTGTGGAACAAATAAATCCATGTGCAACTAATACACCAAGAACAACACCCCCATTTAGACAACTGGATTTCGGGAGAAGGAAGACAACAAGAAGTACATTTACACAAGGAAAAATAATTGGGGGAACTAGTTCAAAAAGCATTAGTCAAGTATCTACACTGCGCGAAGGTAGTATTTCAACATTTAGGATGGCAGGACATGATCCCACCATTAGGTTACCAGAATTGAAAGGAGAAGTATCGGAGGACACGGAGAAGCACCTATTTATCTGTGAAAAGATATGGGGAAAAAATAGATTTCAGAGGAGAACACTAAACTGGAACAGTTAGCTATCACGCTAAGAGATCGCGCACTATATTGGTACATGAGTTTAGCTTTAAACAGTCCATCAGGGACAACTAGAACGATTGGAGAGATCAAGAAGTTGTTGATAAATGAGTTCCATAAGCCTAGTTCAGAGGATCAATACATGAACGAGGTTATAGATATTAGACAGAAACCAGGAGAATATGTATGGGATATTGACCAGAGATTCAAACAGCTGATGGGAAAGATGAAATATTTCATGAAAAATATGCAACATAGGCACCAAGCTTATTCATTCACCGACAGATTCTCAGGATACCATCAGATCAAGATAGCACCATAAGACATATACAAGACCAATTTTTCCACAGAATGGGGATCCTACTAGTATACATTCATGATGTTTGGATTGAAGAATGCACCAACAATATTTTCCAGAATAGTAATTGATGCATTCAAAGAATCCGTCCACCAGTTTCTAGAGGTATATATGGACGATTGGATAGTCTATAGTCTATTGAAATACCATGTAGGAGTGTTGAAGTTGATGTTATAAATATGCAGGCAGTTTCATATATCGTTAAATATCAAGAAGTGCATATTCAGAACACCTTTTGGGATACTATTGGGCCATAAAGTATGCAGACAAGGCTTGCTAGTAGATTTTGCAAAGATTGTAGTAATTGTTAATCTACCACCTCCAAAAATAGTCTACCAATTGAGAGCGACATTGTGACACACATGATACTACATGAATTTTATAAAGGGGTATGCACAGATCATTGCGCCAATGGAGAAATTTCTAAGAAAATACATCAAGTTTCAGTGAAATGAGGATTGTCAGTGTAGATTGGACACCCTGAAAGAGAATATGGTAACCACACCAATACTATTATTCCTTGATTAGGAAAATACATTCCATGTACATGTAGATGCATCATCCATAACACTTGGAGATAAAGTGGCATAACCAAGAGTAGGAGAATTGGACCATCCTATAACATTCACTAGCAGAAAACTATTAGAATCAGAGAAAAATTACAGTACCACAGAAAGAGAAGGCTTAGCCATGGTCTATGCACTTCATAAGTTTAGGAACTATTTATTGGGAAAACATTTCAAGATGTTCACAAACCATTCAAATCTCAAATACCTCATAAAAAAGCTAGTGTTGGGGGGGAATAATTTGTAGATGGTTATTGTTGTTCCAAGAATTTTACTTTGAAGTGATATTCAAGACAAGGAAGTTGAATAGAAGAACTGATCACCTGTCGAGGATCACTAATGGGGAGGAACCTATGAATCTAGAGGAAATTTTTTTGGACGAACAACTATTTTCAGTCGAGATAGCTGATGAATACTTTTCAGACATCATCCAGTACTTGAGTATAGAGACTATGCCACAAGATTTCAACACTACATAGAGGAAAAATCTAGTAGTCATGGCTGCAGACTACCAATTGATTGTAGGACACTTATACAAAATCGGTGGAGATAACATCTTGAGAAGATGTGTGCTATAACATGAAAGACCTATTATTTTAGGAGCAGCCCATGAGGGAATAGCAGGAGGACATTATGCAGGTAAAGCTATTACATGAGACTATGGTGGTTGACTATTCAGAGAGACTCAAAGGACTAATACCATAAATGTGATGTATGCCATAGGGTTGGTAAACCGAATAGAAGGGACAAGATGCCCCTCAAACCACAAGTAACCTTGCAAGTATTTGATAAATCGGAAATAGATTTTTTGGGACCAATTAACCCACAAACAAAAAGGTCAGGAGTGAGGTACATTATCACTCCAACAAAATACTTAACAAGATGGGGATAAGCAGCTCGAGTAAAACATTGCAGTGCAAAGACATCAACACACTTCTTGTTTGAGCAAGTGATCACTAGATTTGGATGCCCAAGAATATTTATGAGTGACCAAGGCACTCACTTCATTAACAACGCTATTAAGTATATGATAGAGGATTTTGAAGTTTATGATCAAAAGAGTACACCATATCATTCTCAAGCAAATTGAACAGTGGAATCCTTTAAGAAAATACTCGATACTGCACTGCAAATATCTTCAACATTAATAGGGATGATTGAGACTTGAATATACCAATAGTATTTTGGTTGTACAGGACCACATGAAAAAAATATACAAGGTAGACCTCGTTCATATTGATGTATAGGAAAGAAGCAGTGGTTCCATTAGAATTTTTTCTACACAGTTTGTGCGTAGTAGCAATTACAAACATGACAGAGTGAGGCACGGTATAGGAAAGGATAAATCAATTGATGATCATGTAGGCAAATAGGATTCTAGAAGGGTTTTACCAAGAAGTATAGAAAGCAAGAGACAAATCTTGGCCTGACAGACATATCAATAGAAAAAATTTCAAGGAGACTTAGTCTTGGTGTATGACAACAAATATCTTCAACACCTAGGAAAACTTAGAATGCATCGGTTAGGAACATATGAAGTAAAGACTGTCACAAATGGGGGAGTTGTACAATTGAAGGATTTAGGAGGAATAGAACTTAGAGGGATGATCAATAGGAGTCAAATGAAGTTTTATAGGAACACTCGACCTCCCAACACTTGAAAAAAAAAAAAAAAAATAGAGGGGTTACCGCATTGGACATCAAAATATAGCAATAAAGGCGTAGCGCACCGAAAAGAGAATGTGCACGCGCAGTTGGAAATGCTAGCACAATAGAGAAAGGACCAACGGTCACTAAAAGGAGGAAACAACAGAAATTGAGGGTATGAAAAATAAGCGCCAATGGATGAAAGCTATCAAAATTGAATGACAAGAATGATTGAAAGTACGCCGCATTAATCGCACTAATTGGAGACGACAAAGGAATTCAATGGAAAGTACATGGGAAGCGCCAGTTCATTCGAAATGCAAGTTGGGTAACATCTCCAAGAACTTTTACATGATCCCTATATAAGGTAATCATAAGAGAATCAGAAGGGTTATTGAGAAATTGAGAAAAACACAGAGCGATAGAGTATATGGAGCAAAGAGCGAGTTTTCAGAAGTTACAGAGCCAACTAAGCCTGACGGAGAATATATTTACCACCATGACACCACCCAAGCTAGGAGAGTCAAGCCAGACTTGTAGACGACCTCGAAGAAACAACATAGCACTTCAACAGCCATAGGGAAGCGATCCACAACCACCTCGGCCTCAGGAAATCGTCAACGTGGATGAAATCTTGTCGGCCAAGATGGCATCAAGAAGCCCCACACTAGTGGTAGAGGAAACCTAACAGACAACACCATTAGGCATGGACATCGACATGTCAAAACTAGGATAGAGTAAAAAGACACAGGATACAGGAAATCCTTCATGCTCGAAAACCCTGAAGAAGCCCAGATGGTTAATGGGAAGGTCCCGAACTAGACAGACACAACCATTCCAGAAAGGTCACACACAACCATGCAGGAACAACCAAATGAGGGCACCATGGAATATGTCACTGGCCTGGCAGAGGAGTATGCAAAAGAGAGAGCAATGGAGGCTGGAATTTCAAGTTAGGAACCATAGTGCAAGGGAAAAAAACCAGTAGCAAGATCACCAAGCAAGAAGACTCCCACAACCATAGTATTGACATGCATTCCAGAAGGGGTGCGAGTCACAGGTAACCTGTTATGCCATGTGGAAAAAATATGGTACTCCTACCATGATGTGATTGACATAGACAAGTTTCCAAAGTTTTCCAAGAAAACTTACCTGGATACTGTGGGTTTAGGACCCTTTGGTGAACCAATTAACCAACCAAAATATTGGGCATCCAGACTTGCCAAAACCGATATTTTAGTTCTGTTGGAAATCCCACACTTTGGAAGGGGTCGGGACGTAAACAACTACTTCAAGAAGTTGATGGAATTTACACCTGAAGGATACGTATGGATGGAAAAAATCGTCTTAATAGATGTGGAGCTCATTACATACATCACAGGGCTGCCACCATGAGGGAGACACCCGCGCACTTCCTCAATGAAAATATAAAGGAGAAGGCACTGGCTGAGGAAATGAAGAATAAGTATGTTACAAAAAGAGGGTTGTGTGGAATCATAATTAAACATATTAGTGACACAACAATAAGGATGGCCACAAAAATCATGGCATGCAATTTACTCAGGAAATGCCACAAGGAGGAATTCCCTATCAGGGTTGTCACAGCTGCAACACAGTGTTCAGAGGGCACCACACTCAGTTGGGCCCCGTACTTATTGAATTTGTTCCTGGAAGATTGCAAGGATGCACAAGACCTGGGGACATAATTTCACTATTCATGGCTACTCGTCCTAATCGTATTTTTTAGATGGAGGGAGCCTAAGTATTCATAATTTTCCACAAGAACCAATCCTTGCCACACAATGTGATACCTATTGTTAGGGAGCACTTCAGACCCCCCCCCCTAAAAAAGTGTGAATGCAGACATGTTCACAGGATATTACAACGACCTACAGGAAAGCATCACCGACACTTGGGGGATTATGCCAGAAGTGGTTGCACAGTACCAGGGGATAGCCAACTTCAAAGAAACCAGGCATACAATGTGGATCCAATCACAAAAGGATCCTGAGAAATAATGGCTACAATTGATGTACTGCATCAAGGAAGAGGACATAGAAATGGCCATTAGGAATTGGCATGATGATTGGAGGATTTTGGACTTGAATCGAGAGATGTCTACAGATAAGGAGGCTAAGGTAGGGAATGAATAAATACTTGCAGGAGACAAAATGACACACAATAAGCTAAGGACAATCAGAACCCACTGATGTGAGGTTAGCAGAAATACCACTTCCATGGCTTAATTAAACCTTTCCTGAGACATTTATGGCGTTTTGTAACGTAATCCCTTGGAAATATCGCTCATTCAATGTTCCCATTGTATTTCTGCCACCTCACTCTAATCACATGGCCTAGGTACAACTTGTCACTATCACCATTGATCTATTCAGCGTAGGGTTTCCTAATGCCATTATTTCAATCTTCACCTTTGGCTCTATGTATTTTAAAAAATGCTACAACAATAACCCTAACATTAAAATCTGTAACATTGCCCGACTCATGGAGTTGTGGCTTGTTCTAGGCGAAAAGGAGACTTGGAGGCACTCACAAGTCGACTACCATATTATGCACGGTAAATCTCTTCTCGGTTGTTTTTTTGAACTCTATGTGAATTCTAAAAGGTCACCATGCACACCAGTAGCTCTCTCTCTCCTATTAAGTCTACTAGTCCTGACTTTTGTGGTCTTAGATAACATTTTTAAAGGTTGGTGACATACTCGGTAATATACATGGTTTTTCTGTGGCTCAACTTTAAAATCTTTGTATTAGTTTTTCTAAAAACCCTTATACCTTGTGATAGGAATTTATTTAAGAGTACACCCATGGGGAGTCTCGGACTGTAATAAATCCAAAGGGAGTGAAAGTTTCCCCATATTGCAAGATCTAGTTCGGTTATATTAAAATAAAGTCGTGTTTATTTTATCTTTGGTTCTTTTTCATTCTGTAATATTTATGATTACTCAGCTTGGTAGAGGTATGAGTTCTTGGCCTGAGCCTTTAAGAGGTTTCGTGGATTTGGCATAACAATGTTTGTCTCATTGTTTGTTTGTGTGTATCGTGGTTTCCTTGAGTTTTTAACCTAATCAGTTAGGAAAATAATTACAATTATGTACCTATGTGTACACTTTGGAATTTCCAAACTTCAAAGATGGGAGTATATCTGTTGGTGCTTTCACATATTTAACTTGGGTTAAAAGGGGCATGATATGTATAGATATAATCATAGCATTACCCACCATTGTATCGAGAGGATCTCTTTGACTGAATATCCTCCTTTAGTATATGGCCTATGACCCCATTTGTATTCCAATAACTATATGGTGAAGAGTTAAAATCGTGAAACTCAATTCTTGATTGTGTTTCATAAGTCTATGGATTGTTAGCTAAACAAGAGGACAATATCTCGAAACCCTATCTAAGATTTGAATCGACAATTATATGGAACATGTTTTATACAATGTACTTTTATCGTTCTCGTTGTGCACTAGATGAATTACATATTCAATTGTTCTAAATACTTGGAATTATTTTGAGCAATTGTCTTAATGTATTCAGTTGCAAGACTAATGATGGGACCCTTATTTCTATGGCTAGGGCACCCATCAGCTACTTCAAAATCCACTTCTCCCCTCTAGGTTATGGATGATTCTCTCAGCGTCGATGATGGAGCAAGGAACCCCATATCATCTTCAAGCTAAGTGACTATCCATGTATTTACAAACTGAAAAGTGTCGATTCATAAATTAATTTTTGAACATTTACTTTATCTTTGATATTTAATTTTTCGTTGATTTGATTTCATAACTCTGTTACTAATGTTCTTGGTATTCTCTTGTAGGACTTGATCGCTTGGTGGCTGGGGGTTACAAGGTATCCCCACTCGAATGGTATTTGAGTTTCAACTCACCGCATTGAAAGGATGATACCCATCCAGGTTTATTAAAAAGATACAGGTTTCCCTAGAATGTTATTCTTGTATTAGATTCATACAAGGTGGTTAAAGTAGACTGGTTATTTGTATCTTTAAGACAAAAAGGAAAGGAAAGAGGGGAATCCCCGTATTAAATATGAATTTCATTGTTTAAATTATCTTTGTATATATTGTGTAGAGTTTCACATGCTTGTCTTGTTCCATCTCTGTATTAAATAACATGTTTTATGTATTTTCATCGTTGGACACTTTCTTCTGAGATTACTAGAATGAAAGATACAAGAATCTTTTGCTACACATAATTTAGTTGGATTTAATGGAAAAATACCTGTAGTAGTCAATATATAATTTATGTGTATTAGATATTCATGTGACTCTGAAAATCTGTATGGGAAACAACCTATTTACACACACACACACACACACACACACACACACACATATTTCTATTTATGGTAATTACTCAAACTTCGTTGGGTAGTTGTACAATTTAACTAGTTCCTTGAATAAACATACACACACACACACACACACACACACACAGATATATATATATATATGGTATAGTTTACATTTATCATAGTAATATTTATGCTCTAAGTAGATGTACTGCGACCTATAAAGGTACACATATATTTTTCCTTTAGATATGTTCTTAACATTCTTCAACCTGTAACAATCTATAATAAATATTTAAACATATTTACATTTGGATCTATATTCATATTGTGGTTCAGCGAGCATGACACTTGAATAGGAAACTTTCACATAATCACCAACAACTATTATGAAAGTAATTCTCTCAACTCTACTTATTGAATAATTCAACTGTAAATTCTTATTCTACCATTCACTCTAGTTTTGTCAGCCTAAGTAGATGAAATCTATCATCCATTTATCAATAAGACATTTATCCAGAATTTAGTCAATGTATTCTACCAACAACAAATCAACAGAACATCCAACCAGGGAAGAGTAGAGGAACATATCTAAACACAGTACTGAAACAACGAAGGAACAACCAAGTTCCTCCCAACCATAGAACAAAAAAACCAATCTATTTGCTTTGTTCACCCCCTAGCCTGACCATGAATCCATGAGGGAGAACTCCAAAACTCCTCCTTAGGTATAGTCCTTCTTCAGTTTCAGGAAAAAAAATTCTCCTTGCCTCACACTCAAAAACAAGTGCTCATAACAACAAGTGATATTATTCTTCCCCAACATACTAGGCAGTTTCCTACCTCCTCCCATATGCTATATATGCAAAAGCATCTTATGCTTAGGTCTTTTCCCCTTGGTAATTTTTGCAGATTTACAAATCCCTAATTTTTAGGGGCTACAAATGGCCAAATTCCTGATTTTCCACTTGTATAATTTAGCCCCGAGGTAGTTCAAACATGTTCCCCACTCATGGAGTCATGGTCAACTAATTTTAACCTGGTTGTTCCATTTGTCTCCCAGCAATAAATATAAAAACAATTGTTTCTTATAAGTTTCGTAGTCAAAACGTTGCTTGGGAAAATCAAATCTTTTCCAAACAGTCAAAATAATAAATTACAATTAACTAAATCCCAAATTCGTAATTGCCATAAATAGCAATATTTTTCCAAATTTGAATTTACCAAAAAGGGAAATAAATTCCTAAGTATTTTCAGACTTCAATAATAATTTATTTTTGGGGGATATGACATCCTTTCCCCCTTTAGTACAACACTATACTTAGTGTTCGTTCCTTTCTCAGAACAGGGTTGGATGAGACTTCTGCAAATCTCCCTCCAATTTCCAATTGGCCTCCTCAGGACTAAACTGTTTCCATTGCATTTTTACCTGGGTGATGGCTCTGTTCTGTAGTGATATTTCTCTCTTGTCAAGAATGTGTAGAGGCTCTGCTTGGAACTCACCTTCTGGTTCCACCTTCACCATGTTCCAATTGATCATGTGAGTAGGATCATGAACATAATTATTTAACAAAGAAACCTGAAATACATTATGAATTTTTGGATTTGTAGGAAGTGCAAGTTCATATGCCACGGGACGAATTCGAGCTAATAACTCGAAAGGGCCACAAAACTTGAGCACCAATGTGGAACAACTTCCTAGATTTAGTGAAGTTCTTCTAGATTTGAATTTTAAATAAACATGGTCTCGAACTTGAAATTCCTGTTGTTTTCCTTTCAGGTCCGCCTAACTTTTTTGTCTGTCCTGTACTTCTTTTAAATTTTTTTGTACCTTTATTACAGTATTCTCCATTTCCTCGAGCATTTCTGGTCCTACCATGAGTTTTTCAACTGGTTTATCCAAGCTTATCAGAGTTGTACACTTTCTTTCGTATAGTACTTTGAAGGGGCTCATCTTAGCCGAGGTCTAGTAACCATTATTGTATGCAAATTCCACTAAGTGCAGGTAGTCTTCCCACTTACTTGGCTTCATCCTTACGTACATTCATATCATATATTCCATGATTTTGTTTGTTCATTCAGCCTGCCCATCCATTTGTGGATGGTAGCTTGTGCTGAAGTTGAAGTTAGTATTTAACCCTACAAACAATTCTTTCCAAAACGTAGATGTAAATTTTATGTCTCTATCCAAAATCACCATTTTAGGAATACCATGCAGTCTAAAAATTTCCTTCATGAATATTTCAGGGATTTTAATATCTTTATAAGTGGATTCTACATGAACAAAATGCACAGACTTGCTAAGCTTATCAATTACTACCATAATTGAATCATTATGTTTTTGAGTTCTAGGAAAACCTGTGATAAAATATAGTGATATAGTCTCCTGTTTCCATTTTGGTATAGATAGAGGCTGCAAAAGAGCAGTTGGGTGCTGGTGTTCAGCCTTCACCTGTTAAAAATCTTGGCACTTAGACAAGTACTATGTTGTCTCACCTTTCATATTAGGCCAATAAAATAACTTCCTTAGTGATGTTATCATTTTCTGGTATCTCTGATGACAAGAGTATGGTTTCTTGTGTACTTCGTCCAAAACTGTTAACTTTAATTTAGTAGAATCTAGTATGTATAATCTATTTTTGAATCTTAGTAGACCATTTCTGTCCAAACTCGGATCTATTATGTCTTAATTTTCTACATTATTTTGTAAATCTGCCACTGTTTTAATGTGTTTTTCATCATTATTACTTGCATCCTTTATCCTTTTCTCAATGTCACTTTCTGCCCTACTAATTTTCATCTCAAACAAACCATGAATTCTTCTACTTAAAGCATCTGCCACATTTTTTTCCTTACCCTTGATGTGTCTTACCTCAAAATCAAATTCGCTCAAGAAGGCCAACCATCTTGCTTGCCTTGCATTAAGGTCTGGTTGACTAAACAAAAATTCCACACCATTGTCATTAGTCAACAACATAAATTTTCTTCCCATTATATAATGTCGCCACATCTTTAGTGCATGGATGAAAACTGCTAACTCTAAGTCATGAGTGACGTAATTTTGTTTGTGCTTTTTTAGTTTTTGGGACTCGTAACAAATAATGTGACCTTCTTGAGTGAGGACACCTCCCAAAACTTTTTTTCTCGCATCCACGTAGACTGTGAAGTCTTTATCCAGGTCTGCTACCCTTAGAATTGGTGTGGTTGTGAACAATTCCTTTAAATTATTAAAATTGTCCTGGCACTCCTGTGACCAATTGAGCTTGGTACCCTTCTTCTATAGTGATTTGATAGGGTAGGCAATCTTAGAGAATCCCTCTATAAATCTGTAGTAGTACCCGGGGATTCCCATGAATGACCGGATGTCTACTACGTCGTTAGGGATAGGCCATTCCATGATGGCTCTTATTTTCTCTGGGTCGAATCCAATACCATCTTTAGATAATACATGTCCTAGGTACTGTATTTTGTTTTGATAAAAGTCACATTTGTCGAATTTAGCATACAGTTTTTGTTTTCTTAAAGTTTTTAGTATTATCCTTAGATGTTCTTGGTGTACTTCTTATGTTTTAAAATACACTAGGATATCGTCGATAAATACCAAAACAAACGTATCCAGGTACAGACTGAAAATGTTGTTCATTAAATGCATAATTTTTTTTGGTGTGTTAGCGAGACCAAATAGTATAACAAAAAATTCATAATGTCCATATCTCATCCTGAATGTTGTTTTACTTATGTCCTCATCCTTTATTCTAAGATGGGGATAACCAGATGTTAAATCCAACTTAGAAAAAATATTTTCCCCACCTACTTGATCAAATAGATCATTGATTTTAGGTAGGGGGTATTTTTTCTTAATAGTCACTTTGTTTAACTGTTTATAATCAATGCATAATCTTAGAGTTTCATCTTTCTTTTTAACAAAAAGGACTGGTGCTCCCCATGGGGAGACATTTGGTCTAATATATTTCTTGTCTAATAGTTCATGTAGTTGAATATTTAACTCTGTTGATTTGGGTAAACTCATTCGGTAGTGAGCCTTAGATATAGGAGCTAAACCAGGCAAAAGATCGATAGAAAAGTCTATCTCTCTTTTTGGGGGAAGTTCATTTATTTCTTCAACAAACACATCTCTAAAATCATGCAAGACGACAAAATATTATAGACTTGTTTTTTTTTTTTTTCCAACAAATTTGTCACTTGGATAGCATAAATCTGGAAACCTTTTCTCATGCACTTCTTAATTTGCATTACTGAAATCTGTGTAACTGATATTGGTTTTTGTTTGCCTTGTACTGTCCTAATAGTGTCATTTTCTTCTTTGTAAGTGAGTGTTTTTCCATAACAATCCAAAACTACTTTATGCCTCTCTAACTAGTCCATTCCAATATTAATTATATCATAAGACTCTAATGGTAGAATATTTAGATTTATCTTTGTGTTTTGACCACCTAAACTGAACTCACGGTCAGAAATGAAATCAATTACTTTTCTTTTTGTTCCTATTGCTAGTTGTACTAGCCAAGATTTTGCGTGTCTTATTTTCTTAAGTTTATTTGAATCCACTACACCAGGAGCACTATAACTCAAATTAGCCCCTAGATCTATTAAAAAAGAAACAGGATTGTTGTTAGCTTTACCTTCAACTTCCACTAAAGTGGACTGGTGATCATCTTGTTGGGCATCCACAATTGCATTGATCCTATGTAAGATTCTTCCCACATATCCCACTATAGAGGCTTCCTGCAGGTTGTGAACCGTAGTCCTAGTTGCAAAAGTTAAACATGGACAATTCCTCCTTAAATGAGGCTCTCCGCATTCCCAGTATGTTAACAGTTCTTTGGAGTTGTCCCCAAACTTCTTGGTTCCCATATTAACTAGTTTACCTCCTCCTTGGGTGTTTTGGTTATTGGAGTGAAAAAATTTCATCGAAAAATTATTTCCTCAATTACGGAAAGGGGATGGTTGATATCCCTTCTTCTATTGGCTCATTCTGTCTTGTTTCTTGTCTTTCCAAGATTTGCGAAATTCCAAGTGATGTTTGTATTAGTAGTAACACATTCGGGCCTTCCTGAAGACTTCACTTAAGGTCTTGGGGTTGTCGAACTCGATTCTTTCCTTATAGGACTGTGGTAAACAACTTAGGAACTGTTGGATTTTTACTTTGTCCTCTCGGATATAAGGTATGAACCTTAATAATTCTAGGAATTTGTTTATCAAGTCATCCATAGCCATTTGACCGAGTCATAGCTCATAAATGTTATGATATTTAGACACTTAGGAGTTAGTAATATCTACTTGGTCTATTTTGTCGTTAGGTAAAAGTGTGTTTTCTAGTGTGTTTCTTTAGTATGCATTAGTATGCATTTGTAGTTAGGAAATCTGACAGTCACGATATGTTCCTGACATAGAGTGATCTAACAGTTCATACTCTCCTCAATCTTAACGACCATTGATTTGTGGCTTAACACATGATTGGTCCATGATCTCTATTTAAAGAGCATGGAGGGTCATTTCTCAATGATCGATACTGAGAATATCTCTTGTAAAATCTCTCTGTAATCTTTTTATTTGCATTAATAAACTGATCCAAGTGGCCATGTTGGCTGGGGCCATGGATGTTTCCCCGTAGGGGTTTCACCACGTGAAAACATCGGTGTGTTGACCTGTTGTAGATCGAGATCATGAAGCCGAGTTTCCTCATCTCCACTTTCTATCACTTCCATATATTTCTAGTCTGTGATGACTATTCCATTGCATCCAGAGCACTCATTTAAGTTAGGAACACTTTTTTTTTCACTCGAAAAGGTTTCCGTTTGCCCAAGATACAACCATTATAGTCAGATCCGAAGGTATAAAACTTGAATACACATTTTTTTTAAATTTTTGCAAAGTAGTATTTTGGTTTTATTTCGGTTTTCTTTTATTTATTTCTGGGTTGCTACACTTTTAGATCTGCATATGATATTTTCCCTGCGCCCTGTGTGATCTTGGAAAATTAGAAACAGATAGGAAAAGGTGCATCTTTTGGGTAAGCTAACCAAGATCTAACACTTCTTGTCATCGAGAAGAGAAATTTTTTCTTGTGTGAAAAGAGTTTTTTTTTAGCACACTCTCTAAGGCCGTCTTCCACAATATCAACAACAACACCCCCAATCCTCCTTCTAAACATTACAATATGTTTTGTTAGATCATTTGGTTAAAATTTTCCTTATTAAGTAAGAGGTCTTGAGTTAAGGTCTTTGTTTTATTACATTTTTTGAAAAAGTTCATGCTAAAATTGTAAATTGTATTTCACTTCAAGTATAAAAGTGAATCACTATAAGTAGCTTTAATACTTTATTTTAGAGTTATTTATTTTGCATGCAACTTTTCTGTTATAAAGTAACTTCATTGTAAAAGTGGTCCCCACTTTTGTTTATAAAAGTGGGTCACTTCATAAAGCAAATTACACAATCACGTGGTCATTTGGTTACTGATTGTGCCTTTTTTTTAAATGACATAACTCTAACATCGGAAGTCCATTTTTAGTGCCTTTTTTTTTTTTAAACTGCATAACTTTTCTAGCTCTTTCCATCTAGATCATCAGTTTCAGTTTTTAAATCCACATTATCTGCATATTTAATATGGATTCTACAAGTATTGTCTTGCTTACCAGCAACAACTACTTCCAATGGAAATCTCATATGGAAGATTTATTAAGAAGTAAAGGCTTGTACCAGATTACCTTGGGAAAGGAAAAATCACCCACTGATGTTGATAAGAAATCCAAGTGGGATAATATGAATGACGAAGCATGTGGACTTATCAAAATTTCCATCTCTCCTAATTTAAGGTAACACCTTCAAGATATTGATGACCCCAAAGAAGCTTGGGACATGATTGAATCTGTGTTTGGTAAACTCAATATTATTTGAGCACAACAGTTAGAAAATCAAATACTGACCTTGAGTCCAAATGATTTTTCTTGCCTTGGAGACTA
>ML778069.1:1281296-1325573 GCA_009831015.1 Picea engelmannii
TTCACCACTGAGTTGCTCACAAGGGTTTGTACAACAAACCCCCAAACTGAATGCTCAAGAGAAATAGAAAATGCTAATCCAAAACTAGAATGAGTAATAGGTGCACCCCAGCCTCTTACTTATACTTTTCCTTCTAATTCTCTATTGAGTTAGGTTAACTCCCAGGTTTAATCTTCTATTCTTCTGTTGAGTTATCTTTTACTCCTTTATCCTTTTCCTTTCTTAAGTCAACTTAAAAATATAACTTTTAACTTCTTTGACTTTCCCCCCTTTAGTGTGAGACTATGACCTAGTGGGGGTGCCCAAGCCACTGAGTCTCCTCATCACCTCTCTAAGAGGTGGGGGACATTACAGTCTCCCCTTCTTGAAATTGCTTGTCCTCAAGCAATTCCAAACCTGCTTCTCTGACCACGTGCTCCTGCTCCCAAGTGGCATCCTCAATGGGTAAATCCTTCCATCTGATCATATACTCCTTGATGCTTCGATTTCAGAGCCTCTTCTCTCAGACTTCTAACACCTCCTCTGGAATCAAAACAAGTTGCCCCTCCTCATCCATGGGAGGTAATGCCTCAATAGGCCTGACATGCTGACCGAGGGCTTTCTTAAGGCATGAGACATGGAAGATCTGTAATGATCCCAAGCCAAATTCTTTCTTGGAATCACTAACTACTACTAACTTATTGAGTTATTAAGTGCATACAAGATTCATCAACACATGGAGATCACAATATATTCAATATGTAGAAGCACAAACAAAGATCTGACCTTTTTATTATGAGCAATGTAAGATCAATACAATAGATGGCTGATATGGCATAAATCTCAGATGGTCGTACAAGCAATAGATATGAGCTGCTACAAAATGCTCCCGCTGATACAAAATAATGCCTCCAAAGGATGAATAAGAAATGAAGATCAATACAAGCAGTTTTGAATGCCAAACTCTCCACCTGAAGAATGCCACACTCCAATAGAAGGATGAAACCCTCAATAACTCGGCCCTGATGCCAAAAGTGTCCAATCACCCTAAGTAATATGCCAATTGATAGATCGGGTGATGGTAAGAATAACCCAGGTGCTTGAATCTCGAAGATCCCTCTCAATCTCCGTAGATCTGAATTTCCCACTGAATGGAGTGCCCCACTCGATGACTGAAACCCTAGCTGGTTCGGCCCTGATGAAGGAGGCCTCCAAATGCTCTGAAACTCTCCAAGAATATATATCGGGCTATGAGAATCCTGTGGGAGAAGTTTCAGACTCAGATCTCAAGCAGATCTCCTTAGATCTGAGTTTTACTGAATTACAGGACGTCCCCTATGGCTCCAAGACGTCCCAATCTACAGACAAATGTAGAATGATGATAACCCTCCAGAAAATACCTCAAACGGATGTTCCTTCCCCTTCTGAAGCACTAGAATGGTGTGGAGGAGTCTTTAATCCCCGAGACCAAGCTGCGGAACAAGGTGAGTGGATATTTCACCACTGAGTTGCTCACAAGGGTTTGTCCAACAAACCCCCAAACTGAATGCTCAAGAGCAATAGCAAATGCTAATACAAAACCAGAATGAGTAATAGGTGCACCCCAGCCTCTTACTTATACTTTTACTTCTAATTCTCTGTTGAGTTAGTTTAACTCCAAGGGTTAATCTTCTATTCTTCTGTTGAGTTATCTTTTACTCCTTTATCGTTTTCCTTTCTTAAGTCAACTTAAAAATATAACTTTTAACTTCTTTGACTTTCCCCCCTTTAGTGTGAGACTATGACCTAGTGGGGTTGCCCAGGCCACTGAGTCTCCTCATCACCTCTCTAAGAGGTGGGGGACATTACAGAGTCCCCTGCTTGAAATTGCTTGTCCTCAAGCAATTCCAAACCTGCTTCTCTAACCACGTGCTCCTGCTCCCAAGTGGCATCCTCAATGGGTAAATCCTTCCATCTGATCAAATACTCCTTGATGCTTCGGTTTCTGAGCCTCTTCTCTCGGACCTATAACACCTCCTCTGGAATCAAAACAAGTTGTCCCTCCTCATCCATGGGAGGTAATGCCTCAATAGGCCTGACATGCTGACCGAGGACTTTCTTAAGGCACGAGACATGGAAGATTTGTAATGATCCCAAGCCAAATTCTTTCTTGGAATCACTAACTACTAATAATTTATTGAGTTATTAAGTGCATACAAGATTCATCAACACATGGAGATCACAATATATTCAAGATGTAGAAGCACAAACAAAGATCTGACCTTTTTATTATGAGCAATGTAAGATCAATACAATAGATGGTCGATCTGGCATAAATCTTAGATGGACATACAAGCAATAGATATGAGCTGCTACAAATTGCTCCCGCTGATACAAAATAATGCCTCCAAAGGATGAATAAGAAATGAAGATCAATACAAGCAGATTTGAATGCCAAACTCTCCAGCTGAAGAATGCCACGCTCCAATAGAAGGATGAAACCCTCAATAACTCGGCCCTGGTGCCAAAAGTATCCAATCACCCTAAGTAATATGCCAATTGATAGATCGGGTGATGGTAAGAATAACCCAGGTGCCTGAATCTCCAAGATCCCTCTCAATCTCCGTAGATCTGAATTTTTCACTGAATGGGGTGCCCCACTGGATGAATGAAACCCTAGTTGGTTCAGACCTGATGAAGGTGGCCTCCAAATGCTCTTAAACTCTCCAAGAATATAGATCGGGTGATGGTAATAATAACCCAAGTGCCTGAATCTCCAAGCTCCCTCTCAATCTCCGTAGATCTGAATTTCCCACTGAATGGGGTGCCCCACTAGATGACTGAAACCCTAGTTGGTTCGTCCCTGATGAAGGAGGCCTCCAAATGCTCTGAAACTCTCCAAGAATATAGATCGGGCTATGAGAATCCCGTGGGAGAAGTTTTGGACTCAGATCTCAAGCAGATCTCCCTAGATCTGAGTTTTACTGAATTACAAGACATCCCCTATGGCTCCAAGAAGTCCCAATCTACAGACAAATGTAGAATGATGATAACCCTCCAGAAAATCCCTCAAACTGATGGTCCTGCCCCTTCTGAAGCACTAGATGGAGATGGGCTGAGACTAGAATTGTGTGGAGGAGTCTTTCATCCCCGATACCAAGATGCGGAACAAGGTGAGTGGATATTTCACCACTGAGTTTCTCACAAGGGTTTGTACAAAAAACCCCCAAACTGAATGCTCAAGAGAAATAGCAAATGCTAATCCAAAACCAGAATGAGTAATAGGTGCACCCCAGCCTCTTACTTATACCTTTCCTTCTAATTCTCTGTTGAGTTAGGTTAACTCCCAGGGTTAATATTTTATTCCTCTGTTGAGTTATCTTTTACTCCTTTATCCTTTTCCTTTCTTAATTCAACTTAAAAATATAAGTTTTAACTTCTTTGACATTCCCCCCTTTAGTGTGAGACTATGACCTAGTGGGGGTGCCCAGGCCACTGAGTCTCCTCATCACCTCTCTAAGAGGTGGGGGACATTACAGCTATCCTCCTTGTGAGGTAGCAAGTAACAATAGACCAAGTTCATATCCATTCGGTTGCTCCCAAACTCAACTTTCTAACTGTAACTTGTAACCTCCATCCGCTGAAACCCAAATCTGTATATGCTCCTAAATTAAAACTGAAACTAAGATGAAAAAGAAAACTATAGATAGCTAAAAGAAATGCTCATAGTACTGAGCTTATTCGAACTCCTACCTACCCTAACTATTGAAAAAGATGCCAATCAAGTGAAATTAAAATGCTAATGCAACTATGCAAGAACTTCATCCACTTTTTTATTTCTTTGTGCATGCTTGCTCCAAATCCTGTTTACTGTTAAGTCATTAAAAAAATTATCTATAAATTCAAATCTCAAAAAATTTAAAACATTGGGATTGTTTACTGCCTCCAACAAAACTAAAAATGGATCCTCTAGGACATACATAAAACAACAATCATTTTTCACCCCTTCCACTGCGTCCTTGTTTTCATGTAATTCAACCTGTTGATCACCACAAAGAGGATGAAAAATCTGCTGAGACTGCTGGAAAGAAGAGTCTTTTGAATCAAAAAACAATGCTAGCTGAAATGAAACCCCTAGTGGTAAGAAATCCATATCTAACACTGATGTTGATTGACCATCATATTTATTTCCAAGCTAGTAGTTGATCACAGGTTGCAAATATGAAATGAAATAACCTTCCATGAAATCAACAATAAGGTCATTAAAAGTATGAGAAGGTTGTTTGTATTTCTCACTGATAACAATTTTCTAATGTAAAACAATGTCACTGTGAATGCAGTCCGACTTCAGTGCTTCCTTTGTGATCTCATGATTTGATTTCAACAATTCAAAGGAAGAAAATAATAATGGAAGACAACTTTCATTTGCAAGTCCACCGCTTTCTTCATATTCAACATTACGCCTAGAGGATTTCTGATTTGAAAGATTATAAACATTTTTCTTCAACAATTTGAAAGAAGAAAAACACAATGGCAAGGTTATTTCACTTGATTCAAAACCTTCTTCATTTTCTTCACTATTGTCATATGCACATTTTTCAATTTCTTTGGATTGCTGAACACACTCTTTTTTCAGATTCATCTTTGACGAATGGCTGCAATTTTGAACTGATAAAACCTTCCATATAACAAGAAACATGGTCATTAAACACATGAGAATATTGTTGCAATTTCTTGTCAATTTTTTCCCATTAATCAATGTGATTTTGCATCAGCACACATTTATCTGCCTCAGTGATGATCTTTAAATTTTCCTTCAACAATTTAAATGAAGAAAAACATAAAGGTAAATAATTTTCTTCAATTGATTCGATACTTTCTTCATATTCTTCTTTCTAGTTGTGATATGTAGGATGATTGATATCATTACACTTTTGAAAAGGAACATTTTATGATAAAAACAGTGCAGCTAGTTGTTCTAAGAAGTCAACATCATAACCATCATCATATTCATCATATATAGGCAAATCAACAACATCTGCAATGTCATCTAAGAAGAAAAAAATTGGGACTTCAACCTGCTCTTCAACAAGTTGATTTGCAAATTCATTTTCTTGACTGTCTACAAATGAATACATAAAACAATCAGCCCCGTGCTTATCATGGGATGGATAAGAAGTTAAATTAGCACCTTCTTTTTGAATAAGTGGAATATAATCTTTTGAAAAATCATCAACATTTAAAGTTTCAAGAGGACATCTGATATTATTAACCCTCTTCTCAAGATTCCAATCAATTGTTCTTTGTTCATATTCATTGTTATGTTCTTTATCATCCAACTCCTCATTTTGAATATGTTTACATGCTTGAATATTGTGTTGAATCTCCTGAGAATCATTAAACATTTGTTGTAAGGATTTAGATCTTCTTTCCATCAGAAGGAAAGACAAATCTCGATGAAAGGATGTTTCATAAAATTTGATATGGTTTCATCTTTCATTCTTCCCATGACATAAAAATTTGAAAGTAGTAGATTCCATGACTTTCTCTCACCCCAAAATCTATGGAAAGTTTCCCTCAATTCATCCCACGAGATAATCGACTGAGGCTCAAAATGTTTGAACCATTCTTTGGCATATCCTTGTAAGTACTGAGAAAAGGCCCTCATAGACACATCATCATGTTCAATCTCAAAAAAGTATATGAAATGCTCCAAGACATGAATATGTTTTTCAACTGAATGTCCATCAAGCTCTCCATCAAACCTAGGAAGGTACTTATAATGTTTCAAAGGAAAGTCATGAAGGGTGGAAGGAAATTTAAGAGAATTGTATGTTTCTTTAATCTTGGAGGGTGTAGGATTAAGAACAAAAGGTACAAGCTCAAATTTGGTTTCATTAAGCTCACAAGAATGATCATGGACATCATATGGCTAAGAGGAACGAGCTTGGTGAATATTGGTTATACAAGAAGGAGATATACCTACAGTTTGCAATGAAGGATATATAAGGGCATATCTCTGGGCCTCATTTGAATGTACTAGATGAAGAAATATCCTTTTGAAAAACTCAAGAAAGGACAAGAAGATATTAATAAAACAAAAAAGTACTTCTTGGACTAAAATTAAGCTTGAGTACCTGATTTCTCCATACTTCTCTTCCATATCTCTGTCAACATGTCTCATTCTCCAATGGAGTCTTTGAATCACATTTGAAGATTGATTGGAGTGTCCATGAGAACTTTAGCTCTGGATTCTTCTACCAGCGGAATCACCTTCAACTGATTTTTTGATGTGTGGAGTCACCAGATAAGAAATACAGCCAATATTTGCCTAAGTGTCTGCAGCTCTTAGACCTCAGAACTCAACCATGTCGTTCTTTCCCAGATAAAAATTTTCAATTTCATCTCTGACAATGGCGCCAAAATGTTAGTACTTGGTAATTTATTTGGGCTGTATCAAAGAAATCCCCGAGGTAACTGTTTCAACCAACTTTAGATTGTATTCTTACCTATACAACTAGAGAGGGCTCTCTCATATGTCTAATGACTAGTAATAAATCAAATATTTCATCAATGAATGCACAGAGGTCAAATTCTGCAATAGAACAATTTTATTTTTGTTTTGAAAGGGATGGTAGGACAAGCAAGAGAGAAAGTACCATTGGGAAATGGAGTCGATTTAAGAAAACGATAGAAACAAATGACTCGTTGACTAAACTTGAGAGGATAAAGGCTAAGCAAGACAAAGTTTTTAGTTTAAAATCATTGTGTGTGGTGAGGGGAGAAAAAACATGAAGCAACTCGGAGAACCCCTGAGGATGAATTAGGAGTTAACTTAGAGGAAAATGGTTTGTCTAAATGGTGCAAATCACAGGGTGCTAGGCAACAAATCCCAGGTTCAAAATTATGTTCCTATTTAGCCATAAATAGATATGAATAAAGAATACATGAATTATGTACGCAAAGAAAGGAAACAATACATCTGACTGCTACAATTAGAATCTTTTCATCAAAGATTTAGGACTTTTTCATTGAATTTTGATTGAGCTCAAACTACATTCAATAGTCTATATCTACTTTGGTTTTCCAACCAACCCCTTTTATATCAAAATAACCCCCTTATATAGAAAAATAATGACACATTTGGCTATTAGGATCGCACTACTACCTCCTAGAATCATGGATCTAGTTTCTTTGAAATAGATCAATAACTTTAATGGGTTTACTAAAAATAGGAAACACGACTTTGCCAAATCATAATCGTAACTGAAATATTCTTTACAATCATTGATCATGATCACAATTAAACCATATGGTTTTTATATGTCATCATGAGCATTGTTTGACACCGTATCTCCCCTACACAACAAGTCTACTATGCAATAATAACCTACAACAAAAAACACAGCAGATTGCACAACAAATTGTGAAAATAGGCATTAACGATGAAATCATATATCACTAATAAAAAAGTATTTTTCAAAACTGAGAGAGTATTTTGTATTTAATCGCGTTATAAAGAAAAACCTCTCTCAGTTTCTTGAAATTAATCTCTATATGGTTGGAATATGTGTTACAACATGTCTTTGATAAGAAATCATGAAAACTAAAAAACAAGGCTCAACGATTCCTTCCAATATCCAAAAATATGAAACTGTTTTCAAATTTGAGAGAGGTTTTTATTATTTTTTTTGTCCTAAACAAAAATCTCTCGGGGAATTTCAAAAATCCTCTCCAGTTGGTCAGAAATTGATCTTGAATATTACCACTAAACCAGACATTTGCACAGTGCGACCTGTACCCTGTGCGCATGAAAATCCTCTGCGTGAAAGAATCCTTTGCACGATGAAATCCACTGCATGATGACATCCTCTATGCGAAAACATTCTATGCATGACAACATACACTGCATGATGAAATCCACTGTGTGATGAAATCCACTGCGCAATGACATCCTCTACATGACAACATCCTATGCGCGACAACATCCCATGCACGACAAAATCCATTGCGCAATGAAATCCACTGGGCGATGAAATCCACTACATGACAAAATACTTTGCACAGTGAAGTTCTTTGTGCAACACGTAGAAAATTTTGTAGCGCGCAATTGCAAATGGAAATGAAAATAATAAATGATAAGATTCCTTTTGAAAGTAATCCTTGGAGATGTTAGATGATGCCAGGCATAAAAAAAATATGGGTGTTAGCATGCATGACTTTTAAAATTGTTGACAAACCTCTAACCTTAGCTATGAAAATCATGGTGCTAACACCTACATTTCTTAATGATGGTCATACTACAACACTCTGTGTTTTTAACCAAATCATCACTCGCTTTGGTGTCCCACAATCTATTGTGACCGATCATGGCTCACATTTCTAGAACCAGATAATGAGTGAGTTTCACCTGAAGCTGGGTTTTCTCTATGAAAACACATCCCCCTACTATCCTCAAGAAAATGGACAAGTTGAAGCTATCAACAAAGCGTTAAATACCATGCTCCAATGCATGGTGGGGACAAAACAAACCTCTAAGCACTTGCAACTTTTCTCCACACTCTAGACCTATCGCACTTCGGTGAAAACTGCAACTGGATTCAATCCATTCAAGTTGGTATATGGTGTAGAAGCTATGTTACCAATCTACTGCGAGATCCCTTTGTTGAAACTCACTGTGGAACTCCTGCCTCATACCTCTGCTAAAGAGGAACAATTCTTGTATTTAACCAAGTTGGACGAAACACATCGCGATGCTTCTCTTGTTAACGAGACATATAAAAAATTAATGAAGAGTCAATATGACAAATCCTGTTCAACCTCGTTCTTTTGCGCCAGGATCATTTTTCCTAGTTTATGACCAAGATTATGATAAGTTGGGGACAGGAAAGTTAGAACCTTTGTGGCATAGACCTTATATCATAAAACATGTATTACATAGAGGCACCTATGAGTTAGTCGAATGCTATGGAGTATCTCTCGGTGAGCCCTAAAATGGGCTTTACCTCAAGAAGTACAATGCATAGAAAAATTTTCATGTGTGCTTTGTACACTACTGTATTATATACTTTTGATTTGGTGTTTATTTTCTCTTCCGTGCATGAGTTTTATCTTAGCTGCTTATACTTTGTATTGTGATTGCATGCGCATATGACATCTCCCTTTCCCATATTTGTTGGGTTTCTGTATGGCACTAGTCGACATACCCAGAACATTTCTTCTACAACTTGGGTCATTTACCACTATGGTGAGTTGGTGATTTCAGGAGCAATTTTTCTCAGATAGACAACCAATAACATGGAAGAATATCGTGTTGTCATCGGAGTCTTAACTGAAGCTTTTCCTCTAGGTATAATTCATCTTATTATAAACCTATACTCTCAACTCATGGTCTATCAACTTAATC
The DNA here is from genome assembly GCA_009831015.1 of Picea engelmannii. NCBI lineage: Eukaryota > Viridiplantae > Streptophyta > Pinopsida > Pinales > Pinaceae > Picea > Picea engelmannii. The sequence goes on from ML778069.1 coordinate 1,290,661, forward strand.
GAGATTACTTCATTCACAACCTAGTATTACTACGTCTCCACCTAAGAGTTTGTCATCTCAAAAGATCATTTGAATTTATCCAATACAAACATATACTGAGAGAACTCAGTACAACGTCGGATTTGTTATCTAATTACAATTTGGATCGGTATCTTTCACATAGATAAAACATTTTTGAAAAAACATGAATCAAATGTAAACAAAAAAATCACATAAGATAAAATGCAACATCGATAGGAACCAAAAAACTCGAATATATATACATATACATATACATATATATATATATATAGATGCGTAATAGAAAAAAATTGTTTTAAAATACATTGTCAAAAGGTACATAACAGAGAAAAAATGTTTGGGCCTTCATGCCCATAACATCATCATAAAATGCTACAAAATTAGTTGAGGATCCTAGTCATCCCCCTACATCACGTTGTTTTATGTGAAGCACACTACTACATAGGCCCTCGATGAAGTAAATGGTTAAGACTCTCAATAAATCCAACTATGTGTCATTGCAAATGGAGAGGCATGTCTCAACTCCTGATAGATGGGACACCCATGGTCAAACCTCAGAGGTTCCTCTCTTCCTCTCAAATTCCTCCCACTGCAACCTCATTCTCTACTGCTACCTGTGCATATCCATGATGCCCTAGTGTCGGCATCTCTACCATACATGATGCGCCTCTATCTGCATGATGAAACCAAAATATATTTAGATCCCTTATTGTACAAATCAAAAAAAATATAAAATACAAAAACCAAAATGTGTGGCAAGGTTTAGTTTTGTACCTAACGCATTCCACTGGATACCCTCGGGGAGCACCAAGTCTGCACTAACTTAGAATTCCACTCCAGCATAAGGGAAATCCTCGATAACATGTAGTTGTCTCCTCCACCAAGTGAAGAAGTCAGTTGTAAATCTAAATGTTGAAGGTTCATTCCAAAATATAGGGGATATACTAGTCCACCTCACCATTCATGGCTCAATCACAAAATGTTCTATCAATGCAACATGTGGTTGCATCTAGGGAACTCTCTCTAAGAAGAACGAAACTAGAAAAGAACCATACCCAAATTACTTTTGTCTGCCTATCTTGCACTTCCATATTTGTTCCTTGACATTTCGAAGAAACCCTGCACTCCAGTTAAACAACCTGGGCTCTAGACATTGTAAATCATATGACATTTGTGATTTTGAGGCCAGATGAGCACTAGTACTACCCACAAATTTGGTGATGGAGAATAGAATCGAGTGAAGTGCCAAGTCCCTTACATATTTTATCATGATTCAACCACCTACAAATCGCGATCCCGATATACAATGCTCAGCTACATACACCTCAGTCGACTGAGGAGTTTCCCGGTGTCCGAACAAGAGGATGGGAACCCCTCTCCTCAAGTTCCCCATTAGAAAATAGACATCATCAAGTTCAATCCAGAGCATGTGTGGTCCAATGAGAAACTATTTTTCAGCATTGTCCCATAAACCGATCAAGTACTCAAATAATAATACTTGCTTCCTCATGTTTTGGAGCTTTAAATACTTAAGTAACCCATAATTTCACAAAGCTACCCTTGCTTGAGGGATTTGAAGAGAAGAAATTTCATCGAACTCATGTTCACATTCTTTCCACTCTATCATGGCTAAATGACCAGTAAAATATGCAAATACAAACAACTTAACATCTTTATTCAACTTTTTATGGAAGAAAATTTTGTCTTTTTACCCCAAAAGAAAAAAACATTTTTGAGTTATGCACCAGTGCTCCCTTTAATCGTCGAGTGATCTTTCTTCCTTTCACGCTCATTAAAAGGTCTTGAAAGGGCCTCTTCTGAGTAGCATTTTATTTCTTTTTCAGACTTCGGAGACTAAAATTATGAAAAATAACAACCTTAGAGTCGCCTTTAAGTTCTTTTTAGACTCTCTAAACATGAAAAAACACTATTTTTTCCTTCTCTAGACTTGCTAAAATCACACATTGAAGGGCCCATACGGGACGAAACCCTTACTTCTTCTAGTTCATTATGTTGAAATAATGTAACTAAAAAGTGTATTCTAATTATTATTGTGGTATTATTCATTAGATCAATCCCCTATTGTGGATTGATCATGTCGGCTGTTGTAAAAAATCAAATCTCCTTTTGTGGATTGGTCAAAACATAATTGTAATAGGTAGAATAAGAAGTCATCCCCATAATATATTAAAGAGGCCCCAAAATATATTAAAGGTGTTTATAACCACCTAGAAGAAGAATTTGGCCCTGGCAGTGAAGAGACACTTCCACACGTGCTAGATTTGTATAAATAAGGAAGCTAGCACCTCACCTAGACACACACTCACTTTCTCATTTGAGAGACAAGTTTCATAATTGCAGTTGAAGAAGAAAGAGAGAGAGTGGCACATCTTTTGGAGAGGATATTATTTATTAGCTTGAGTTATCTCTTGGCATTGTATTAGTTATCTATAATAAGGAAGTTTTGTGGGTTTTCTTCTCCTAGAGGCTTTCCTAGGATAAATGTTGTGTCTCTTGTGATTGTGTATTTCTTAGTGATCTTGTATTATGATATTGTTATCTACTGAAATGAAAAGTGATCTTGTATTATGCTATTGTTATCTACTGAAATGAAAATAACTATAATAATGGCTTAAACATTAACATGGTATCAGAGACAAGATGAAGAGAGCATCTTTCGTAAGAGAAAAATGTCACTGTTGTCGTACATGCAAATTAGGGCTTTTTGATGGTGAATCTTTCCAACCCCAAAACCATCTAGAAAAGTGTGCCCTCCCTCAAGGATTACTTTGGCATCATCAAAACACCTTTTTCAGTGGGCGGATCTCTCGGAAAGTGAAACCCTAGTTTCACAAAAGTATCAGAAGTACCAGAAAACTAGTGAACCAGAAGTACCAGAGTACCAGAGGTACCAAAAAACCAGAAGCACTAGTCCAGAAATCCACAGATCAAGTTTGGAAGGATAAACGTTTGATTTTCTTAGATCCAAGCACACCAAGCTACTCGCCTCAGCCAAGCGCATCTCCTGGTAAGTTTAAAAATTGATTTTGAGCACTTTCATATTTTGGTCATTTTCCTAGCTCCAAGATGTCTGCAAGCACGAAGCTTGCTGACAAAATGGAAGGCGTGGAAAACTTTTTTGCCTGAAAGTATAGGATCATCCTGATCCTTATAGAAAATCACCTAGCAAGATTCATCAAAGAAGAAGTGTTGGAACCCAAAGATGCCACAGAGAAAGCAAAGCATCAAAAGGACACAATCAGGGCCCAAAGAATCATTGCAGATTCAATCAAAGACCACCTGATTCCTTATGTGTCATCAAAGAACACTCTGAAAGAAATGGTTTATGCCCTAAGTAGACTGTACAAAGGAAAGAACATAAACCATAAGATGAATCTAAGAACTCAACTAAAGAATATGAGGATGCAGAAAGGAGAAATGATCCAAGAATATTTCTCTAGAATTTCAGAATTCAAACAACAGTTAGAAGCGATTGGAGACACCATAGATGAAGACGAGCTCATAATGATGGCCCTAAATGGTCTCACAAGACCTTGGGATGCATTCATCCAAACGATATGTGCCAGAATGAAGAAACTGAAGTTTGATAGTCTATGGGAAGAATGCATCCAAGAAGAAACAAAAGTAGCTAACCGTGAAGCGCTACTAGCAAGAGATGATGATCAAGCCCTAGCTACTCACACCAAAAGAGGAAGGAAGAAACCCTACTTCCACAAGGAGACTCATAAAGAGCCTCAACCACCAAACAAATTCAATAATAAAGAATCTCATCCAAGGAGATTTCAGAAGAGAGGACAACAAAGGGAAAGAGACTACTCATATGTACAATGCTATCATTGTGACAATATGGGACACATTGTGAAATTTTGTCCAGCCATACAAGAATAATACAAGAGGAAACATAAGAGGCAACATGCCCATGCAGTCAAATATGAAGAGCCATCTGCAAAGATGATAAGATAACAGATCAAAGACTATGTCTTAATCTCAGCCCTTTCAAGATTGGTAACACATGGAGAGGACACGTGGCTCATTGATAGTGGTGCCTCCAGGCAGATGACAGGTCAAAAAAAAATCTCTCTTGTGTTTCAGAAAAGAAGTTTTCTCAGAAAGTGACACTTGGAGATAATTACCAATATCCCATCAAGGGAGTGGGAGAATCAAACTACAAACTGAATTAAGGGAATTCATTAAAAATGAAGGACATGCTATATGTACCAGGTTTGAAAAGGAACCTACTCCCCATTTTAGCTTTAGAAAATAAAGGCTACAAAGTTTCCTTTATAGATGGAGATGTTCTTATGTGGGCTAAAGGAGAAACCATAAATGAGGCAATCATCATTGGAAGTGAAGAAAATGGCTTTTATAGACAAAAGGGTCACTCAGAAACTACCATGGCCCATACCATTGAAAACTCATGTGAACTTTGGCATAGAATATTATCTCACATCAACTACAAGGCGCTACCATACATATGCAAAGTGGTCATGGGTTTACTATAACTTAAGGTCGACCATGAAGGCGTATGTAATGGATGTGCACAAGGGAAGAACATCAAGAACCCTTTTTCGAAGAGAGGCAACAAACTAGAAGGAGTCCTATAAATCATTCATTCAAATGTGTGTGGACCAATTCCATTGGCCTCCATTAGTGGGCATGTATACTATGTATCATTCATTGATGATTATTGCCATAATACCTTGGTGTATCTCTTGAAATGTAAAGATGAAGTGTTCAGTAAGTTCAAGGAATTCAAAGCCTTGATAGAGAATCTTTCTGAAAGAAAGATTAAGATACTTAGGTTAGATAATGGAGGAGAATACACCTCAAAAGAGTTCGTGAACTTCTGCAGAGATGTTGGGATTAAGAGGGAACTCACTACTCCCTACAATCCCCAACAAAACGGCGTAGGTGAACGGAAGAACAAAACGATAATGGAAGTTGTGAAGACTATGATCCATGATCGAGATCTTCCTATGTGCTTATGGGAAGAAGTAGCAATGACAATTGTTTATGTGAAAAACTGATTATCCCATAGTGAACTTGGGTTCAAGACCCTGGAATAGATGTTCACTGGAAAGAATCCATAGGTAAGCCATCTCAAAATATTTGGCTACCCAATATTTATTCATATACCAAAAGAGCAGAGAAACAAGCTAGAACCTTATGGAAAGAAGGGAATATTTGTGGGATACTATGAGGTCTCCAAGGCCTTCAGAGTTTATATACCCAGTCACCACCACATTGAGATCAGCAGGGATGTGACCTTTGATGAAATGTAGTGCTCAATAAATCAAAAACATGCAAGCTTGAAGAATTATATGAATACGAACCCGTAATCCCTAGAACTATAGAGAGGGAGGTTTCCATAGTAGTAGAACTAGTAAAGAAGACAATTTCTTGACGAGATTTGGCTTTACCAAGAGTAAAGAAGACTCTAACCTCTACTTCAAGGTCATGAGCAATAATCTAGTAATATTACTGCTATATGTGGATGACTTATTCTTAACTGGAGAAGAAAATCTCATCACTGAATGTAAGAAAAGACTTGCCTCAGAATTTGAAATGAAGGACCTTGGCCTAATGCATTATTTCTTAGGTCTTGAGGTATGGTAGAGTCCTAAGAGGATCTTCCTTAACTAAGGGAAGCATACAGTCGAAATCCTGAAGAGATTCGACATTCTGGAATGAAAGTCCATGAATACACCCATGGAAGCGAAGCTGAAGCTATTGGTCAACACTTCGTCAGAGTTGATTGATGCCACACAGTATAGATAGATTATTGGATCAATGATGTACTTGACGAACACCAGACCAAACATTTGTTTTTCCATCAACATCTTGAGTCAGTTTCTGGTAGAACCCAGACATGTTCACCTTGTGGCTGCAAAACATGTGATGATGCACCTTAAGGGTACATTATATTGTGGTCTCAGTTATGACGGAGATCATGATTTCACATTGAGTGGATACACTGATTCAAATTGAGTAGGAAGCGTTGTTGACAGGAAAAACACTTCTAGATGTTGTTTTAGTTTAGGATCATCTATGATCTCATGGAAAAGTAAAAATCAATCCATCATTTCTCTCATCATGGCGGAAGCAGAATACATTGTTGCGTGTTCTTCTAGCTGCGAAGCTATATGGCTTCGAAAGTTGTTGACCGGTCTATTTGACCTAGACATGGAAGCAACCTCGATACTATGTGACAACCAAAGCTGCATAAAGATGACAGAGAATCCTGTATTTCATGATAAGTCAAAGCACATAGAGATCTGATATCATTACATTCATGACATGGTGCAAAGAGGAGCCATAAATCTCCAGTACATTAGCATGGATGAACATGTTGTTGATGTGTTGACCAAGCCCCTATCTTGTGTAAATTTTGAGTACTTTCGAGATAAGCTTGGCATAGTCCAAAAGGACCTTCCTCGAAAGGGGGAGTAGTTGCTGTGATGAGATATTCCCTGCTTCCAAACTTATGGTTGTGACGTAAAGAAGGACATCTAGTACCGTGCTTCCAGCTTAATTTTTGTGACGAAAAGCAAGTTGAGTATTGTGCTTCCAGCTTAATTGTTGTGATGTAAATCCAATGTAGTACTATGCTTCCAACTTAATGGCTGTGATGTAAATTCATTATAGTATTATGGTTCCATCTTAATTGTTGTGTAGTGTCCCAACCTCGTGCTGTGATGATGAGATAGCATCGTGTTGTGATGATGTGACCAACCTTGTGCTATGATGATGATGTATTAGTTTTATCCTAATCCATATTGATTCATATGATGATTTCATTCCACTTAGAATGATGATGTTGTCGATGAGAAAAAATTCTGATGATTTATAGATATGCCAGTCAGTGTTCCAAGATGATATTGATGATGTTGTCCTCTCACTCACCTGATGTTGTTGATGATGTTGTCCTCTCTCTCACTTGATGTTGTTGTAGAATACCCTTCTTGTGAAGGGGGAGTGTTGAAATAATGTAACTGCAAAGTGTATTCTAATTATTATTGTGGTATTATTCATTAGATCAATCCCCTATTGTGGATTGATCATGTTGGCTATTGTAAAATATAAAATCCCCTTTTGCAGATTAGTCAAAACATAATTGTAATAGGAAGAATAAGAAGTCGGACCCATAATATATTAAAGAGGTCCCATAATATATTAAAGGTGGTTATAACCACCTAGAAAAGGAAGTCATCCCTTCCAGTGAAGAGACACTTCCACATGTGCTAGATTTGTATAAATAAGGAGGCTAGAGCCTCACTTAGACACACACTCACTTTCTCATTTGAGAGACAAGTTTCAGAATTGCAGTTGGAGAAGAAAGACAGAGAGTGGCGCATCTTTTGGAGAGGATCTTATGTATTAGATTGAGTTATCTCTTGGCATTGTATTGGATATCTATAATAAGGAAGTTTTGTTGGGTTTTCTTCCCCTAGAGGGTTTCCCAGGATAAATGTTGTGTCTCTTGTGATTGTGTATTTCTCAGTGATCTTGTATTATGCTATTGTTATCTACTGAAATGCAAAGAACTATAATAATGGTTTAAACATTAACATATTAAACAAATGAAGAGGGACTTATCGAAGGTAAGTTATATATAGCATGTTTTATTCTCCTCAAGATCATAAAAATAAAAAGAGGTACTCGTCTATCTGGATGGGGAAAAAAATTTAAGGAAGTAGGTCAAGTTGTCTTTTAAAACTGTTACAAGTAACTCTTGTAGTCGCCCTTGAACACGACACTTTTTTTTACCTACATTTTGAACACTTGGATAATCCTCTAAACATTTGCATTGAACCAATCCTATGAGTCTTTCCACTCCTTTGGGTCATTCGACGAATGTCACAACATCCGTTGCATTATGTTTTTGTCCACCTTATGTTTATGCTACCAAGACTCATGTTTTGCCTCAATGTTCAAGGGAAGTATCCTCCTCGAGAGTCAACCATCACAAATTTATATTTTCAATACCCATGTCAGTCCATACACATTCGATTCACCATATTACATATCTCTCCTATGTCTGTTTTTTCTCAATGATGGGGGATACATCAAGGCCCTCCTTCAATGAGTCTTTTCCTGTCACGTTCAACACATAATTCGGTAATTATACTTAGAAACTACTTAGTACCTTGGGACCTGTATGCCTCAATGGAAGTCCTCATCGGCTCTGACGGTAGCTTTACATCATTTACATCTGATCGAATGATTCCAAGAATGTTTGACTTCAACTCATATATTCGCATTCATTGGATTATACTAGGGTACCTTGGGAGTCATTGACATCAATGGTGATTTCCCTCACAATTGTTAATGGTTTACCTCAATGACCGATAATCAAGTGGTTTCTACCATGTTTGACATAAAAGAAACATATTCACATGGATAGATTCATACCACATTGGGATTGGGATAAAGACCGTGGGTTGAGCATTCACTATGTTATCTTCTTTTCCTGTGTTGCGAAAGAGATCATTTGAACATGTTGATATATAAACTATCACATAGATCCACATTGTATTGGTCCGCGACTATGTTTTATCATCCCATAGGTCCACTGTGTATTTCTCATGGCTACAATCAATTCATGTCATGGAGGTATATATCCACATTGTATCTTTGGTGGATATACCCTTAGGAAGTATCATCATGAATACACAATGTATTTATTGGCAGCCATACCTTAAGTTCTTTGTTACCCAAGCATAGGTATGCATGCCTTGGGTTTGAAACTCATGATAAAAATGTTTTGATGGCTATTTGCAGCTTCTACCAGGTTCTCCAACTCCATACCCTTTCTTTGAAAATCTACAAAGAGTTTCAGTCATCAACTTTCATCTTCTGACTTCACATTTTGGCGGGAAATCTGTTACATGTCAAAATTCCTCACTTCAATAATGTCACATTCTCATCGTTGCAAGTGTCACAAGTGTCGCCCTTTTGTCACAAGTGTCGTAAATGTCGCACTTTTGTTTTGTGTCTATCCCATTACGAACAACACCATGGAAACACTTGATACATCATATAGAACATGTTGGAAGTGGAAACCAAATCATTTGACAAACTAAGAAAAATGTTTTTCCTTGAGAAATGGTCATCTTAACAAACTTTTGGAAGATCAACACTCCCCTGCTCATATGTAGGGAGCACTAGCACTCTCATTCCATATAACAGGGAGCATTACATCTCCTTTTGTCCATATAGCAAGGAGATGTTCAACGCTCAGTTGCTCATTCTGAGGGAGCGACGATTGGTTGAGATAATCATGGGAAGAAATTCCCCTTATCTCTAAATACAACTAGATATGATTCAAGTTGGTTTGGATTGAATCCAATCTTTAGGCTACATATAAGGGATATTCCACAACTTAGAGTTCAAGTTTAGCCTATATTAAGAAAGGACAAGCTTCAGAAATAGGTACATCATACTTTCTTCCCCTTTTTCCTTTGACTAGTTTAACTACGTTTAAAGGGATGTTAGTGTCCATATGCATATTTTTGTCTTGGTAGTAAGGGTATATATTCCAAGAGGATATTCACCTGTTTGCAGGGGAATTTTCCTATAACAATTGGCCATGAACTCTATCAATCCATCTGCAACATGGGATGTTCCTAGTTTTCCTTGGTCAAAGGGTAGAGGATGAGGTAAAGGTACCCCGATTGGGAATATATGAGGTTAAATTGTTGAGCCTTTGATATGGCTTCTTATTCAAATTGAGTTAGTGTGGTGGCCACGTATTTGACTATAACCAAGACTAGTGATTTAAGGAACCCTTCTAATATTTTTTTGGGGGTGGTATCAGCCTTGAAAATGCTTCTTCTCCGACAAAATTCATGAATATGATAAAAATGTGGATAGTTGTTGTTTGTTTAATTTGAGAGAGAATCTCCAAACCGGTATCATGGTGTACACGTAGTTGGAAGAAGGATAGAAACTCTTTCACCAATGATTCTAAGGTCGTGTGGGACCCTAATTTCTCATCCACATACCATTTGGAAGATGGAATGGTGAGTGTTCTTATAAGAATCTCAAATGAATGGAATAATCCATGATGATATTGGAAGAACACCATAGGTGAAAGGACATGATATGGTTGGTTGGGTCTTCGCCCATTTTTCCTTCAAACTTTGGGATGTTGTAAGGTAACTTGGTGGGCATAATAGGCCAAGCAGGGTAATGTAAGATAGGTTGATTGGTTAGTTTGGTAAAATAAGGGATATTGATTGATGCCAAATATGTCATGGCGGGAGGTGTTTTATCCATGGTATGTGAGGGTGAGAAGTATTCCCTTGTGAGGAAGGTTGGAAACTTGTACCTTGCAAAGAGGTTGGGATCCACCTCTTTATGATGAGGGACTAATGGGTGGCTTATTTTGGATATTGGTACCGATCAAGGTGGAACCAAGCAAGGATGATCCTAAAACTATAACACTCATAGCTGTATGTTATGGTTGAGTTGATGTGTCAACCAAATTGGTAACACCTCTGAGTATTGGAGGGAGGTTATGTAGGCATATAGAATGATGAGAATTGTATGGCTCCCCTATTATTATGGAGTTTCTAAGGATTTCCATGAGTGGTGACGAGAGAAATGAATAAACAAGTTCTTTTTATATTTTTGGACTATCTCAAAAATGTTATTTACAGCTACATGTAATCAATGACCATACATAAAAAAACTAAACAAGAAACAATGTAGTGTAGTTTGGGGTTTTTCCACATGGAGGAAACAAAATAAAATGCACATGTCCTAAAAGAAATAATGTACTTCCTCTCGAAATAGCATGGGTCCTTCCAAAAGGACATAACAATGGAGAATGAACCCACCAAAAGAGGAACTAGTGAAGGTATGAACAATCAGTTATAATGGAGGGTGAGATTGAAGGTATGATTATGAATTTCTTTTGTGTTCCTCCCACGGAGGTTAAATATGAGTTTCTTAATGGTTGTTTTAGGATTTGAGATGGGTTGTGAGTTTGGGGTCATGAACCAACCTAGTTGAATAACATGGTGTGGAAAAATTTGCAAAGACAAATGAAACCTTTCTGAATATCCTTGATCTCTTGTCAGCACAGGTAGAAGAACATACTATGGTTTCAAGTATCTAATATGTTAGCACCTTGTAAATCTGTTTGGTCATCCAAAAAAAAGACAGGGGTAACTATTTCAACCACCTTTAGAGCTGAGGCACTAGCCTTCTCAACTTAGAGAGGTCTCTCTCATGTCACTTGATATATCTCTAGAAAACGATGGCTAGATTTGATTTATTTTGGTGGGGTATTATAAAGTCGCTGAAGAAATGGGGGTGACATTTGGGCTATGAACTTAAAAATGAATAGAACAATGGCAAGTCATTAGAAGTATCTAGATGAAAAAGGCTAATTGAGGCAATGAGTGTGATTTTTAAATTAAAATTTTCATGGCGAAAGAGGAAAGCGAAAACACATAACTGCATCAAAGCATATTGAAAAGAAATATGAATTAGTTAATAAGAGAATCACATAAATTTAAATTGCTAAGTCTAGAGCATCATCAGACAAATTCTAGACTTTTAACTCTCCAATTTAAAATAGGAAATTGTAAATAGGATTTCAAAGACACAAGAAATACACACCATGAAAGAAAACTTAACTACTATCACAGCCAATTACAATATTTTCATAAACAGTTCAAAAATTGCTTTTGAATTGTATATTCACTTTAGCTCTATGATTTTACAAAGCCTTCCTGCTATGAGGGCAGGCCCCTCTTACCTTCATACTTTCTTTATCGTTGGAATGATGTATATAGAATATTTACATGGGGGATTCAAAATGACTCAACTCCCCCACATTTTTAAAGATAGAGATCGGTTACAAAAAGGAGTAACGTATATCAACTTTTATCCTAATTTATAGGGAGCGTTATAAACAAGACTGACATATTCGAGGTTTTTTTGTTGAATGCCACATGTCCATATATTTACAAAATTTTCTGAAATGTACTCAATTCAGCTTGAGAACTTATTCCAGATTGGCGATTTCTTCCTTTAGAGTGCTCAACCAAACCAGTTGGTTTCCCCAATGCTCTCAATCGCCTCAACTCTGATTCCTGTCTTCTGTCACTTGCTCCACTTCCTCTTTATTTCTCGCTTTTAGCACCCGTACGTGTATTCATTGTTGATTAAATATTTTATGATGGGATTTAATTTGACCTCTTTATCTGCTTCTGGATCTATTGCAGGACTTGTATGGAATTTCATTGCTAATATCCGTGCGAACAACCTCTCTTTATTATTCACTGATGAATTCTCCATATTAGTTGAAAATCCTAGTTCACTTGAGGCCGCTTGATTAGCTTTATCCATTTTTCCTAGTTTTGCAGAAAAACTTAGACTTTTCTCCCTTAATCGTATAAAAATTAGGAAGTTGATCCTATTTTGAAATTACTCTATTCAAAAATGGAATGTTGATTGCTCAAAACAGCGTAATTTTATCTATGTTTTGAAGGACTATTATCATCAAGTGCCTAGTCACATATTACTGATGAAAGTACTTGTCCAAACAATGACCAATCACACTCGACTGTTGACGCAGAACCCCTGCCCTTGAGCCAGGATTCGCTCAAGATGTTCACTAAAACCACGCCAAGGGTTAATTAAACCCTTTGTTTAAGCCACAAAGGACTTTGGGTTTCAGGAGTTGGAGAGTCCCGATGTATTTTCACAGCTCTTGACAAATGCCAAAATGAGAAACATCAACGAAGGTTGATTGCTCCAACACGACGAGCACATGCCACTTGATACCTACTAGTTTTGGCTTTCGGGACTTTGAGCGAACAACCAACAGTCGTTCCTCTTCCCTTATGATACCCCAAACTCCAAAATTTTGGTATGGAGAAATGGGTTCAACGTCCCATGGAATGCGAGATCGATGGCCTTTCGAGATTTTTCTCAAAGCTTGACCCTTGTTTTGACTTCCGATGCACGTACCCTCTGACTGAGACTTGGGACCCACCTTTTTGGAATTTCTCTGTTTGCAATTTCGAGAGTTGCGTTGACCATGCAACTCTACCTCTTGAGTCCCAAAACCCCAAAACCTGATTTTTGCTCAACGCTATTGTCCATTGACTTTTAAGGAATTCTTCCTTTCCCTCTTCAGGATTTCGCGAACCGATAGTTTGAAACTCTCGATTTCATAGTCACTGCCTCCTCTACTTCCCAAACTCTGAAAAGATGAATTGTCGAAATCCCACACCAAAGGCACGCTGCATTTTGTGACTTCAGGGTTTTCAATGCAAAGGGTCCCAGCTCCTTGTCATCAAGATTTCCGGAATGTTGAATCCTGGATTACCGAAATTCCACTCTAATGACACGTTGTGTTTCGTGACTTCAAAATTTTCAATGCAAAGGGTCCTGGCTCCTTGTCATCAAGATTTTCGGAATGCCAAATCATGGATTACCGAAATAACAAACTTCCACACCTGATAATCCCTTTCACGATTCGGGTTTTAGTGTGACCAAGGAATTTTCCCTGCACTCCGAACTTACGGATCCTGAATCCTCGAAATGATCTGACGGCTCAAACAGTCCGTGATCAACGGTCCACGTTGATTCTTGATGTCTGGGTGGAATATTCATCCAACTCCTAACCACCTTACATCCCCTCTAGATCATATGGTCCTCGTAACTTCGCAAGTTCTCCACGAAGAATTTTTGACCACCAGATGCACTACTCGATGAATTTTGTCCAAACGAATCAGTGTTCTCCCTCAGAACTTAACTTCTATGAGACGATTTCGATCTTCGTCTCCCTTTGAGCACCTCAAAGGTTAAATCCCTCCTAATCTTTCACTTGTAAAATAAAACTTACCAAAAGGATCCCTGCTCGCACTCCTTGCGGAAACCCTTCAAATAACCTCTAGTTATTTGAGTCTCCGACCCTGTGCACTCTTTGAAATAGTGGTCCTTCAACGTTCCTTCTAGATTTATAAAATACAGGGCTTCAACCAGCCTACCCACACCTTGCACGGCTTTGGTTTACACCTACAGTTCTACTAGTATGGGAATAATGGTATCTCTTTTGAGATTTCTAAGATAAAACTCAAACCCTCGTCAACACACACCTTGCGGACATTCACTGCACTCTTTGCAAGAATTCTCAGGGAGACAAACAATTGGAACTCATTCTTATCCTCTCTTAGACTTCATACATTCAACATGAAATCATACACACAACACAACATCAAAACAAATGCATAATAGAGAAACAAATCAGTTGTAAACATACCATTCAACAAATGTAAATAGTAAGCATCATAACACCATGAAAGTTGAGTCAAAGATTCATATATTACCTCAAGTGCTCCTGTACATGGATTTTCTCTATAGCTCTCTACTACAGCTCTACAGCTTATGAATTCTGAATGATCATCCAAAAAATTATAATGATACAAGGGTGAGGGTGTATATATCCGTTTTCCCTCCTATATTTCTAAACTATCCAATCTATTAAATTAAATCTACCTACTTGCATTCATTACGCATAAATGCCTCTACATTCTACATATGAGAGCAACGCTCAAGATATGTTTACAGTATCTATATATAAATGTAAGTACGCTTCCCTTAGCTATTACATTAATGTCCATTCATTAATCTCAAAACACTTCAAAATGTGCATTGGTGCTTTTCCAGCAGTCTCCCGCTTTTACGTTGCTTGCTTGGTTAGTTTCTTACGATGCTTCTGCATCATACTCCCTTGCTTGAAAATTTTCATGAACTCCTTCTCATGAGATCTTGCATGGTTTGTCCATGCCTATGAATTGTTGCTTCATCCTCCCAACTGGCATCTTCAATTAGATGTCCCATCCATTTGACCAAGTATTCAAAATACTCTTTTCTCCTGGCCTTTTTGCTAACCCTTTTGTCAATTATGCTTTCCATCTGTGGTTCTACAGCGACATGCATTTTCTTTGTCCATTGAACCTCTTTATTTTCCTCCTCTGCTCCTTCTTATTCAGCTCTATAAGGGTACAAATATGCAACATTGAATATCGGTGAGATTCCGACCCCATTGGGTAATTCAATCTCATATGTGTTTGCCCCAAATTTCCTTATGACCTTGCATGGTCCAATATTTTTCATCTTCAGCTTAGTATACATTCCCCTTGGGAACCTCTCCTTCCTCAAATGACCAAGAATCAGATCACCAACTTCAAATTGAAGTTATCTCCTATGTTGCTCTGCTTTCTTCTTGTATTCTTGACATGAACTCTGTAGTCGCTCCTTAACCCGACTGTGAAGCTCCTTCATTCCTTCTACAAAGTCCTCTACACTAGCACTCCTTAATTCATTCTGTTCTAAATTATTCAATTCAAAAACTCCCCTTGGCTGCATTCCATATACAAATTGGAATGGACGTTGCCCTGTGCTTCTATTAAGTGAATCATTATAAGTGAATTCTTCCTATGGAAGAATGTGATCCCATTGACTGTGGTGTTCAGTCACTAAATGTCTTAACAAATCTCCCAAGCTCCTATTCACAACTTCTATCTGTCCATCCATCTGAGGATGATATGCTAAACTAAAAGACAAACTTGTCCCCAAATTCTTCCATAAGGTCCTCCAAAAAGTCCCTACAAACATGGTATCTCAACCAGACATGATACTCTTTGGAAAGCCATGAAGTCTGACGACTTCCTTGAAAAACAGGTTCGTAATATGAGTTGTGTCACTAGTTTTCTAACATGGTATGAAATGTGCCATTTTTAAAAATCTTTCAACTACCACAAAGATTGAATCACATCCTATTTGTGTCCTTAGTAGTCCCAATATGAAATCCATGCTCACTGCGTCCCAGGGCCTTTCAGGTATGGGTAATGGCTGATATAATCCTATGTTCTGCCTTTTTCCTTTCATGTGCTGAACAATTCTGCACCTTTCCACAAATTTCTTGACATTTGTCCTCATCCCTGGCCAAAAATATGATCCATTCAACTTTGAGAATGTCTTGTCATGACCGAAATGTTCGACCAATCCTCCACTGTGTTTTTCCTTCAACATATTCTCCCTCATGGATCATTTTGGAATACATAGTTGATTTCCCCTGAACAATAATCCATCCTGGATCATGTATTCAGTCCATTGGCTTCTATCCCTGAGAATTGGATTCTCAGAGGCCTCATATGCCTCTTTAAAATCCAGGTAATCCATGTAGATTTC
Organism: Picea engelmannii; assembly: GCA_009831015.1. Taxonomy (NCBI): domain Eukaryota; kingdom Viridiplantae; phylum Streptophyta; class Pinopsida; order Pinales; family Pinaceae; genus Picea; species Picea engelmannii. Next base: position 1,306,918 of record ML778069.1, read on the forward strand.
TTTGAGGTTATCAAAACCCAAAGTCTTGACTCTGAATTCCTGCATAAGAAAACATTTATTGCTCAAAGCATCAACAACTTTGTTAGAAGTTCCAGAAATATGCTTAATCACAAAAGTAAATTTTTTTATGTATTCAACCCATTTAGCATGTTTTTGGTTCAATTTCTCCTGTCGAGTCACGAATTGCAAAGAGTGATTATCGTTGTACAAAACAAACTCCTTGGGAACCAAATAGTGTCTCCATTTCTTCAGTGCTTGTATGACCGCATAGAATTCTTTATCATATGGGGAGTACTTAACCTTCACTTCATTCAGTTTTTTGGTGAAATATGTGATCGGCCTATCATATTGGCTCAAGACCGCTCCAATTTCAAATCCACTCGCATCACACCTGACCTAGAATGTCTTGCTGAAATCTAGAAAAACCAGAATTGTTTGCTTAGTGATCTTCTTCTTCAGCAGATTGAAACTCTTCTCTGCTTCCTCCATCCAATGAAAATATTTATGTCTCTTCTTCAATATATCCATCATCGGTGTGCTAATTCCACTGAAGTTTCAGATGAATTTCCTGTAGAATATAGCCAAACCATGGAAGCTTCGTACTTCAAATATACTCTTCGACGATGGATAATCCTTAATCACCTTTATCTTTTCTAGATCCATTTTCATCTCATTTGCAGAGATAACAAAACCCAAATAAATGAGTTATGTTCTCATGAATGACAATTTCTTCATATTAATCAACAATTTCTCTTGCTATAATCTTCTCATTACTGCGGCTAAATGCTTTAAGTGCTCTGCTTCTGTCTTGCTGAAAATTAATATATCATCAAGATATACAATGACGAATTTCCCAATGAAATCCTTCAGAACTTCGTTCATCAACCTCATGAAAGTATTGGGTGCATTCTTTAAGCCAAATGGCATGACAAGCCATTCATACAACCCCTCATTTGTTTTGAATTTTGTATTCCATTCATCACCTTCTCTCATCTGGATTTGATGATATCCACTTTTCAAATCAATCTTTGAAAAGAACTTTTCTCCACTCAAGAAATCCCTCAAGTCGTCCATCCTTGGTAATGGAAATCTGTATCTGATGGTAATCTTATTGATTGCCCTAGATTCTGTACACATTCTCCAACCTCCATCTTTCTTTGGGCTGAGCACTATCAGAACAATGAATGGACTCAAGCTTTCTCGAATCAATCCTTTGTCCACTAAGTTTTGGACCTGTCTCTTAACTTCTTCATTCTCCTGTGGTGTCAACCGATATGCCTCTTTGTTCAGAAAACTGGATCCAGGTATAATATAGATATGATGACTTATACTCATGATAGGTGGAAAAGAACAAGGTATTTCATCCACTACGTTATCAACAAACTCTCCCAACAACTCCTGGATTTCTTCTGGTAAATCATCTATTCTCGTACTAGTCAAAACAATTTTGGGTTTCCTAACCACAACAAATTGTGTGTCTTCCTTATTCTTAACCTCATTAAGAAGTTCCTTCCCACTCATGAGAAGTACAGTGTTGCTCATTTCTGTCTTCACCTCTTTATCCTTAATCGGCAACAACATGTGAGTCCTACCTTTTTTCTCCAGGGTGTACGTGTTCTTTCTCCCATCATGAACTACGTTTCTATCATATTTCCATGGTCTACCTAGCAATAGATGACAAACATCCATGGGAATGACATCACATAATATTTCATCTTTATATCCTCTTATTTTAAATTCAACTAAACACTGTTTAGTGACATTTACCTGATGTCCTTTTTGTAGCCACGAAAATCTGTATGGGCTTCGATGTGAAACAGTCTCCAGTTCCAACTTTTCTACCATCTCTGTAGATACGAGATTGTCTTTGCTACCACTGTCCACTATGACCTTGCATACTCTGTCCTTAGTTTTGCAAGCAGTCTGAAATAGACGATTTCTTTGGGCTGGGTTCTCTGCCTCCTTCTCTGGCTTCAAGAGAACTTTCCTCATCATCAAATATCTTCTTCCCTCAGTGTCTTCTGCCTCAACATTCTGTCCTTGAGATTCGACAATCTGAGTTTCACCACCATCTTTTTTCTTATCTGGACACTCATAGGATTTATGTCTGATTTTTCCATAGACGAAGCATTTCACTTCACCTCCTCTGCCTCTTCCTCTTCCTCTAGATTCTATCAGCATACTACCTTCCCTGTGAGCTTCCTCCTCTCTCAAGTTGAGTTTGAGGTTTCTTTCCCTCTTCTTTAGGTTTCTGAGTTCTATCTTGGGCAATTATTTTGCCTCTAGCTTGACTTCTACCTTGGCCTCTTTGACCTTTTTTTTGGCTCATCTTCTCTTCAACTATCAGAGCTATCTGATAGGCATCTTCCACATTTCAAATGGTCATCATGCTCATCTCATATGGAATGTCATATCATATACCATTTATGTACCTAGCAACGTTTTCATTATCGCTTTCCCGATGACCTTCTCTGATGTTTATCCTGTAGAATTCTTCAATGTATTCCTTCACTAACATCATCTTCTGTCTTAAATTCTACATCCTCTGAAACATAGTGATTTGCTAATCCCTAGGTATAAATTTGGCTTTCATCTTTGCAACCATTCTATCCCAGCTTTTGATTTTATGCTTGCCCTCGCAGCATCTGTCAGCCTACAGTTCATCCCACCACAGTGTTGCATGCCCTTTAAATCTAGTAACGACATGTTTGACTTTCTCATCTTCCTTGACATCCTCATAGTCGAAGTATTTGTCTAGAGCTATGATCCAGTCTAGAAGTTCTTCAACATCCAACTTGCCTTCGTACACTAGAAGGTCCATTTTTTCTCTAGCACCTATCCTTGCAACAACCCTGAATAGGCATTGTTATGCAACATCTTCAACTGCAACTTCTTTTCCTTCATTTCCATCTTCAATTTCACTTTCAGCTTCACTAATATCCCCAGCATCGACTGTGCACCTCTGTGATGTCTCCATAGCATCAAGTCTGGCACATAACTCATGCATTTCTCTTTCCACTACCAGGTTAGACATTGGCCTGTATCTTCTTCTCGGTGGCATGGCTGTAAAATTTTCCTTTTTTTTTCTCTGCTACAGAAAGCAAAGAATTTGTTCTGTGCTTTGATACCACTTTGACGCAGACCCCCTACCCTTGGGCTGAGATCCACTTAGGATCTTCACTGAAACCATGCCAAGGGTTAATTAAACCCTTTGTTTAATCCACAAAGGAGTTCGGGTTTCAGGAGTTGGAGAGTCCCGATGTATTTCCACAACTCTCGGCAAATGATGAAATGTGAAACATCAACGAAGGTTGATTGCTCCAACGTGACGAGCACATGCCACTTGATACCCACTAGTTTCGACTTTCAAGACTTTGAGCGAATATCCAACAGTCATTCCTCTTCCCTTATGATTCCCCGAACTTTGAAATTTTGGGATGGCGAAATGGGCTCAACGTGCCATGGAATGCAAGATCGATGGCCTTTCGAGATTTTTCCCGAAGCTTGACCCATCCTTTGAATTCCACCACATGTACCCTCTGACTCAGACTTGGGACCCACCTTTTCGACATTTCTCTCTTCACGATTCCGGGAGTTGCATTGACCATGCAACTCTACCTCTTGAGTTCTGAAACCCCAAAACCCGATTTGTTCCCAACGCTATTGTCCCTCAACTTTTCAGGAATTTTTCCTTTCCCTCTTTGGGATTTCATGAATCGGGAGTTTGAAACTCTCGATTCCAAAGTCGCTACCTCCTCTACTTCCCGAACTTTGGAAAGCGAAATTTCCGAAATCCCACACCAAAGGCACGCCGCGTTTCATGACTTCAGGATTTTCAATGCACAGGGTCCGAGCTCCTTGTCATCAAGATTTATGAAATGTTGAATCCTCGATTACTGAAATTCCACTCCAATGACACGTCGCATTTCATGACTTCATAATTTTCATTGCAAAGGGTACCGGCTCCTTTTTATTAGGATTTCTGGAATGCGAAATTCCAGATTACTGAAATTTCGAAATTCCACACCTGATAATCCCTTTCACGATTTGGGTTTTAGAGTGACCATGGAATTTGGCCTGCGCTCCGAACTTACTGATCCTAAATTCCTGAAATGATCTGATGGCTCAAAAAGCCCGCGATCAAGAGTCCACATTGATTCTTGATGTTAGGGTGTTGGATTCATCCAACTCCTAACCACCTTACAGCTCATCTGGATCCTACGGTCCTCGGGACTTCGCAATTTCTCCAAGGAGAATTTATGACCACCAGATGCACTACTCGATGACTTCTGTCCAAACGACTAGGTTTTCTCCCTCAGAACTTAACTTCTATGAGATGATTTCGATATCTGTCTCCTTTTGAGCACTTAAAAGGTTAAATCCCTCCTGAGATTTCACTTGTAAACTCAAACTTCCCAAAAGGATCCCTGCTTGCAATCCTTGCGGCAACCCTTCAAATAACCTCTGGTTATTTGAGTCTCTGACCCTGTGCAATCTTTTCAACAGTGGACCTTCAACGTTTCTTCTGGATTTATAAAATCCAAGGCTTCAACTACCCTGTGCACACCTTGCATGACTTTGGGCTACACCTGTAGTTCTACTGGTATGAGAACAATGGTACCTCTCTTGAGCTTTCCGAGATAAAACTCATACCCTCATCAACGCACACCTTCCATACATTCACTGCACTCTTTGTAGGAATTCTCAGGGAGAGAAACAATTGAAACTCATTCTTGTCCTCTCTTAGACTTCATACATTCAACGTGAAATCATACACACAACACAACATTGAAACAAATTCATAACAGAGAAACAAATCAATTGTAAACATACCATTCAACAAATGTAAACAATAAGCATCATAACACCATGAAAGTTGAGTCAAAGCTTGATATATTAACTCAAGTGCTCCTCTACATGGGTTTTCTCTACATCTCTCTGCTACATCTCTACAGCTTATGAATTCTGAATGATCATCCAAAAAATTACAATGATACAAGGGTGAGGGTGTCTATATCCGTATTCCCTCCTATATTTCTAAACTATCCAATCTATTAAATTAAATCTACCTACTTGCATTCATTACGCATAAATGCCTCTACATTCTATAGATGAGAGAAATGCTCAATATATGTTTACAATATCTAGATATAAATGTAAGTACGCTTCCCTTAGCTATTACATTAATCTCCATTCATTAATCTCAAAAAAATTCAAAATGTGCACTGGTGCTTTTCCAGCTGTCTCCCACCTTTACGTTGCTTGCTTGGCTGACTGCTTACGATGATCCTACATCAACTGTCAGTTTCAAATGATGAGCCTTCAGATCATCTTTCTGGTGGATCTTACTCGATGCTACAAGACATAAAGTACTTCAAGCAACCGTACTGATGTGATTGGATAAGTCGTTAATTCTTCCCTTTTTGCACACGATCTTCGGAAGCGACATATATCAAATGATTTTCTAACACATGACATCAGGGTGAGCTTGGGTGGTTTCAAGTCTACCCTCTTTTCCCCCTGATATTCACTTGGTTTCACCACATGTCCGCGAGGTGAAACCATGGTATTTTCCTCGGCCCAACCTCGAAAAATTATCCTCTGCACTACTTCATCGCTTGATATGTGTCCTCATTATCGATCTGGGTCGTTTCAATATCTATGGTCCACTGGAACCCATCAACTTTTGTGCCTCCACTATATTGGCTCTTCATCCACCAGATGTAACCCAATCCTCCAAGTTTAACCGCATATCCACACTATTTTAGCCATCTGCTAAATCTGAAACTTGTATTCCATATAAAATTGTTATGGTGATAACATAGGCTCCAAATGGGGATGCTATCATCCTTGCGAAGTAGAAAATAACTATAGACCTAGTGACTTCTTGATTGCACTGTTCCCAAAACATACGTATATATCCTGCTTCGACCTGTCACCGACATCTGCTGAAAACCAAACTTTGCATACTATTCTTAATGAGATACTGAACACTGAATACACCGCTAAAGTTTGACTGTACACACTACTGAAAATCCAAACTGAAAATTTCTTGACCAACAAGCTTATTCACACCTACCTACCCTAACTGATGAAATGAATTGTCAATCAAGTGAAATCATAATGGCAATGCAACCATGAAAACATTTTATCCACTGTTTGCTTTCTTTGCACATGCTTTCTCCAATGTCTTCTTTCCAATGACTCCTTTGGGAAGTTATATATGGATTTGATTTCTAGGATTTCAAAAATATCGGGACTATGTATTATTTCTAGTAGAATCGCAAATGAATCTTTCAACGTATGTGCAAAGTCTAAACTATATCTCATTTTTCCCACTGCATTGTGCTTTTCATGTGTTTTACCTTGTTGTCTCCCATCAGGAAACTGACAGATTCACTGAGAAGTCTAGAAGTAATAGTTTCCTAAAACATAAGACAACCATGGTCGAAGAACATCGTCTGGTGTAAAGTTACCCATATTTAATACTGACATCGATTCATCACTCTCTTTATCCTTAAGCTTGCAATCCACTATCATCTGTAGATTATGATTATAAAGATTCTCCATATAATGTGACATGGGATCATGAAACATATGAAAGAATGTTTCCTTTTCAAGAACTAAGACACAAAAACAAGCTTCTTTCACAAATGTTTTTTTCTCTTGCTTCATTTCTTCAATCTTGGGAATATTTTCGAATGAATTGACAGCAATAAGTTTGTCTATCCTTCCATGCGTTCTGGAAAAAACATTTATACATCTTTGAACATCTTTAAGTGTGACAACCACATCATGTGCATCGAGGTGAGCTTCATGTTCATTAAATAATATTGATGTGGTTTCACCAACCTTCTGGAAAGTTGCTTGAGGATTGTCACTCCGAGTTTCTAATGAATGAGTGGAAGTAAATTCCTTCTTAGAGTCTTCTAGCGAGTGTGAAAATCTATCATCATGAATTCTTTCACAATTCAGAATTTCCATGGATGTATTTTCAAAAACTTCATATCTTCTTTGGTTGCTTAGAAATTGAACCACTATGTCATTCTCAGGGGAAGAGAGACAACTTTTAAACACTTTGTCTTGCTGTAAATCTTGTTGTATATCTATATTAGTTTCACGGGAAGGAAAATGACCTCTAACAACAATTTATTGACCAACTTCATCTTCATTTTCAAGCTGGTGGCTGAGCGCACGTTGTCATTATGAACTGAAATAACTCCCATGAATTCATCCATTTGATCATTTAATTTATGTGAAGATTGTTGGTCTTCCTTACCGATAATAATTTTTTTAGGTGAAACAATGCCCTTGTGAATGTGGTCAAACTTCCCTACTTCCTCTATTATCTCATGATTTTCTTTCAACAATTCAAAGGAAGAAAAATATAATGGAACATAGTTCTCATTTGCAAGTCCACTGCTCCCTTCATATTCAACATTGTGCCTCAAGGATTTCTGATTTGAAACAATATAAAAATTTTGTTTCAACAATTTGAAAGAAGCAAAACATAATGGAAAGGTTCTTCTACCCGATTCAAAACTTTCTTCATTTTCTTCGTTGTTGTCATATGCACCTTTTTCAATTTCTTTGGATTATTGAACAAACTCATTTTTAGAATCATCTTCGACCAATGGCTTCAATTTTGTACTGACAAGACCTTGTACATAACAAGTAACGAGATCATCAAAAACATGAGAAGAATGTTTCCATTTCTTTTCAATTTTTTCTAGCGAATCAATGTGATTTGTCATCAACACACATTCCTTTGCTTCAATGATGATCTTAGAATTTTCTTTCAACAATTTAAATGAAGAAAAACATAAAGTTAAAGAATTCCCTTCATCTGATTCAATACTTTCTTCTTTGTAACTGTGATATGTAGGTTGATTTCTCTCATTATACTGTTGAAAAGGAATGTTTTCAGATAGAGAACATACAACTAATTGTTCTAGGAAGTCAACATCACAATCATCATCATATTCATCATATATAGGAAAATCAACAACCTCTGCAATGTCATCTAATAAGAAAAAACTTGGAACGTCAACATGCTCTTCAACAAGCTGATTTGCAAATTCATCTTCTTGACTTTCTACAAATGAATACATAAAACAATCATTCCTATGCTCATCATGGAATGAATCAAGAGATAAAATAGCACCTCCTCTTTCAATAAGTGGAATAGAATATTTTTCAAAATCATGAGCATTGAAAACTCCAAGAGAAGATATGATATTATCAAATCGATGTTCAAGATTCCAATCATAATTTTCTTGTTCATATTCACTCTCATATTCTTGAGTATCCAACCCCTCATTTCAGATATGTTCACATGCTTGGATATTGTGTTGAATCTCCTGGGCTTCATTGAACATTTTCTATAAGGACCTAGGTCTTCTTTGCATCAAGAGGAAAGAAAAATCTGAGGGAAGAGTGGTGGTGTACTAAAGCATGACAACAACTTCAGTGGGTTGATCTTCTTTAGGAAAGTTAGGATAAACACTAGAAAACCTTCTACTGAAAGTGGAAATAGTATCATTTCCTTTCCCTTTCAAGGCATAGAACTCTATAAGCTGTAAGTCTAGAGATTTCTTTTCAACCCAGAACTTTGAAAAAACACTATTCAATTCTTCCCATGAGGTAATGGTCTCTGGCTTCTAATGTTTAAACCATTCTTTTGTATCCCCTTTCAAGGATTGAGATAAAGATTGCATACAAACATCGTCATGGTGAATATCAAATAAATCTATAAAATGGTCAAACTTTTGGAGGTGTTTTTTAGTTGTGATGGCACCAATCTCTCCATCAAACACAGGTATGTACTCATAGTACTTTTGAGGGAAATCATGGAGGACGTGGGGTAGTTTTAAGGGATTGTATCTATGCTGAGTCTTGGAGGGTTTTGGATCAAGTACATGAGGTGAAATATCAACCTTGGTTTCATGAGTCTCATCAACTTGGTCAAGGTTATCACCTGGCTCAGATGGGATATTTTTAACAAAATCAATGATAAACTGAGGAGATATATGTATAACTTTAAGAGGAGGATATACAATTTAAATATCGTTATGATAATCATTTCATGCAGTAGGTGAAGAAACATTTTTCTAGCATGTTCAGGAAAGGACCAAAGGAAACTTGTAACAAATAATAAAATGATTTGGAAAAAAATCCAATTTTAAGTACTTATTTTCTTCCATAATGCCTTTTCATACCTTTGTCAAGGGATCTCATCTTCGAGTCGAGTATCTAAATTACATTTGAATATTGAGTGGAGTCACCTTTGAAAATCTAAATTTCTGGATTCTTCTACCAACGGAATCACCTTCAAACTGATTTTTGATGCGTGGAGTCGCCAATAAAATCCTTAAGCTACTGAGTCTTTGGAAAGTGGAGTCGCCAATAAAATACTTATGCTACTGAGCCTTGATATTGGAGTCGTCATAAAAATTTTGAATTCTAGATTCTTGAAAATGGAGTCACCAAGCGAATGATATACAACCTTTCTATGTCTGAATACTCTTCACCATTAGTACTCATATCTGAACTTTGTCATTTCTCCCAGGGAAGATTTCACCTTCGTTATCACCCTGTAAATATGTTTGATCGTCGAAACAAATGATAGAGGTAACTATTTCAACCATTTTTAGAGCTAAGGCACTAGCTTGCTCAATTCAGAGAGCGCTCTCTCGTGTCAATTGATATATCTCTGGAAAAAACTAGCTAGATTTGGTTTATTTTGGGGGGGTATTATAAAGTCGCTGAAGAAATGGGGGTGACATTTGGGCTATGGAGTAAAAAATGAATAGAGCAGTGGAAAGTCATTAGAACTATCTAGAGGAAAAAGGCTAAATGAGGCAATGAGTCTGAGTTTTAAATTGAAATTTGCATGGCAAAAGATGAAAAGGAAAACACATAATTGCATCAGAGCATATTGAAATGAATTCTTTATTATTTAAGAAGATAATCACGTAAATTTAAATTTCTAATTCTAGATCATCATCAAACAAATTCCATATTTTTAACTCTCCAATTTAAAAGAGGAATTTGTAAATGGGATTTCAAAGACAAAAGAAATACACACTATGAAAGAAAACAAAACTCATATCATAGCCAATTAAAATCTTTTCATAAACAATTCAAAAATTACTTCCGCATTGTATATTCACTTTAGCTCCCTGATTTTACAAAGTCTTCCTTCTACGAGGGCAGGCCCCTCTTCCCTTCTTACTTTCTTTATCCTTGGAATTCTATATATAGAATATTTACATGGGGGGTTCAAAACGACTCAACTCCCCCACAATTTTAATGATAGAGATCAGTTACAAAAAGGAGTAACTTATAAAAACCTTTCTCCTACTTTATAGGGAGCGTTATAAACATGATTGACATATCCGAGGTTTTTTCGTTGAACGCCACATGTCCATATATGTACAAAATTTTATGAAACGTACTCAATTCATTCTGAGAACTTATTCCAGATTGGCGATTTCTTCCTTTAGAGTGCTCAACCAAACCAGTTGTTTTTCCCCAATGCTCTCAACTGCCTCAGCTCTGATTCTTGTCTTTTGTTTCTTTCTCTACTTCCTCTTTACTGCTTGCTTGTAGCACCCGTCCACGTATCTGTTGATGATTAAATATTTTACGATGGGATTTAATCTGACTTATTTATCTGCTTCTACCTTTGTTGCAGGATTTTTATGGAATTTCATTGCTAATATCTATGCGACCAACCTCTTTTTCTTATTCATTTATGAATTCTCCATATTAGTTGAAAATCCTTGTTCATTGGAAGCAGCTTGATCAACTTTATCCATTTTTACCAGTTTTGCAGAAAAACTTAGAATTGTCTCCCTTAATCATACAGAAATTAGGAAGCTGATCCTGTTTTGAAATTACTTCGTTCAAAAATGGAATGTTGATTGCTCAAAACAGGATAATTTTATCTATGTTTTGAAGGACGATCGTTATCGAGTGCCTAATCACAGATTACTGACGAAAGTAATTTTCCAAACAATGACCAATCACACTTCGATGTTAGTTTCGAATGATGAGCCTTCATATCATATTTCTGGCAGCACTTACCCGACGTTGTATCGCATAATGTACTTAGAGCAACCTTACTAATGTGATTCAATAAGCCATTAATTATTCCCTTTTCGCACGCGATCTTTGTAAGAGACATATATCAAATGATTTTCTAACAGGTGACATTGGGGTGATCTTGGGTGGTTTCAATTCTACCCTCGTTTCCCCTCGATATGCACTTGGTGGCACCGCGTGTTCGTGACATGAAACCATGGTATTTTCCCCGACCTACCCTCGAACAATTATCCTCCACACTACTTCATTGCCTGATATGTGTCCTGGCCATCGATATGGGCTGCTTCAATATCTATGGTCTGCTGGGCCCCATCAACTTTCGTGCCTCCGCTATATTGGCTCTTTCTCTGCCATATGTAACCCAGTCCTCCAAGTTTAACCGCATCTCCACACTATTTTATCCATTTGATAAATCTGAAACTCGTATTCCATATAAAATTGTTACAGTGATAACATAATAGATATTTTTGAGTGTGTGGTGAGGTGATTTTGTGTGCAATAAGTGGTGGTGTCAATCAATATTCAATAATTTAAGTGAGATATTTTTATCATGTGGAAATTGTTTGGTCCTTTACAATTCTTGTTTATCTCTAACTTACTAAATTTCAAGATAGTCCTTGCAAAATTATAAAATCCCTAGATCATTAATATGGTGGACATGTGGGTCCTTGCTCTTGATCCTTTAAACTTCCTAGGATGTTATCTAATCTAAGAAAACTTTGAACCTCTTCCTAGATTGTAAGTGTGTGGGAATGTATGGGCCCTTACAAATCCTTTAAACTTCCTAGGTTGTTTTGTAATTGCTTAAAAAAATTTGAAACTATCCTAGTATTGCAAGAACATGTGAATGTATGGGCCCTTACTTTTTTTAAATTATGTTTCAAAAAAAAACTAAGAAGTATTGGACTCTCCTAACAAATGAAAACTAATAACTATTGGCCTCTCCTATTTTTTTGATTTATTAAATGGAGATGTAGCTTCTTGGATACCTTTTTCTGATTCACCCAAATCACTCAAAGGTGTAGGGGAAAGAGAATACTCAAGGATATCCAAATGACCTCCTTGTACTGATTTAGTTGGTGATTGCAAAAAAGAAAAGAAAAAAACAAATCTAGAGCTCAAATACTATACTAAGCCATCCATGTGACAAAAAATAAAGGGAAATATTGTATGGTTCTTTTTTCCCCTTAAAATGTCTATGTTTAACTAAGTTCCTATGCAAGAGAAAAATATGAATATACTTTTTATGGTTTTACAAAGTACTAAAAAATAAACCTAAAACTACTTGGTGAAATTAGGCTCAAGGAGCCTTACAATCAATGAGAAATAAGATTTCTATGTGTATGTTAGTTTTTACAGTCGTGCATAGGGTGCAATCTACATGAAAAGAGAAAAAGGAAAATGCACAATTTTGCACGGTTTGTGCATCTGTTTTGACCAAACCGAAGAAAACACAGTGAAATGGAGGGACTAAAAAATTGAAATGAGTTCTCTTGATCAGAGGCTCAATTTTTGTATCTAAGGGTTGAACTACTTTAGTTTTGAACCCTACAAACATAAATTGGAAAGAAAGAAATCTCTAATAGCCTAATTGGGGAGGAATTTGATCCAAATCCCCAGTGGAGTTGCCAATCTATGGTCCTTTTTTTTCCACTTGCGTGAGAAAAAATAGTCCACTCAGTTGCCTTGTTAGGCCAACAAGACAATACAAAATTTTGTTAGTTGACTAGTGGATCAACCATAGAGAAAACAAGAAAATAAATAACAAGAAAACAAAACAAAACTAACATGAATAGAACTTCAAATGAAAACATGAAAATGAGAAAAATAGATAGCTACCAATAGAATTGATCTTCAAATTGATAACACCTAGGAGAAGTATAGGGACTTATAATTCCCCTCTTTCTCCTTGGGAGGGATCTTGAGTCCCCCAAATAAAGATCAATCTTTATTCTAACAATGGAAATACAATGGTGAAGACTTGATGGTTAAAGTTCTCAAGAGGTGAGAAGAGTAAATCTAGTTATGAATTCTCAAATAACTTTAAGAGAAAGATGGCTTCTCTAAACCAAATGAACATCATAAAAATATTCAAAATTCTTATCTTTGTTTGCATACCTTGGTCATGTATTTATAGGACCAATGCAAGTTTTTTCATAAATTTATTATACTATCAATGGGAACCCTTTGAAGGTAATACACATCCCTTCAATATACCAAAGCTATATTTTGGGTCGATTTTGGAGTGTTTTCATGGTACACTTCGAACTCGAAGTGATTAATGCCCGACCACTTGCATTGATGCGTCATTTTTACATCATCGCAGGTCCTTATGGAGACATTCATAGACCGTGTAATTTTTGCATCCAAACTTGTGTTGGCTCATGAAAATGTGCGCAAGAAGGATTTGAGGAAACTAAGCTAAAATTCAAGGACTATTTGTATAGTTTTGGTTGCTTGATGGATAAGTTCTGTAAATGCTTGAGGTATGTTGATTGATATGTTGTGATGGTATTTTCTTCACATGTTTCCTATATTGTTGTGATCAATTTTTGAGTGATAACACACAACTTGTATGTTATCCACACCAATGGAGACACTTTGATTATTGATGTCTATGTATATGATTTACTCATTACTAGGAATAATAATGATTTCATTATTAGATCGAAGAAACAACTTGTTGACTCCTTTGATATGATAGTGATGCAGATGCCCGCTACCTCACAACCCACAGGTTGGAAGGTCGGCGTGCACACAAGATCTTCTCTTCCACACAGCCTGAAGAACTCTAAATGTTCTTCTATTTCCCTATCAGGAAATCTGCACCCACAACAATCCTCGTGGGATCCCCTCTTTTCACTTGGGAGATCAGAATTTGCGACTTCGCGAACCCAGTGGTCGAGCGTTGGACTCTCGAATCCCCGAATCCTGATATAGTCAATGTTGACCTTTCCCATCTCCTATCGGGATTTTCCCTATCGGGATTTCGACACTCGCGATGTTGAACAACTCGATTCTCTGACTCCCGACTCCCGATATGTCGAAACTCAGATACACTTGTGCGCTTTGACTTTCAATGCCCTATCGCCTCGTCGGGATTTCGGACTTTGTAATATCATGAATCCTGATGCAAAGAGTTTGGGGCTTCCACCCACGAAACTCCGAAATGGTGTGCCACCTGTCCACCTTAGATGGATGGTGGTCTCGATCTTCTTGTGACTTCCCCGCTCGCGGCGTCTATGCACTCATCCCTGTGAGTCCCGACATGCAAAATGCCGATAAACTCTAGATCGTTGCCACATGTCCAAATGAATGGATGACTCAGACAACGACCAAGATGTTTCACTAAGGAATGACCCGATCCCCTGTCCTCGATATCTCTAATATCCCGATATGCGGAATCCCAATTTTCCAACTCCTTCGGGACTTTCCCTCTTCTGTTCCACTATGTGAGGGCCTAGATCCCTCGCAACTCCTGACAAATCAAATGGATGTCAGTTAATCGAACCTAGATATGACGGTCCTAATCCTCTTCTTCAGTGCACTCGCTCTACTTCTCCCTGGACATGAGAAAACCAAACAGTCCAGATCTCTTTCACCGGCTGATCGAATGGTTGTTGTGCCTCTTCTGAATTTCATCACTTTCTTCCAAGACTTTGGAATAATTCCAAGTACTCCAAAGTTCTTAACCTTTACCTTCTTTCTTTTCTGCGAACTCTTCAACTTTGAGCTTCGCCACGCGCATGAAAACGTCGTCCCTCCTGAGATTTGGGTACTCTGAACCCGTCAATGGTTCTATAGCTTCTTCTCTCCTTGTAGTTATGACTTTGTGCGTAAAAGCACTTGCCCTATTGAACTTACCCTTCTTTTCGAATCCTCGAAGGATTCTTCCCCTTCTGTGTCTCTGCAGAGTATTCACATGCACACGAGGGTGTTATCTTTCCTAAGCTATCCTGTAGCTTCAACCTCCAAGGAAAACTGGTATTGTTTTCCTTTCTCTCTCAAATGGAGAATTTGGATGCCCTCCTGGCTATCCTTCCCTCAAGAAACCTCTTGCTGAGACTTTCAAGGTGTTCATCAACCCTGTGGAAGGTCCTTCTCCTTGAATTCCTCCTCAATTTGAAGAACTCAAAGAGTTCTGTTCTCATGCGCCTATCTGCGCATCTACTCGATGCCCACCTGGCAGAGTATCTTCTTACAGAACACCAACAGTTTTGTACTCTTCTATACCCCTTATGCCCCTGCTCAATTCCCTCCTGGTAGAGCTCTCAAAATCCTTAGCGATTTTGTTTCTTCAGTGAACTCTTCGGGAGAGTTCTCCCTTTATGCACTCCTGGCACTGGCTCAATGCCCACCTGGCAAAGCTTCTTTCTGCAACTGTGTCTCTCCTACACAGCCTTGCCTCCTGAGGTATTCAGTAACCTCCTAGGTCCTTCCTGAGTTGTTGATTTCAGTTCTTGTGCCCGCAACACAACTTTGTCTGAATCCGTAGAGTTCAAAAGTGCTTCAGTGCACTGGTATTCAGAGACCGCAGTACTCTGTCACGCCCTCCTGGCATGAAACCATAAAGAACCTCAAGCCTGAAATCAGAACGAACTGAAAATGCCTAGCATACATCTACAGCATAAATAGTACACACCAAGACATCCACATAACACAGAATTTGATCCATCAGGATTTTTCGAATGACTATGGTTGAGTTTAATTAGCATGCATTAATTGACCATTGGGAAACTTAATGAAAGAGCAAGAAAAAAAAAATGAATTATACAGCCATTAACATATTTTCAGATCTGAAACGCAATGAAAAACAACAAACCATAATGCACAGAGGTTGATAATGGAGTTCGACAACTTTGCCTACGTCTCCGGGCCTTTTCTCTTGTGGGGGAGGCTTTTTATTTCTGTTCAAAAGATTAATAGTACATCTTTACATTGCCGAATGGTCTCAAGACTGATCTGGTCTTGTTCGCCCAGATCTCTGGAACCATGCACAACAAACGACACCTGAAACGGATGTCCCGAGCTCTCAGAAATCGTCCGATAGCATCTCCTCCTCAACGGTCTCCCTGCCTCAAACTGGCTTTGACTTGGCTTGCCTCAGCATCTCTGCTCTAAAATTTCTCTCTAAAGCTGTTCCTTTGGCCTCAAAATGGCCTTGGTTAAATAGTGGGAAAGTTGGTTTCTCATCCCCAACTTCCTCCCAAAAATTAGGCTCTAAAAAAGCCCAATAACTCCCAAAATAGGCTTAATTACATTAAAATTAACCAAAGGTGGTTGAAAAACCCACTTTTTAGTTATAATATGGTTTGAAAACGGGCGCTAGCCCCCTCTCCTGGGCGCAGCCCCCCTTGGCAAGGTAATATAATGTTTAATATGGCCAAGCGCTTAGCCCAAAGGGCTAGCGCTGGCCCCAAACTCTAATAACGCGCGGTCTCGTGGCTTAAGGGCATATAGCCGTGGGCTATTGCCATAACTCTGCACGCCCACCGTTGTATAATCGCCCCCGCACCCAAACCATGGTAGAAGGTCTGGTCATGTGGCGTAGGACCACGAGTTCCGTAATAACCTCCGCACTCCAGTTTCAATGAATGGGCATATGCTGTTGGATGTTGCGCAAAGGGCTGGGGCTAAGCCCCGGCCCTTTTGACCTCCATTCAAACATTGTACCAAACTTAAATACACCCGTGGCCATTTACATAGAAAGTAATACCCGGTGGCCCGTTGGTCGGAGCCCTATTACGAAGGCGCTATGTGTGGAGGAGGTCCGGGGTTCGAATCCCCCGGGCCCAAAAACTTTTTTGACATAGCCCTCATTGGCTAAACCTGGGGTGCCACGTGGCAGCCTGTGATTGGGCCACGTGGCACCCAATCACTTGCCAACAAAGCACCATGTGTCAGCATCCGATTGGTCCACATCTGCCGCCACGTCAACTGCCACGTCGGAAGCCGTACACTCTATCATCCGTGCCACGTCATCTGTCGTACACCCAGTCAGCACTGCCACATCATCCGCTGACATCATCTGTGCCACATCATATTCCATACACCCAGTCAGCACTGCCACGTCATCCACTGACGTCATCCGTTCCATGTGTCACCCTTCTAATGGTGACACGTGTCACCTTCGGATTGGCTCAACCGTGTGTCAAAAGTGCCAAATCTGCCTGACACGTGGAACTCCCTGGAGCCACCACGTGTCCTGTACGGAACCTGCCACATGTCAGCGTACGGACCTACCACGTGTCCTGTATGGACTGACACGTGTCCTGTACGGACTATACGGATAGGTACAGTCATCATCCAAAATTTTGCCTGTTTGGCTTGGCAGACAAAATGCGATATCTTCTTCATACAGACTCCGTTTGACATAAAAATTATACCACCGGAATCAGGAAGACGAGACGGACGCAATGGTGTTGGTTTCGTTGGATTCCGAGCACTTTCATTTTTGAGCATTTTGCATGCCCTAACAGGCTTCTGAATCCGATTTCGGATCACACCTCCCCACAATAAGACCTTTTGGTCCCCAAAAGGTTACTGATCAGTCAACAAGCTCGGGATAGGCCACTTGACTTGCTCTCTGTCTCTGAACTCTGTCCTATGCACCTGTCTTATCACGATCATTTGTAACACAATCATGACAACTGACAGTATATTGTTAGCCATTGCAACCCTGTCACATCTTACTGAAGCTACTATCATCCATGTAGAAAACATTGTTAATGATAGTACTAAGAAGACGACTGCAAATGAACTGATATACTTTAGATATCTTCAGGACATGAGCTTATCTTGAAGCAACCTATGATTGATTTTCCATTCAACAACCATATCTTGTTCTTGCTTAATTACTTCATTTGAAACAACTATATTCGTTAACTGTTCCCCTGTTTGAAGTGTTTTATGATGAGCATGAACCACATAATCATGACCTGCTTTAGTGAACTGATATTGATTCTTAGTTCTGTAGAAGATTGCCCTACGATCAAACAAGTATGGACTACCTAAGATCATTCCACATTCTCTTAATGACACAACATCACAAGTTACTTCGTCCACATACTTAGATGAGATTGCAAATTTGATTGTGCATTGTTTAGTTATGTGCATTTGATGATGATTGCTCATCCATTTAAGTGTGTAAGGCCTATGATTCATTTGTGTTTTTAATCCCAATTCTTAACTAACTCTTCTGAGATTAGGTTAGATTGAGACCCACTGTCAATTAACGTGTCTACCTTAGTGTGTCACATGATTACTCTTATATGAAACAACTTGCTTCTACAATCAACATCTTCACCATGTTTACATGTCATACCAACCAATGAGATCTTTTCATCACCTGAATATGATCCCAATTCTATGGGTTTTGATGTTGTCGCCAGTGTTTGCGTTCCCTTCTTTCCTTTGAACCACTTTGGCCTCTTCTCAGGATGCAACTGCCAACATTTCTCCTCATCATGTCCTTCTTTCTTGCAATGCTTGCAAGAGGGCTTTCCTTCCTTCTTTGACACTGCATTTGCCTTCCTGCCATTGCCATGCCA
>ML778069.1:1353723-1367731 GCA_009831015.1 Picea engelmannii
CCTGGTTTATTGGAGGCCTTTGATCTCTTCCACCATTGTTAAGAGGTGGTCTAGGTATGAATTTTGGTTTAGCAGCTGGACCCAGATCCCTCGTCTTCCAAATGGCTTCCTGTAGGCTGGTAGGCTTGAAGGCCTTAACCCAATCCTTCAAGGGTTCCATCAATCCTTCTGTAAAAAGAATCATGAGCCTGGTTGGGGACATATCTTGCACCATCACTACTAACCTCCGGAACTCATCAATGTGTGCCTCAGCCGTACCTGTTTGCTTGAGTTGGGTGAGCTCCCAGAAATGCAACTCAGGATCTCCTAGATCAAATCTATCAATGAGCCTCTGAGTGAATTCTGTATAGGATACAATCTGGTTGTGGCTGAGTGTGGTGAGCCCATGGTACCACCAGTCGTGGGCATTTCCATCCAAGTACATAGTGGAATACTTGATGGCCTCCATCTCTCTCATGCAGTTAATTTGCAGGTAAGTATCCATCTTCTGCACCCATGCTTGTGCTGTCATATTAGTCGTACCATCAAAGTATGGAATCTCTATCTTCCTTGCCCTTCACTAAAACTCAAAGCTGCCCCTGTGGTTCGTCCTAGGCTAGTTTCTGAACCTGAGTTGACAATACTGGTCTAGGGACATCTGTCTTTGAACTTTCATATCCAAGATGTATTATTCCCTGGTACTCCTGGCTAATTGTGCCACAAAATATTCAACATGTTCATGCTGCCCTTGCTCATCTATAAATGTGGGCATGTATGGTCTGGGGTTAGCTCTACTACCTAAGTGTTGGCCTAGTGGTTCATCTGTGAACACTGGCACGTATGGCCTATGATTGGTCCTGCTACCCATTTTCCCATGGAACATGCCACCTCGAAGACTTCCTTCGGATCCTGGTGCTTTCTTCGGGTTATATCTGACTTCCTCATGGGTTCCACCAGACCCTCCAGCCTCCTTATTCCCATACGTATCAGGATATTTTCCTTGATGGGTTACTTGCATAAGAAGGTCAGTTATCCTAGATTGGTTCTCATTCATCTTCTGTATATTCTCATCAACTTTCTTCAAGGTTTCAGAGATTTCAGCCTGTCCCCTTCTGTTGATTTCCTGATACTCATCCAACTATCGGACCAATGTGCTTTCTGTGCGGTTCATGTTTTGTTGGAACTTACCAAATTCAGTTACTAAGAGAGCCAAGCCCTGAGGCTCATGTTCGTCTCCTGACCCTTCCATTTCTTCCTTTGTTTCACTGCTACTTTTCTTCCTCCGACCCATAACAATTCCCCTGTACTTTTGCATGCACCGATCTCTCCACAGGTTTGGAGGATCAAGGCTCTAATACCACTGTAATGATCCCAAGCCAAATTCTTTCTTGGAATCACTAACTACTACTAATTTATTGAGTTATTAAGTGCATACAAGATTCATCAACACATGGAGATCACAATATATTCAAGATGTAGAAGCACAAGAAAAGATATGACCTTTTCATTATGAGCAATGTAAGATCAATACAATAGATGACCGGTCTGGCATAAACCTCAGATGGCCGTACAAGAAATAGATATGAGTTGCTACAAAATGTTCTCGACAATACAAAATAAGCCTCCAAAGGCTGGATATACAATAAAGACTGAATCAAGCAGATCTCAACCGCACTAATGCTCAACCTCCAAGCTGGAAAGTGCCATGTCCTGCTAGAATACTGAAGCCCTCAATAATTCTGCCCTGCTACCAAAAGTTTCCAATCATCCCGAGAAATATGCCAAATGATAGATCGGGCAACTGTAAGGACAACCCAGATGTCCAAATTCCCAAATCCACTCTCAAACCCCATAGATCTGAATTTCCCACTGAATGGGATGCCCCACTAGATGACTGAAACTCTAGCTGGTTCGACCCGAATGAAGGAGGCCTCCAAATGCTCTGAAACTCTCCAAGAATATAGATCGGGCTATGAGAACCCTGTGGGAGAATTTTCGGACTCAGATCTCAAGAAGATCTCCCTAGATCTGAGTTTTACTGAATTACAGGACGTCCCCTATGGCTCCAAGATGTCTCAATCTACATACAAATGTAGAATGATGATAACCCTCCAAAAAATCCCTCAAACTAATGGTCCTGCCCCTGCAAACAAAACCCAATTGTCGGAATGGCCCCAGGCCCTCAGGATAAGCTGGATCGAACCTCCCTCCAGATGATGGTGTGGCCTTGATGGAAACACAAGAACAGTACAAATTGCTACCTTCTGAAGCGCTATATGGAGATGGGATGAGACTAGAATGGTGTGGAGGAGTCTTTCATCCCCGAGACCAAGCCACGGAACAAGGTGAGTGGATATTTCACCACTGAGTTGCTCACAAGGGTTTGTACAACAAAACCCCCAAACTGAATGCTCAAGAGCAATAGAAAATGCTAATCCAAAACCAGAATGAGTAGTAGGTGAACCCCAGCCTCTTACTTATACTTTTGCTTCTAATTCTCCATTGAGTTAGGTTAACTCCCAAGGTTAATCTTCTATTCTTCTGTTGAGTTATCTTTTACTCCTTTATCCTTTTCCTTTCCTAAGTCAACTTAAAAATATAACTTTTAACTTCTTGACTTTCCCCCCTTCAGTGTGAGACTATGACCTAGTGGGGGTGCCCAGGCCACTGAGTCTTCTCATCACCTCTCTAAGAGGTGGGGGACATTACAGAGTTATGGCCATGAGAAGTTGGAGACCCCAGGTTTGTGTAATGGACCCAAGATTGTTTGATTGATAACGGTAGGAGTTATGATACATTTCCAAATAATACTAATCTATATGGATATTATATGTCATTCCATTTCTGGTGGTATGTGGAATGTCACATAACTCCTCATGGTTTGAGAGTTATGGCCTTACAAAGTTGGAGGACCCTCATATGTCATCTAGAAGCCCCAAAAGGTCAAAGTAGTCAACGTGGTTTAAGAGATTTTAAAAGGTAAAAAATAAAGTGAAGTAATGAGTGTATTATAATTCAAAGTGAATACAAAATAAATTATTTCATTAATAAATTTAATGGATAAATTAGAAGTGGGTTAACCTTAAAATAAGGAAAGTGGGGCTACATGACCTAGAAGATGTTTTTAAGGAAGCTACTTGGAGAGTATAAATAAGAAGCAAGGCTCTCTCATTTTAACCACACTTGAGAATATTGAATATCTATAGGTGTCTGAGGTAACCAAGGATATCTAAGCCAAAATTCTATGGGAAGGTGAAGAAAAGAAGGCCGAAATGCAAGGAAGGATAAATTCTTTTGATGGTGCTTTCTAAGGTATGTTATTTACAGATCATCTAACCATTTTCGCTATAAATGTTTTTATATAATGATTCATATTGTGAAACTGGGATTCCATTGAGAATAAATATCCAAGTATCTGTGGTAAAAAATTCATCTTGTGGGTCATTTTATTTTTGGAGTTACACTCCGTGGAAAATAGGGTTTGTGGCTAGTCCTGAAACTAGTCAAAAACAAGTGTTTCGGGTAAAAATGTCATAACTTATTCATAAAAGATACAAATTTAGTGAAACCAAATGTGTTGGTTAGGGTATCATCATTAGTATGCTGTGTAACATTTTTAGATCAATTCAACAAATATTCTGTGTGGGGCACACTCTACAAGGTCACTATCTAGAATAAGCCAGAATTCAATAGGGTATGTTGTGTATGTGTATGTTTGTTCATTTGTTCATTGATTATTTACTCTACCATTATTGGATGATAATGATTCATTCATATAACACTTGGATTATATGGTTAAAAAGTATTTAGTTTCTCTATTACTGATTCACCCCCCCTCTCAGTAATCCAACAATTGGAATCAGAGCAGGTTCCTTCAGAAATCAGTTTAACCACTGAAAGGTAGATCATGGAGAGTACCAACACATATAAAAATGGAATACCATAGTTTGATGGAAATAAGTATGTTTTTTGGAGCATAAGGATGAGGACATATATACAAGAACAGAGATTTCATGTTTGACAATCAATTGTAGATGGATACACAACACCAACAATTCCACCAACAAATGACAAAGAAGTAAAACTCAGTGAGAATAACTCCAAAGACACAAATTAACTTTTGAATGGTCTCAGTGATACGATATTCACCAAATTTGCACACTGTAAATCCACTAAAGAGATTTGGGACAAGCTTTAAAATATTTATGAAGGAGATACAAAAGTCAAAGCAGCAAAGCTTCAGACTTATGGAGGTCAGTTCAAACAACTAAAAATGAAGGAAGATGAAGATATCACAACCTACTTCTTATGAGTCGATTAAACAATGAATGTTATCATAGGATTGGGAGAAGCAATTGAAGAATCTATAATTGTTCAAACGATACTAATATCTCTTCCTATGAGATTCAACCCTAAGATATCGGGAGTAGAATAAAGATCAGATCTGGACTCAATAAGCATGGACAAACTGCATGGAATCTTCACAACATATGAAATGAGAACTGAGCAGGAAAATCCAAATATAAAAGAAGAAACCTTCGAGGCATCCAAAAGATCAAAGCAAAAGAAAAAGGAACAAGAAGAATATAGCAGCAACTATGACACATTAGAAGATGATGAAGAAGTGGACAACTTCGTCAAAAGACTGAACAAGGGAACCAACAGTAGGTATAGAGGTAAGCTCAGACCTTTAATTTGTTTTAATTTTGATGGTATTGGTCATTTTTCTAACAAATTTCCTCATAAGAAAAAGAGAAATGATGAAGGTTACTCAAAAGGAAAACACACATATAAAGGCAAAATAGCTACAAAGAATGTTTTCAAGAAAAGATTATACACCAAAGAAGACATCTCATCATCAGATGAAGATGAAGTCAGTGACAATGAGACAGGAAGAGTTATATTTATGGCAGTAAAAGACTCTGACAAAGAAGACTCCAAAGAAGAATATGAGGAAGCCGAAGAAGAATTTGAAGAAGTCGAAGAAGAAATTGAAGAGGCATAAGTTGACTATCGAGAAGAATTAATGTGTGCCATAGAAGTTATCAGAAGAGAAAAGAAGAAAAACAAGAAATTGCAAGCAGAACTAGACAAGAAAAATGATAGTCGAGAACTAGAACAAATGATTACAAAATTGAAGGTTCAAATAGAATAAGATAAAAGAATTGAAGAAGCACTCAAATAAAAACTAGAACAAAAGGACAAGATCATTGGAAACTTGCAAGTAGAGGTTGTCACAGTAAGAAAGGATACTCAAAAGAAAAATATGTAGAATAGTTCAAAAGTTTTGAATGACATTATCAACAGTCAAAAATCTCATCTTGACAAGTCCAGACTTGGATAGAATCAGAAATAAAAGGGATCAAGCTCCAAAACAACAGAGAAATAAAAAAATCCAAATAGATATGAAGAAACAATCAAAGAGGATAGGAAGATATACAAGGAAGATTACAGGGACACTCCTCCACCAAGAAGATTCATATTTCAGAATCAACAACAGACAGATAGGCCTCAAGAAGAAGAGGGATTCATAAGAGAACCTCCTTTCAGAAGATCTTCAACTCCCACGTATCAAGCTATATTTTTTGGTTTATGTTATGCATGTAATAATTTTGGACATAAAGATGTGAATTGTAGAGCTAACAACAGGAATAGTAACAACTTTGAGATTTATACACAAAGGGATTATTTAAGGAGACCTAGTGACACACAAAGAAGAGGTTACAATAGGCTTGAATCTTTGAGCACTGAAGTGGAACGTTACAAATGTAACAATTTTGGACACATGGCCAAGCATTGCAGAATGACAGTCCCTCCTAAAGAACCTCAACAGAATAATAGCAGTCACAGACAAGAACCTTAGGAAACGACATGGATAAGAAAGCAAGATTAGTATAACAATGAAGAATGCACAATCACTCTACAAGCTAAGCAGAAGAAACATGGTTGGTATGTTGACAGTGGATGTTCAAAACACATGACATGTGATAAAGACAAATTTCTTACATTATGAAAAGAAAGAAATGCATCAGTCTCCTTTGGAAATGATAATTCATCCAAAATCATTGGAGAAGGCACATTCTGAATTGGGAATAAGAATGGAAAGGCACAAAATGTTCTACTGGTAGAATATATGAAACATAATCTTCTAAGTGCAAGTCAAATGTGTGACCAATGTCATAAACTTACTTTCTATTTAGAAAAGTGTGAGATAAGAAAAAAAGTTCAGGGAAATTGGTCGGTATAGCTGCAAGAAATTCAAACAACATATATGTGTTAAGTGAAAATGGAAATGAAAAGTGTTGTCTAGGAAAGGAAGATGAAAGTTGTCTATGGCATAGAATAATTGGTCACATGCATTTTGATAACCTTGTCAAAGTCAACAAAAGAGAAGTAGTCAAAGAAATGCCCCAGATCACGAAACCAACCAACACTTTATGAAAGCATTGTCAACAAGGAAAACAAACAAATACCAGGTTCAAATCAAAGGAATATTCAACAACAAGATCACTGGAAATTGTGCACACTGATCTAGTTGGACCAACTACAACAAAGGGCTTAAAATCTGAAAAATATTTTATGTTATTAGTTGATGATTATACAAGAATGAATGCAGTTTGATTTCTCAAGAATAAGTCAGAAGCTTTTGAAAACTTCAAGATCTAAAAGGAAATGGTTGAAAATGAGATGTATTCAAGAATCAAATGTTTGAGATATTATAATGGAGGAGAGTTCACTTCAAATAAATTTATGGACTACTGTATAAGTCATGGAATAAAAAGACAATTCTCCATTGCTAGGACACCTCAACAGAATGGAGTTGTTGAAAGAAAGAACATGACAGTACAAGAAATGGCTCGAACAATGCTAATGGATTCCAAATTGACAGATATATTTTGGACAAAGGTAGTGCATACAACAACTCACATTCAAAATAGAGTAATGCTCATAAACAACACCGATAAAACTCCCTACGAGCTATGGAAAGGAAGACCAACAAATGTGATGCATTTCAAAGTTTTTGGAAGCAAATTCTACATCAAAAGAGAAGATGGAAGAATGGGAAAGTTTGAATCTCGTGTGGATAAAGGAATACTTGTTGGTTACTCAAGTATAAGGAAATCATACAAGTGTTACAATCTAATATTGAACAAATTTGTGGAAAGCATCAACGTAACAATTGATGAAACAGGAAGACCGGAATCAAAGGAGAAGAAAACAAATCAATGGAACAAATTTTCGAAGAAGAAGATGAAAAAGAAGTAGAAGAGGAAGATGAATATGAAGAGAATCCAGCAGAAGCAGAAGAGAAATCTCAGAAAGTATCTCCAAAGATACATAGAAAATGAGTACAGAAGAATCATTCTTCATATTAGATTATTAGAAACAAAGATGCAGGAGGTGAGACTAGAAGAAAAATATGTTCACCAGAACAAACACACCTAGTACTCTTATCTACAATTGAACCAAACTGTTTTGAAGAATCCAACAAGGACAAATTTTGGAATAAGGCCATGGATGAAGAATTGGATCAAATAGAGAAAAATGACACTTGGGAATTGGTTCCAAGACCAAAGAATAAGAATGTGATCGACACAAAATGGGTTTTCAGGAATAAATTGAATGAAGATGGACAGGTTACAAGGAACAAATATAGATTGGTATGTAAATGATATGAACAGATTGGAGAAATCGACTTTGAAGAGACATTTGCCTCAGTTGCCAGAATGGAAGAAATCCTTTTACTTTTAGCTTATGCATGCTCCAAAAATGTTAAAGTATATCAGATGGATGTAAAATCAGTTTTTTTGAATGGGGAACTTGAAGAAGAAGTCTACATTGAACAACCAGAAGGATTTCAGTTATCAAAGAACACATACTATGTATGTAAATTAAAGAAGGCCTTGTATGGTCTAAAACAAACTTCTAGAGTGTGGTACTCCGGACTGGATAAGTATCTGCAACAGGTAGGGTTTATAAAAGGAAGTGTAGACAACAACCTCTACATCAAGGTAAGTCAAGGTAATATTTTATTAATTGAAGTTTATCTTGATGATATTATTTTTGGTAGTGAAGATGACAGGTTAAGCCAGGAATTTGCAAACGACATGCATAATGAATTTGAAATGTTGTTACTTGGAGAACTATCATTATTTCTGGGACTTCATATACGTCAAAGCAACCAAGTAATTTTTATTTCTCAAACCAAGTATATCAGAGAAATGTTAAAGAGGTTCGGAATGGAAGATTGCAAACCAGTTGTAAGTTGAGAAAAGATGATGATTAAAATTCTACAAATTAGAGGAAATATAGGTCAATGATTGGCATCCTACTATATGTTACAACATCCATACCATATGTGATGTAAGAAGTTGGATAGGTGGCACGATTTCGAGAAGCACCAAAGGAACCACATGTATTAGCAGTAAAGAGGATTTCCAGATATCTCAAAGGAACATAAGAGTTTGGATTATGGTATCCAAAAGGAAAATATATATCACTTATTGCCTACACAGATGAATATTGGGCAGGTTGTATTGATGACCAATGAAGCACCAGTGGAATAGTGTTCTACTTAGGTGAGCGTTTGGTATCATGGATAAGAAAGAAACAATCATCAATATCTCTATCTATAGCCGAGACATCGTATATTGCAGAAACAACATGTTGTACATAGGTTCTTTGGATGAAACAAACTTTGATAGATATATAGGTTGAGTATGATGAGCCCATTCCAATATATTGTGATAATACAAGTGCCATAAGTATCTCAAAAAACCCGGTGATGCACTCCAAGATGAAGCACATTCCAATCAAGTATCACTTTCTCCAGGAATAGGTTGCAGAAAATAACATCATAGTTGAGTATGTGGGCACAAAATAACAAGTGGAAGACATATTTACAAAACCACTTCCACATGAAGCCTTTGAATATCTTTGCCAAAGACTTGGAGTTATTTCTACTCCAAAATGAATGATTTTTGAATTCTTATCTTATATGTCTTATATGTACACGAGGAAGAACCATAAGAGGAAAGTTTAGTCTAGGGAAGAAGCCCCAGATGGAAAGATACCTTTGCCATTGATGACAAAGGGGGAGATATTTATCAGATGTAGAGGATAGAGGCATGGTTCTAGGGGGAGGAAAATTATCAGATGCAAAGGACAGAGGAAAATTTATCAGATGCAGAGGACAGAGGAAAATTTATTAGATATAGAGGACAAAGGCATGGTTCCAGGGGGAGCATGAGTGATATGATTTCATTATTTCATCAGAGTGTTTCCATCAATGCCAAAGGGGGAGATTCTTGATTAAGGTTGGTTGTCATTGATGTCAACCCTTGAAGAAATCCCTGCATCAAAAAGGTTTGGGTAATGGACCCAAGATTGTTTGATGTAAATATGACTCATTATTGTCTTGTCATGGTTGATAAGAAGTAAATATGGATTAACTCCAAAGTTTTCCCCTTATGGTGAAAGCCCTCACGGTAAGATGCTTTGTGGAGTAAGAGACCTCATGCTTAATTATGGAATAATGAGATGAAGGACAATGAATTTGTTAGGTAAGCTATATTGGATGGATATTTCTTGTCATTCCATTTCCAGTGGTATGTGGAATGTAACATAACTCCTCACGGTTAGAGAGTTATGGCCATGAGAAGTTAGAGACCCCAGGTTTGGGTAATGGACCCAAGTTTGTTTGATGGATACCAGTATGAGTTATGATATATTTCTAGATAATAGTCTTCTATATGGATAGTACATGTCAGTCCATTTCTGGTGGTATGTGGAACGTCACATAACTCCTCACGGTTTGAGAGTTATGGCCTTACGAAGTTGGAGGACCCTCATATGTCATCTAGAAGCCCCAAAAGGTCAAAGTAGTCAAATTCGTTTAAGAGATTTTAAAAGGTAAATAATAAATTGAAGTAATGAGTGTAGTATAGTTCAAAGTGAATACAAAATAAATTATTTCAATAATAAATTTAATGGAGAAATTAGAAGTGGGTTAACCCTAAAATAAGGAAAGTGGGGCCAAGTGACCTAGAAGATGTTTTTAAGGAAGCTACTTGGAGAGTATAAATAAGAGGAAAGGCTCTCTCATTTTAATAACACTTGAGAATATTGAATATCTATAGGTCTCTAAGGTAACCAAGTATATCTAAGCCAAAATTCTGAGGGAAGGTGAAGAAAAGAAGGCCGAAATGCAAGGATAAATTCTTTTGATGGTGCTTTCTAAGGTATGTTATTTACAGGTCATCTCACCATTTTCTCTATAATGGTTTTTATATAATTATTAATAGCGTTAAATTTATATTCCATTGATAAAACATATCCAAGTATTTTTGGTAAAAAAATCATCTTTTGGGTAATTTTATTTTTGGAGTTACACTCTGTGGAAAATAGGGTTTGTGGCTAGTCCTGAAACTAGTCAAAAACAGGTGTTTCGGGTAAAAACATAATCACTTCTTCATAATAGATACAAATTCAGTGAAACCAAATATGTTGGTTAGGGTACATTATTTAGTATGATGTGTAACATTTTCAGATAAATTCAACAAATATTTCATGCGGGGCATGCTCTACAAAGTCTCTCTCTAGAATAAACCAGAATTCAACAAGGTATGATGTGTATGTGTATGTTTGTTCATTTGCTCATTGCTTATTTAATCCACAGTTATTGGATGATAATGCTTCATTGATATAATAATTGAATTATATCATTAAAAAGGATTTAATTTCTCTATTACTGATTCAACCCCCCTCTCAGTAATCCAACAAGCCTATCCTATAAGTTGACTTGGCGTAAATAAATTTTCAAGATGTTCTTGGGAAATCTTAGAAGGTACATAACAATAAGAGTAGTAAACATGAGTGGTGATAACAATTTGATATATATTTGGAACTTAGTTTCCAGTGATGAAGGTTTAGTGATTCATTTCTTAATATTCCTCTTTATCATTGCACCACCACCTCCCACAGATCTTTAGGAGAGACTTAGAAACAAAAGGGGATACCCAGAAAATTAAAGAAGTGGTTTGACTGTATCCAAGTCTAATGTTGGACAACAAGACACATAGGAACTAAGCATTATTTGTATAGTTAACATTGGTTCATGGCCCATTGAATACTAAAACATGAGGCAATGCAAAATTTAGTTAGGAATTCCATGGTATGATTCTAGGATTGCTAGGACTAATCATCAACAAAATGATCATTAATTAACTGGAAAAGGTCCAACTCAGGAAGAGGAATCCCACCATTCATAGACACCATTTTAAAAATAATAAATCATCCAAGAAGCAAGTGTCTAATCAATTCCTTTGAATTTAAAGTGTTTACACATTCATTCATTATTGCCAACTTTACCATTGATTAGAAAATGAAACTGTCGACTGGGATGACTAACCTATGCTACAATTTCATGGGCATATAAGGTTAGGCATGAAATCATGAGGAAATTTGATGGCTTAGTTATGATGGAGAGTAGGGATAAGAATAAAAACAAAGTTGAATTCTAATCCACTAAATCAATTATGTGATAAGAAGTGATGAAGCTAAGTTTTGAGGCATTTAATGGCTAGGGTAAACACTACTCCCATGGGTATTTTTTCTTCTCGTGGCACAATTGAGGGGATTGGTCATGTGTGACTTGTAAACAATTATGGTTAGGGCTCTTCAATTTTGAAACCTATTATGAGCCTAGTGCTAAGGGTACGATTGGAGCATTTTAAAAGGATGACTTAGCATTTCATCAAGAATTTCATCAAGCATTCTATCAAGCATTTATATCAAGGATTTCATCAAACAATTAGAATGCACACTCAAGTCATAGGAGAAAGAAGTCAAACCATTTCCTCTAGCTGTGTGCCCTCCTCCTGTGCAAAACTGTGTGCCCTCCTCCTCTGCAAATCTGTGTTCCCTCCTCTACATATCTCTGTTCCCTCCTTCTGATCCTTCTCTCGTCCTCCTCTCCCTTCCACTATGTGTGAAAATGACTATTCCCTAGCCTCCTTCCGTGCGCCTCTGCATCCTTCTCCTCCTTCTCCCGTCCTCCTCTCCCTTCTGTGCTCCAAATCTGTGCTCATGTGTATAGTGGTGAGTGCAAGCAGCTCTGCACACGAGTGTAGTGGCCGTGTGCGATTTGAATTTCGTTTTGTTTGTATGTTTTTTTATTTTTATTTTTTATTTATATATAATATATATTATATATATATATAATAATATATATTATATATATATAATATATATAATATATATATATATATATATATATATATATATATATATATATATATAATCCCTAACACACCAGTCCCATATAAATGCATTAACCCCCTAATAGAATTTGATCATTGATCCATTTGATCCTTGATGAAATCACCTCCTAATAATTATGACTTTGAACACAATGAATCCCTATTATATGATAACGCCTAATCAATATCAACTTGAACATGGTATACCCTATGATCCCTATGACTCCTGAAACAATTGCCTCCAGTGAACATAGCGTGACCTCAAACACACTAAAAGATGAATACATTATGGTTCTGAACATATTAACATCATAATAGATTGACCCTTCTAATACACTATGAATCTTAACCCCTATAACCAACCTTCATCTCTTAATTCACCCTTTTTATTTATTTCAAATTATTATTATGATGCATTTAGAAAAGTATGAGGTTAATTAATATGTCATTTATGGTCAACAATATCTTTGGCATTAAAGTATCATGTCATGGTATAAAATATCAATCACTATAACCCTCCTTGGACATAGTATACCCATGAGGTGTAAAGCATAGGAGCTAATATACCATGGTATAGACATCTGAAATATCTCATGTGGTCATGTAAGGCTGGATGATATAATATCTAATGGGAAAACTAGAATATTAAGTTTGAATCAGAAGAAATAAGCAAGAGAGTTCATCAAATCATCATGAATTCACCCCTAAGAGGGTGGCCTGGAAGTAGTTTCCCTTGAGAGGGGAACAATTCCTAGGTGATAATATCTCTTTAAATTGTGTAATTAATATATCAAAGAACTAGAATCTCAAGAACAACCATATAAGAAAAGAAGTTACCAAACCAAGATACTACATTCTTAGGTGGTTCAACAAGTGGTCTCAAGTGTTTTTGAATCATAATGTCAATGTATTAATCAATATTTTATCTTATAAAATAAACAAGACTCTAGACAAAAGATAAACTAAAAGCACTCAAATAGGCCTAGACTATAACTCTTACAAACTCTTCCATCTAAATCATTGGGGGCCCATAGAGAAAAGAGAATAAAGAGAAGGATGAGGGCTTTCAAAACACCTACCATGAGAAGTGATCAAATGCACTATTGTGATGAGTGAAGGTATAAATGAGGTTGTTATAACTAGGAGACAAAGGGTGATGAAATCTTGAGGCCCATAAAATAACATCTTAGGTGTCCTCCCTCATACAAGAGCCACCTCTATAGAAGACTAATAGAATGGACACTAAGATAGCTCTTCATAGATGCATGAAACATGTTACCTTTACTTCAATATGAAATCAAATGGTCATGGAATATTCATTATTTAAAGAGATAGGAGTCTCAATCAAACCTTTGGTCCCAACCTTGGCATTATCGACTCTGAAGAGTGTGCTTGTTGCTAAATAGGTCTTGATAATATCCTACAGAAAGGATTTTAATCTCCCTAATTGGTTAAGCACTATGTTTCAAATGTAAATGGTTGTGATGAATTATTTGGATTCATATCCCTGCAACACTAACTTAACTACAAGGTTCTTTTGGCCCCAATTGGGGATTTAATGAGTTAAGTTAGATTGTTGATTTTAGATTGAGATTGGGGTCATGAACCAAACATTTAATTATGGATTGAAGTGTGTATACTTGTGGTGTAACCAAATTCAGAAGGAAATGTACTTTAAATAGAAATGTTTGTAATTAAAGAGAATTTGAATTGAAATACTAGTTCAAATGAAGACAAATACTTAAGCAAAAGGAAATTGCTCCTTATCA
>ML778069.1:1391013-1406703 GCA_009831015.1 Picea engelmannii
TTCTACAGAAAATTCATTCGGAATTTTAGTGGAATCAGTGCCGCAATGATGGACACTGTGAAAAAGCGGCATAAGGTTTTCCATTGGACAGCCGAGGCTGAGAAGAGCTTCAATCTGTTGAAGCGGAAGATTACTGAGCAGCCAATTTTGGTGCTACCTGATTTTCAGAAGACCTTCCAAGTGAAGTGTGATGCTAGTGGGTATGCTGTTGGAGGGGTTTTGAGTCAGGATGACAGACCTGTTGCATACTATAGTGAAAAGCTGGATGATGCAAAGATGAAGTACTCCACGTATGATAAAGAGTTCTATGCCATCATACAGGCATTGAAAAATTGGAGGCATTACTTGATACCCAAGGAATTCGTTTTGTATAGCGATAATCACGCATTGCAGTTCGTGAGTCAACATGAGAATTTGAATCAGAAGCATGCGAAATGGGTAGAGTACATGCAGAATTTCACGTTCGTGATAAAGCACATTTAGGGGACTGCGAACAAGGTAGCTGATGCCTTAAGCAGGAAGTGCTTGTTGCTGCAGGAATTCAGAGTCAAAACCTTGGGTTTTGAAAATTTGAAGGATATGTATGCAGGGGACGTAGACTTTGGCGAGGCATACGAGGCAGCCGAGAACCCAGTTCTCAGGGATAGGAGTCTGTGGATTGACTACCTGATCTAGGATGGATTGTTGTTTCGGGGCAATCAATTGTGCATTCCAGATTGCTCTATGAGAGAGAATTTGGTGAAGGAAAAGCACAGTGGAGGCTTAGCAGGTCATTTCGGACATGACAAAACATTCGCCAAGCTGAGCGAATCTTATTATTGGCTGGGCATGCATGCAGATGTTAAACAGTTTGTTGACAGGTGCCGGATATGTCAACACGCAAAAGGCCGAAAACAGAACACAGGGCTCTATCAGCCGTTGCCCATACCTGAGAGGCCATGGGAAGCCATTAGCATGGATTTTGTGTTGGGATTACCGAGAAATCAGCGAGGAGTTGATTCCATTTTTGTGGTGGTGGATAGATTCTCGAAGATGGCACATTTCATTCTGTGTCATAAGACCAACGATGCAACCCATATCACGAACTTGTTTTTCAAAGAGATCGTGCGGTTGCATGGATTGCCGAGAAGCATAGTCTCGAATCGGGACACGAAATTCATAGGTAATTTTTGGAGGACGCTATGGAAGAAGTTAGGAACTAAATTGGCATTCAGTTCTGCTTACCATCCGCAGACAGATGGGAAGACAAAAGTGGTCAACAGAAGCTTGGGGGATCTGTTGAGAATCCTGGTGACTGAGCATCACAACAGTTGGGATCAGATCCTACCACAGGCAGAATTTGCGTACAACGATTCGGTGAATCGCAGCACAGGTAAGAGCCCATTTCAGATTCTGTATGGGACACAACCGTGAGGAGTTTCTGAGCTCAGGGAGTCAGAACAGGCTGCAACTAGCAGCGCGAGAGATGAGGAATTCGTTGAGGCAATGCGCAAACTTCACACACAGGTGAAGTAGCGACTGCAGGAGGTGAATCAGGAATATAAGCGCAGAGCCGATCAGAGGAAAAGACAGCTTCAGTTTGAAGTTGGAGACATGGTTCTGGCGCACCTGAGGAAAGAAAGGTTCCCAAGGGGAACATACAACAAGCTCAAGATGAAGAAAATTGGGCCATGCAAAGTCCTGAAGAAATTCGGGGAGAATGCATATGAGCTTGAGTTGCCAGAGGGCATCGGGATATCCCCGATATTTAATATCTCGGACCTATACTCATATAAGGTTGAAGATGCAGGAGCTGGGAGTGTTGAGGAACAAGTGATCTAGTGGCAGAAGCAGTTGCCAGTTGCACAGAAACCTGAGATGGAGTGCGTACTGGACAAGAGAGTTGGAAGAAAGACTAGGAGGAAACAATATTTTGAATACCTGGTGAAATGGAAGAATCACCCAGTGGAGGATGCCAACTGGGAAATGGAGGCAGTGATACAGAAGCATGGTCATAGTGTGCGGGAGCTCATGGACAGGAGCCCATGAAATATTTTGATCCGAGGAGTATGATGCAGGAGCATCTTACGACGTCATCAAGCGAGCCAACGCGTGGAGGAAAAGGAGAGACAGCTGGACAAGCCAGCAAACCTCAAATTTTGAATTCTACCTTGGTATTGTTGCGCCGCCGTTTAACTAAAGACATTCAAAGTTGAGCGCACTTGCATTATGTTATAGATAGGAAGGCATTAAATGGTTTTAATGTTGGTAGATAGAAATTAGTTGTAGATTAGACAGTTTTTACTTTCAAGAGGGAAAACGAATATAGGCACCCTCCGTTGTATTGTTGATTGCATTATTCACATTCGGATTATTCAGCATTCTGATTCATAGAGGAGCAAGGAGATATACAGAAGAGCAGAGAGCTGTGAAGAAACCCCATGTACAGATATTGAATTAATAGGAAAGCTTTGATTCAAATCTCATGGATGTGTTTGATCTCTGTGTGCTGTTGATATTATGCTTTTGCATGCTTGCTTCTTTTTATGCTTATCTTCTATATGCTGCATATGTGATTGCATATCAGGTTCGAAACCTGAGAGAATGAGGAATTGAGTTCCGATTGTTTCTCTGTTTGGGCCAGGAGATTCCTGCATAGAGTGCAGTCGAATTCCTCCGCATAGAGTGCGTCGAGGAGGCTAAACAGTTGAACTTTTGCTCTCTTCTTTGCCTGGGGCTGTGTTGGGTTGTTTGAACCATGCAGGTGAGTGCATGTCGGACTGGAGTCTCAGTAGCAAGTCTGAGAAAAGGAAGGCCGGGTTGCTGTGACTGTGAAAACACAGAACCTGGGAGACTTCAACACTTTGAAAGTGGTTGAAGGTGGAATGCAGGCATCACGCCCGAAGTTTCTAAAGGAGCCGGAGAGAATTCAGCTTAGGAGGGATAGTCCCGTGTTCATATCCTAGGAGCAGGCCTGGGAGGGATTTGAACCCAGGGTAAACTAGTGCAGCGGAGGACTCTTCAAGAGGAAGAGAATCGGCGACTTGAACTCCTGGGAAAGAGTTAACCTGCAAAACGCAAAGTAGAACCGGTTGCCATCGCTTATTGGCATATCGGGGTTGGAGAGTGCAAGCGTTGCATGCACGTCAAAATCGTGAAGGGCGACTCCCCAAGTTAATCAGAGCCGTCGATCGTCAGCCGGACAAGTGGCACGAATCCAGAATAATCGTGGGATCGGCATTCGGGGTTTTCAACACCATTGAAACTTGTGTTGTGGATTCGCGATCCGCGAAGTCCCGAAGTGATGTGATCGAGTGGGACGCCGGAAATAGTGGAGTCCAGGTGGCGTGTTCGCGTGGGATCGACACTTCGGTACTTGGGGTTTGAATTTACAAAGCATTGACATCGCGAGGGGCGATATCGCGAGTCGTTGACTTTGACCATAGGTACCCCGGGGTTTGGCAATTGGAAGTGCACGAGAACGTGCATGTAGGGCTCGTGATTCCGCGAGACCCGATTTCCCGAGATAGTTGTTGGGAGATCTACAGAGTGTCCTGTGGGTGACAGAAGCTCCCGATATGGGATTGGAGGAGCGTTGAAGCTCGTCGGGCCGAGGTTCGTGAAGGTCCTGGTGGGAGCGACCATCCGCTGACGGACAGGTGGAGATCAGTAAAGAAA
Source organism: Picea engelmannii (assembly GCA_009831015.1). Taxonomy (NCBI): domain Eukaryota; kingdom Viridiplantae; phylum Streptophyta; class Pinopsida; order Pinales; family Pinaceae; genus Picea; species Picea engelmannii. The sequence goes on from ML778069.1 coordinate 1,394,671, forward strand.
CAATTCTACATACATACCACCACCCTTTGATTTTCATAAACGCTCAGTCGAATAGTCAGGAACAAAGGAACCCTAAATGGGCCTCCTATATTTAGTAATTTCACTTACTTATCAGATATAAGAAATACACTTCTAATAATATGGTTGATTTTCTAAGCCGACCTCCCACTCTAGTTCTCTCAATCCTAGAAGAGTGTTGTGATACCTATGACACATGGAATGATCAATATGCTACTAACCTTGACTTTCAAGAGATCTTGGTGGCATTGCAAACTTCGACAATGATCAATCCGACCCCCTTCCTATACTACACTATTCGAGATTGATGTCTCTATAAGTTGAATTTGTTATTTGTTCCACACTCAGAGGACTGTCTCTTGCTCATCAGGGAGGCACATGCTTTATCCTATGGGGGCCACTTTGGTACCACAAATTCCATCCAACATCTGCAACGCCATTTCCATTGTCCTTCCATGCAGCCTCAACTTGAAAAATTTATTTGAGCCTATGCATTATGCTCACAATCCAAGCCATCCAACCAAAAGCATGGGTTATATCAACCACTGCCTCTTCCTTCTCGACCTTAGAATTCAATCTCAATGGAATTCCTAAGTGGACTTCTGACAACCCAAAAGCAACATGATGCAATATGGGTAGTGGTATGTTGCTTCAACAAAATGGCACTTTTCATCCCATGTACAAAGACTACTAAAACAATATAAACAATGGAACTCTACTTTCGACATGTCTGGCCCCATTTTGGCCTCCCAAGCACTATGATCTCAGATAGAGATTCTCGCTTCCTCAACACATTTTGGAAGACCATATGGGCACTATTGGGGTGCCACCTCAAGTTTTGTACTACATTCCATCCTCAAACGGATGGCCAAATAGAGGTTGTCAACATGGTCTTGGTTCATTCTCTCCGAACTCACTTTGGGCACAACAAACAATGGGACAATTACTTGCACATTCTACAACATAGCTACAACAAGGCAACAGATTCTTCTACAATATTTTCACCTTTTGAAGTCTTCTTGGGGTTCCAACCAACATCTCGAACCAAAATCCCACTCACTTGGGCTCCTCAAGGTACCTTCCATCAATGGTAGGAACAACTCTCAGCAAAACAGTTTCTCCAACAAATTGCACAATGCCATACTGCAGTAACAGAACAACTTAAAGCAGCTCAAGAGCATGCCAAGCAACGCTATGAAAAATAAAGGACCTTCATGTCCTTTCAACTGGGATATCAAGTTTGGTTGCACTTGGATAAGAAGCACTTCAAAGGCCACCATTAAAAGCTTCTTCCAATAATATATGGCCCGTATACCATCCTCGACAAGATTGGATAAAATGCTTATTGGTTGGACCTCCCACCACAATTGGTAATCCACAATGTTATTAATGTAAATCACTTGAATTTGTTAGGATATTTAGATACTTATGAGTTAGTTAATATCTACTTGGTCTAATGTGTCGTTAGGTAAAAGTGTGTTTCTTAATGTGTTTCTTTAGTATGAATTAGTATGCATTTGTAGTTATGAAATCCGACGATCACGATATGTTCTCGACATAGAGTGATGTGACGTTTCATACTCTCCTTGATCTTAACATACATTGATTTGTGTCCTAACACCTGATTGGTCCATGATATCTATTTAAAGAGCATGGAGGGTCATTTTTCGATGACCGATTATGAAAAACTCTCTTGTAAAATCTCTCTGTAATCTTTTTCTTTTGCATTAATAAACTACTCCAAGTGGTCATGTTGGCTGGGGCCATGGATGTTTCCTCATAGGGTTTTTACCACATGAAAAATTTTGTGTGTTGATCTTTGATCTGGTTATGTGAGTGGTTACTGAAGGTGTTTTTTCTCAGTTGGAATACTTGTGTTTTCGAACATGGTATTAGAGCATGTTTGAAGATCTGCTCCTATTGTAGATCGAGATCGTGAAGCCGAGTTGTCTCATCTCCATTTTCTATAATTTATGTAAATTTATGGGTTGATAGGACCATTCCATTGCGTTCAGAGCACTCGCTTCATTCAGGAACACTTTTCGTTTCACTCAAAAAGGTTTTTGTTTTCCCAATATATGACCATTACAGTCAGATCTGGAGGTATAAAGCTTGAATACGCATTTTTTAAATATTTGCAGAGCAGTATTTTGGTTTTATTTTAGTTTTGTATTATTTATTTCTTGGTTGCTACACTTTTAGATCTACGCATTCTCTTTTCCCCATGCCCTGTGTGATCTCGAAAAATTATAAAGATATAGGAAAAGGTGCATCTTCCGGGTAAGCTAACCGAGATCTAACCCTTGTTGTCATCGAGAAGCAAAATTTTTTTCTTGTATGAAAAGATTTTTTTTAGCACACTCTCCAAGGCCGTATTCAATAACAACAACAACAACAATCCTCCTTATGAACATTACAATATGTTTTTCTAGATCATTTGGTTAAAATTTTCCTTATTAAGTAAGAGGTCTTGAGTACAAGTCTTTCTTTTATTACTTTTTTTGAAAATTTTCATGCTAAAATTGTAAAGTGTATTTCACTTCAAGTATAAAAGTGAATCACTATAAGAAGCTTTAATATTTTATTTTAGATTTATTTATTTTTCATGAAGTAAGTTCATTGTAAAAGTGATCCCCACTTCTCTTTATAAAAGTGGGTCACTTCATAAAGCAACTTACACCACCACGTGGTCCTTTGGTTATCGTTTATGCCTTTTTTAAAAAGGGCATAAATCTCACATCCAAATTCTGTTTTTTTCGCATGTTTACAAGAAGAGTGTGCTTGTCATTGATGGAAAGAACAACAAAGACAATGGCATATTGGAAGAAATGATGGAAAACAGGAAATAAAAGATGATAGCATTGGGAATTGTTGTCTAAAAGCTCAGCAGGACGAGCACAGGACTACGAATAGTGCAGTATAAATGCCCTTTAGGTCCAAAGGATAAAAACCCCTTGAGAATCTGAACGAAGTCAAAATATCAAAAGAGATAGTGGAGTTACCATTACATTGGTGAGAAAGCTCAGAAAGGACAATGCTTTCCAGAAGTGCAGACGAGGTCCAAAAGATAGACTCGTAGGAGGAACAAAGGTCAAAGCCTTTGAATACTTAGAAAATATTCTAAGTTGAAATAAATTGTAAGCCCGGGAGGAGGAGCGACAGTGACCGTTGGATCGCGGGAGATTTTGGACCATTGATCTGATGCAAGTGCAAGTTCGGGAATCAGAAGAAGGGAGGTGATCCAACTTTTGACATCGTGAAGTGCACAGTCGTGAAACAAGAAAAGGAGATCTCGACCATTGGATCACGGAGAGATCTAGGCCATTGATATGTCAAGCATAGATTCGGAGTTTGGTTTCTGGAAGAAATGGGCGAGTTGATTTCAAAAATCTCCAAGAGACGAAGTCGTGAAGTGCGAATTCGCTATTTGATATGGACCATTGGATCGTGGAGGGTCATGGACCGTCGATCCAACGTGAGAGGATATGAGGAAATCATGAATCAGAAGTTGGGAAAATCGTGGTAGCTAACTCACAGAAATCTGATCCGTGAAGTCTCGTAGTGCTCAGAAGTTGGGCCCCAGGCCCTATCTAGAGGTCACATCGGTGGAGAATAGGGGAAAGAGCTAGCACTCTCTAGGCTCCTAAGTCGAAGTTTGGGAGTTGGAAGAGTCGAGTGACTCACAATAGAATACCCGAAACACGAAGTCGTGTAGCGCCTTTTTGGTAAGTGTGTGGTCACAACCGGTGATCACATGGGGGAAACTTGCACCCAGTGCTATTTCGTGCGGGTGAAGTTCACAAGGAGATCCTTCGTGAGGACCTCCTATAAATGATAGAGAATACCTCTTGTAACTGTCAGAGAAGATCAAGTGTAACTGTAATAGAGAGGATAAGCTCAATTGTGACGGAGAAGATGAAGGGTCACACTATTAGAGAAGGAAAATATTGCCAGGATAACCCACTGATGAGGAACATACTCAATATAACCACAAAAGAATATGAAGAGTTCGGTGGATTATCTTGCAGAGGACTTGGCGTGATAAAAACATGCAGAACAAAGAAGAGAGCGGGCCTTTTTCCTGATAGTTTTGCATCTGGGTAGAAGGAGGCAGTGTAGAGGACCAAAAGAGTATATAATAGGTGCAACGCATAGAATGAAGGGAAAAAAAAAGAGAGCATGAAACATAGAATAAAATTTGAAGAGAGAGGTAGAGGTGCACATGTAGATACAGATAAGAATACCATAAAGTGCAAGATGATGCAAGCAGGAATACATTGATGCAGGTAGAGCAGAGTAGTATAGCAGAGCAATGATGAGACTGGTAAGACATTGACTAATACTGTATCACTATAATAAATTTATGTAAAAAAGTTGTATACCTCATGGTGGTAGGGAGGTGCTAGGGAGGACTATTGTCCTCAGAGTTTCAAGTGGGTGCTTGAACATAGGGAGTTGAAGCTTCCATCCGGTTGCAACCAGAAAAACCAGGGTGGTAGGGCGGTGCAAGGGAGAACCATTGTTCTCTGTTATACAGGTTGGTTCTTGTGTGACTGGAAGTTGGTGCTGGAACACTTAGGGAGTTGGTTCTTCCTTCTAGTGGGTGCTAGAGAAACCAAAGAGTTCATTCTCTCAGCAAGTTTCATCTTGTAAAACAAAGGTGGTATCCTCACAAAGAATTGGTGCTCATAAGAATGATAATGTACAAAAAATAAAGACTACTTATCTTATGAAGAAGAAGAGGTTTTCTCCCTTTATGTGTTTCCTCATGAATATCTATCTCTTTATACTTCATGTGTGTGATTTGTGTTGAATACTCTATTTCTTACTTCCTTGAGTTATTTTGATCATCATTGAGTGTTCTGTAATGATTTTAAAATGGGCATAATTGTTTAAGCACAATAACAACTGATTCACCCCCCCCGCCCCTCTCAATTGTCCAACAATTGGTATCAGAGTCGGTGCCTTTGATCAAAGGTAGATCCATAAGGTTAAACATGAGTATCCATGAAGGTATGTCAACCAATAAGGCCCCGCTATTCAATGGAACAAACATTGCCTTCTAGAAAGTTAGGATGAGAACCTACATAATGGCTTTAGGTGCAGATGTCTAGGATGTGGTAAAGACTGGTTATGTAAATCTAGTAGTACTAGATTCTAAGGATGACAAGATTGAATTCATCTTCAACGCTAAGGCTATGAATTCTATTCTGAGTGGGCTTGCAGAGGCTGATTTTTTCAAACTCATGCACTATGATTCAACAAAAGTTATGTGGGACAAAATGATAAGTAGTTATGAAGGTAATGAAAAGGTGAAAGACACAAAACTTCAGACTCATAGACTGAAATTTGAGCAGTTAAATATGGATGAAGATGAAACTATCAGTAAGTACTTCTTATGTATAGAATAACTTGTGAACACTATAAAAGTTCTAGGTGAAATGATAGATGAATCTTTTCTAGTTCAGAAAATATTAAGATCTCTTCTTGATAGATTTAACTCAAAGGTCTCTGTTATAGAAGAAATAAATTATCTTAAAAAATTGACACTAGATCAAATTCTTGGAACCCTAACTGCTTATAAAATGAGAATGACCAAAGGTATATCCACTACAAGAGAAGCATTCTTTAAGGTAGAGAAAAAAACAAACTCCGATATAAATGAGATTGAAGCAAATTTTGTGAGAAGACTGATGAAAGGATCAGGTAAATATAAAGGTAAGTTTCCATTCAAAATTTTTAACTGTGGTAAGATAGGTCATTTTGCAAATAAGTGTCCTCACAAAAGAAAGGATCATACATATGATGATGAAGAGAAGAACAAACAAAAAAAGGTCTATAAAGAGAATAATTTTAAGAAGAAATGTCTTTGTGTAAACAATGATGACGATGCTTCAAATGATGAAAACAATGACTCTTCTATTGAAAGTAAAATAAATGATATCATGCTAATAGATTTAGAAGATTGAAACATTGAATATACATGAAGTGAGTTAGTTGATTGTGAATCAGTAGTAGATCTTGAAGGAGAACTTGTCAGTGACATGGAAGAGATTGCTAATCTCAGAGAAAAGAAAATAAAACAAAAACAATTACTACTCAGGTATGAGAAAACATGCAATGAACCATTTGAAGAAATTGCTCTGTTGAAAGTTAAGTTAGAGGAAGCTAAGAGGATTGAAGACATCCCCAAACAACAATTGAAGGAGCAAAAAAAAAGGTGAAAGTTGGAAGTTGAAGTAGTGTCTATCAGAAAAGATCTAGAGAAATTCCAGGCCTTATATCATGAGAATTTGACAAGTATTAAAGCCTCAGAAGGATTAGCCACCATTCTGAATCAGTAAAGGAATCGAAAGTTGAAAACTGGTTTGGTTTATGAAGACATATCAAGTAGTGATCATCCACACAACAAAGAATCCATCAAGTTTGTCAAATCTACGACCATTGACAACAATGAACCTCTAGAAAAAAAAAAGATAATTAGCCGCCAAGGAGGAGTGAAGGAAAAATTACTAGAACTGAATTTGTATAACAAAGAAATAATACACCCTCTATTCAAGAAAATCATCAGCATGGAAGAAATCAACCTGCTCAAAGAAGAGAAACTTTTGATAGGTACAAAGATTTTTTCTTTGGATATTGTTTTTATTGTTCTAACTTTGGCCACAAAGCTATAAATTACTTTTTAAGATTTAGACATGAGTAATAAAGACACCCAAGCAATAAATATCTACCACAACAAAGAATGAGACAACCAAGTAACAAACAATCACAAACTGCAAATCATGTGATGGCTGGGAAAAAGATGTAGATTAAGCATAACAATCGTTATGATCCTTTATTCAATGAACCAAATGTTACATCTGCCATAATTATGGACATAAAGTTGTAGACTATCACTTAAAGAACTATAAGCCAGATTCAAATCACAACGCTGAAAACGTCAAGGTTTGGAATAAGAAAGAAGATAACAAGTGTGGATTAGTGTTGTCATCTCAAAGACAAAATATCCCACGGTATATTGACAATGGATGCTCCAGTCATATGACAGGTGACAAAAGTAAGTTCCTATCACTCAAAGAAAATAAATAAGGAAATGTGACGTTTGGAAATGATGCTCCAGTAAAGATCAGAGGTAAAGGTCTAGTAAGCTTAAGTAATGGAGGAGGCAAAGCTCAATATGTATTATTAGTTGATGGATTAAAGAATAATATTCTTAATGTCAATCAGGTGTGTGACAAAGGATAAGAAGTCACCTTCAATTCCAAAGGTTGTAAAATAAAAATAGTGAACACAGGAGAGCTGATTGCAAAAGGGGTTAGAACTGAAAACAATGTCTATGTTCCGAAGGAAGATAAGGAGGAATGTTATTTAACCAAATTTGATGAAATTTGGTTAAGGCACAAAAGTCTCGGACACTTGAGTTTTGATCATATTGTCAAGTTGAATAATGAAGGTGATGTGAAAGATCTTCCAAGAATATCTGAGCCTCATAACTCTGTTTATGAATCCTCTCAAATGGGGAAGTTGACTCATGCTCAATTCAAATCGAAGAGTTTCACATCTTCAGAGAAACCACTTCAAATTATTCATATGGATTTGTGTGGACCATCACGAAAGGAAGGAACTGGAGGAGAACATTACTTTATGCTGGTGATTGATGATTTCTGTAGACTTAGGTGGGTTGCCTTTCTAAGAGAAAAAAATTATGCATTTGATAAGTTCTAAATGTTTAAGGTGTTAGCTGAGAATCATACATGAAGGAAGTTAAAGGAAATTTGCTCATATAGAGGAGGAGAATTTTTGTCAAGAGATTTCAATGAATTATGTGACATACATTGAATTAAAAGAGAATATACTATTCCTGGTACTCCTCAATAAAATGGAGTTGTAGAATGCCAAAATATATCAGTCCAGCAGATGGAAAGGGATATGATGAGTGAAAGGGACATTTCACAAACCTTCTGGGTGGAGGTTGTTCACATGGTTGTTCGTATTCTAAACAAAGCGCATCTAAGGCCAAACAGTGATAAAACTCAGTATGAGTTGTGGTTTGGTCGACCTGCATCAATCAAGCACTTCAAAGTATTTGGAAGTAAATGCTACATAAAAAATAATGATAATCATCGAGGAAAATTTGATGGTAGAGCTAATGAAGGTATCTTCTTAGGATATGCAACGAACAGTAAAGGATACAAATTCTTTAACAAAATAATGCATAAATTAGTAGATTGTATTGATGTTCAAATTGATGAAGAAGCTCCTGTAAAAGATCAACAGTGAATAAGCACCAAGTTAGATGAAAAAGATGACGAGGATAATGGAAATGAAGAACAACAAATCTCAGAGTCACAAGAATATGATGAATCAGGTGGAGAAGAGACACCCAGACAAGAAGAGTCTAGACAACAATCATCATCAAATCCTTCCTCTAGAATTACTCAAAAGAATCATCCTGCAAGTCAGATAATTGGTGAGAAAGACAAAGGTATAAAAACTAGGAGAAGAATAATCAAAGACACTGAGCAATCACATATAGCCTTCATATCCATGGTGGAACCCAAGAACTTTAATGGAGCCAGTAACGATGTAAACTAGATAAAATCAATGAATGAGGAACTGGATCATATTGAAAAGAATGATACTTGGGAACTTGTTCCTAGGCCAACAAATAAAAATGTAATAAGTGTAGTGACTGTATTAATTTAAGTCTATAAATTCCATAAATTGAAATAGTAACTTCTACTTTTACGCAAAAAACTCAGTAATTTCTTTATAACTTAGCATATATGCATGTTAAATTCATCAATAAACAACACTTTCATAACAGAATAAAAATTACTTAACAGAATAATACAAATTTACCTCTTCCTGATGCTAATTTCTCCATTGACCTGGTTGTCCAGCTCGCTACTTTGCTGTTGCCTGATGCGCTGACCAACTCTTCCCAAACTGTGTTTCCTCCCTGCCAACTAGGAGTATCCTGTCTGTCTTCCTAGCTCCAGGATACCGTAAGGCTATCCTGGCCCCCATGCCCAAAACCCCCAGCAAACCGGTGCCCCACGTAATGATCCTCCCAGACTGCAGAACTCCAACTCAGAACCATAAAATCCCAAAAAACCCTGAAACCAGAACTTTCTCCCTCTCCAAAATGCTTTCTCCCCCAATAATGCCCCCCCCCTCCTTGTCTCATATCCCTTCCACCGACTCTCTTCCCGCTCATTAATATATTATCCCTTCATTATTATCTTATCTCTTTATTTAATGTCTTATCCCCTTATTAATATCCTATCCTCATATTTAATGTCTTATCCCCTTATTAATATCCTATCCTCATATTTAATGTCTTATCCCCTTATTAATATCCTATCATCATATTTAATGTCTTATCCCTACCGCATACGTAAATCATTTAATTAAACAAATTAAAATTATTAACCCCTTTAAATTTATTACCCTGGTCATTCAATGTGATAGGTAATTAATTTAAATAATTAATTAATTATTTAATAATAAGTTATAACAATTAATTAATAAATAAATATTTAATTAATATTATTATGCCAATCTTTGTTTAAGTAAAACCATGTTAGGACAATTAATTACCTAATTAATTTTGCTTAATAATCCCTAAGCATATATTCAACTAGGGTTGTTACATACACCAACCCTTCAGGAAACTTCGTCCCAAAGTTAAGGTATCTTATGGTACAAAGGAAAAGAAACATGGTTCACACATTCATACCAATTAACCAACGTTATCAGTAAGTAAGTTAAGGAAAATCATACGTACTAGTGTATATGTACAAGAAATGCATGTGTAGCTAGTACATACAAGTCCTGTGCATGTACTAATAATCAAAACTATCATCCTTTAGTAATTTGTGTATGCATCCAATCTATTCAGCAAGACCAGTCTTTTATAAAAGACAACAAACTAATCAATTGTTTGAGAAACCTTTTAATTACTATTATCCGGTTCAACAATTTTATTTAGACAACTGTGGTTTAGCTACGTAATTATGAATATTCATATATACACATTTCTTTTTTTTTTTGAAGGGAAAACATTAAATTCCACCACAAGACAAATCGCCATATTTTCTCAACTATTTCTACTCATCCTTCCTCCCTAACTTACTTATGTCTCCATTCCTATCCTTCCTCTGCTAGACTATCTTGGAGCGTCAACTATATTGACCTAACTCCAAATAGAACCTGTAAGCAGAAGTGTCACTATCTTGACCAAGCTTCCCTAGCAGGCATCTGACAGTCATCATCACACGTCTTGGGGAGCATGAACTAACACCCTCCTCCCATGACTTCAGGTTTCGGAGGAAACATGGTGGTAAATGCCTCCACCCCTCCTAATCATAACTAGGGTCCACACCCTACAATGGAAAATACAGTGGCACCGTGCTGCTGGGGGTTTTTTCATCGTTTATTCGGTTTTGGGCAGTGTCATCACTTGAAATCCTACACTAGTCCACATATCATAGAAATGCATCCAAACCAATATAATTTCACATACAATATTGATACCATAATGTTTCTCAGCTAGTGGTCATGATATCCAATTTCATCATCTTTATCCCTTGGCTATTTCATAGCCCATAACCTGCAGATTAGTCTGTAACACAAACTCATACATTTCTATGCATTATCATCATGTAATTGCATAGCATCATCATTTCAATTTGGTATCCCTGTACCAACAGCTTAACGTCAAAGTTTTCAAGTTAGAAATAGATCTCATAATATTCCATTATTCAATTTCGACACCCATTCATAAGATTATCATTTACCAAAATAGATTGCATCATATCCAACATCATTCTAATAGTATTTAAACATTCATAAAAAATTTCATTCTCACAATATGTCACATCATATACATCATCATCAATAACATTTAAACATTCGTAAAATTTACATTCACATAGTAGATCGCATTATATACATCATCATAAATGACATTTAAACATTCGCAAAATTTACATTCACATAGTAGATGGCATTATATACATCATCATCAATAACATTTAAACATTCGTAAAATTTACATTCACATAGTAGATCGCATTATATACATCATCATCAGTAACATTTAAACATTCATAAATGTTCATACATCTTAAAGTTTCACTATGAGTAGAAAATAAAGTATATAGGCTTCAGGTAATCCTGTCTGTCTAAGTCAAAAGGTGGTGTTACATACACCCAAACTTCGAGAAACATGTTCTCGAGGTGGTCAAAAAAGTGAGGGATAGTCTCGTCGTAGTGTCTCTACGTCTTCCCAAGTAGCAGATCCTGGACTGTACTTGTCCCACTGGACCTTAACTTGGTCTACCAGACAGTTCCTGAGATGTCGTACCCTACGGTCCAATATGCGTAACGGTTCTACCATGAGGGTTCCCACGTCTGATACCTGCAATTCCTTCCAATTTAGTTTATGTGATTCATCAACAACATAATGATGTAGAACAGATACATGAAATACATTATGAGTTTTATGCAAGTGGGGTGGCAGTATGAGACAATAGGCAATGGGTCCAATTTTATCTTGGATTATGAATGGTCCTATAAATTGAGGTGACAACTTTGTCCCCTTCCCGAACTGTATGGTACTCTTATTAGGCCTGATACGAATGAAAACCTAGTCTCCCACTTCATAACTTCGGTTGGTCATGTGTGCATTCGCATAACATTTCTTCCTATCTTTTGCTTCCTTTAGTCTCTGCCTAATCTGAACAACCTATTCCACCATCTCTTGAATCAATTCTGGCCCAACTATTACTTTGTCTTCTAGTCTGTCCCAACTCAATGGCGTTCTGCATGGCCTTCCATACAAAGCTTCATAAGGTGGCATTTCGATGGAGCTATGAAAACTATTATTGTAGGCAAACTCTACCAAAGGTAGGTACTTCTCCCACTGGGTTTGATTATCCATGACATACATCCTGAGCATGTCTTCCATGACTTGATTTACTCTCTCGGTTTTCCCATCTATTTCAA
>ML778069.1:1406753-1428543 GCA_009831015.1 Picea engelmannii
TCTTAGGTATCCCGTGCAAATGGATAACCTCATTTACAAACACACATGCCACATCAGTGACATCGTAAGTGTCTCTAACCGGAATAAAATGAGCACTCTTGGTTAACTTATCCACTATCACAAGAATGGCATTGTGTCTATGAGATGTGAGAGGAAAACGCACAACAAAATCCATAGAGATGACTTCCCACTTGGACATAGGAACATCCTTTGGTTGTAGGAGGCCTGTCGGGTGATGGTGGTCAGCTTTCACTTGTTGACATTCTAGGCACTTGGTGATGAAATGGACTACATCATGCTTCATGCCTACCCAGAAGAAGAGATTCCTTATATCTTCATACATCTTCTTCACACTCGGATACACACAATAAAGTGCTCTATGGGCTTACTTCAGTATTATGCTTCGAATATCCCCATTCTCAGGGATGTACATCCTTCCTCGATATATTAACAGTCCGTCTGTTTCCAGACTATATCCTTCATACTTTGGATCTAACTGCCTCCCACTCTGGAGTTTTGAAGTAACCTTTAAATACCAACTGTCTCCTTGCAGTTGTGTCAACACATGTTCCCTCAGATTGACCTTTAAGGTTACCAAGGAAAAGATATGTGGTCTCCTACTCAAGGCATCTGCGACCACATTTTCCTTTCCCTTGATGTACAAAATACCAAAATTGTACTCACTCATAAACTCACTCCATCGCCTTTGCCTAGCATTCAGATCTCTTTGAGTGAAGAGATGTTTTAAACTTTGATTGTCCATTTTGAGCTCAAAGTTTCACCCCACAAGATAGTGCCTCCAAATTTTCAGAGCTAGGATTACAGTTGCCAACTCTAAATCATGAGTCACATATAGCTCTTCATGTTTCTTCAACTTCCTTGATGCATAAGCTATCACTCATCCATATTGCATTAGTACGACCCCCAACCCTTGCTTCGAGGCATCCATGTAAACTGTGAAGTCCTTTTCCATATCCGGCACTCGTAGAATTGGTGCACTAGTTACTAACCTCTTAATCTCAATGAATGCACTATCACATTCTTCTATCCATTCATACCTGACCCCCTTGCATTGCAAAGTGGTGATGGGTTTCGCTATTTTTGAGAATCCTTCCACAAATCTTCGGTAATAACCAGCTAGCCCCATGAAGCTTCTCACCTCATGGGCATTTTTCGGCACTGGCCACTCCATAATGGCCTTTACCTTTTCTGGGTCCACAGAGATTCGTTCATCAGAAATGATATGACCTAAATAGTGAATCTCTTTCTTGAAGAAGGAACACTTTGACAACTTCCCATACAATTTGTTCTCTCTAAGGTAGGACAACACTACTCGTAAGTGTTCCTCATGTTCTCTTTCATTCTTGGAATAGATGAGGATGTCATCTAGAAAGACTTGTACAAATTGATCTAAGTACTTCCAGAATATGCCTTTCATGAGGCTCATGAATATTGTTGGTGCATTGGTCAATCCGAAAGGTACTACGACGAACTCGTAATGTCCAAATAGAGTTCGAAAGGAGGTTTTTGGGATATCACCTTCCTTAATCCTTAACTGAGGATACCCGGATCGCAAATCAATCTTTGAGATTACCGATTCTCCTTTCACCTGATCGAGGAGGTCATCTATTCGTCGCATTGGGTACCTATTTTTCACTGTAGCACAGTTCAAGTCCTTGTAGTCTATACACAGTCATAGGGATCCATCCTTATTCTTTATAAAAATTACCGGTGCGCCCCAACGTGAGACACTAGACCTTATTATCCCTAAGTCTAGTAACTCTTTCAACTGCATTTGCAATTCACAAAATTCTGGCACTGTCATCCGATACAGAGTCTTGGAAATTGGATCTGCACTAGGTTTTAGCTCAATAGTAAAATCAAGCTCCCTCTCAGGAGGTAGTCATGGTAACTCGTTCAGAAAAACATCCTTAAATTATGACAATACCGGGTATTGATCCAATGAGGGTCCCTTCCTTTCATTCACTACTTCCACTACATAAAGTCGACACCCTTGCCTCAAGCATCGCTTAACCTTCATAGTTGATATAAAGCGTAACGACACTTTTCTCCATACACCCTAGATCTCTACTGGTCTTCCTTCATCGTCAACACAAAGCACCATCTTTGTGAAACAATCTACCAAATCTTGATGAGTTGCTAACCAATCCATTCCAATGATTAGGTCATACACCTCGAGAGTAGTGACGTATACCTTCAACCTAGTAGTACACACTCCCAGGTCTACTATACAATTATCAACACTAGGTCCTACTGCTTGTTTTTCCCCCGAAGCCATCTCGACTTGTTTAAAGTCATCGTGCTCGTAGGCTGCCAACCCACTCTTTTCTAATCAACATGGTGAAATGAAACTATCTATAGCACCAGAATCAAATAAAATCTTAACATTGATATGATTTAGCGTACCTGATGACTCCACCATCGTGGATTGATGTTCGGCCTGGTGATTACTAACTGCTGCGTAAATCTGGTGGCTGCTACTTGCTCTTCCCATCGGTGCCTTTCCTTCTCTATGCACAAACCATGATTGTAACTATGGGCAGTCACGCTGGTAATGGGGTCCTCCGCACCCCCAACAAGTAACACGAGATTGAAACTATGCACTGTTATGTGACTGTCTTTGAAATGAGTTCCTTCCCCTAGAACCCCTGCCCCTACTAGTTGTTCCCTGAGATGGATGTGGACCTTTCTACGTTATTGGAGATGAACAAGATGCTGCACTTGCTGCCATTAAAATCCCTGCAGCTATTTTCCTTGGCGCGACTCTGTTACCATATGGTGGTGGCCTTGAGCCCCCTCCCCTAGGAAATATCCTCGGGGCCTTCCCTACGAATCCAAGATGATGATAAAATGTCGGTCTTGTACCCCCGGTTAAGTTCATGTGTTCCTCTGTATAACGCACATTTTCCACTGCTTCCGCTACTGAAGACAGTTTCCACATCTGCACCATAGCTCTTATATTAGGGTTCAATCCATAGATGAAGCACTCTACCTATCATTGGTCATTATCCATATACAAAACATATTTGACCAGTTCCATAAATCTGATCTCATATTCTTCTATAGTTTTGTTTCCCTGTAGTAAGGCATGAAATGCCCCTACCTGTTGTTCCTTGTAGTATGCTGGAAGATATTTTGTTCGAAACCTCTCCTCGAAAAGTTCCCAAGATACTGTGTCTGGGGTAAGGTGCAGTTGTATTTCCAGGTTGCCCCACCAGTTCAAGGCACTGTCTCTTAACTGAAAAATTGTGATCTTTACCTTTGAGTTGGACACATAGTCCCTTAAGGAAAAACACCTTGTCATGCCTTCCAACCATTCTTCCACGCATTCACTGGCGCGACCCCTGACAAACTCTAGAAGTTTGATCTTCTGCAATTCTCGCGTGATGTCTTTGGGTGGAGGTCCTCCCCCTAAATCCATTAATGATTCTAGATTACCCATTCTAGACGGTGGGGGTTCCACTTTAGTCCCTGCTAGTTGTTTCCCCTTTAACGTCTCATTAATGGCTTCCAACGAGCACAGTATGAGATCTAGTTCAGGCGATGGTGGTGGTCACACTGGTGGTGTTGGCGGTGCTTACGACAACGCTCCCCTGCCTCAACTCCCTTGAGTCCTAACCATCTTGTATTATTTAACCTGCATCAACCAAAGTTGTTAGGGTGAGTTCAAGGACATTTCAAATTGGTGCCACTCAATCTAGAAAAAGAGTTAGCTGTAAGTTTTCTTTACTTGTCTGTAAACAGACATTACTCTCTTTAGGGGATTGGCCAGGTTAGGATTATGATTAAGCGTCTAATATTGATTTCTTCGCCCTAAAAAAACAAAACTATTGGTTCCCTTTCCCTGTAGCTACGCTAGCCTTGCGCCATACTCGCCAATTCCTCTTGCTTACTCTCCTAGTGCATGTGTCGCCTCCTTCCCGTTTGTCCTAGTCTAAGTCCTTTTAAATTTTTTCTTACAACTAAATATCCTCCGATGCTTGACTCGTGAGTTTTTCCTTTGCGCATAGTGTTGGTGTTGTCGAATGCTGCATTGAGATTTAGCGTTGACTTTGACTGGTGGAATGGAGTTGGGGGACTTGGCACTTGGCTCGATGAGTTGCGTGTACGGTCTCATGAGCCTAATGCTTGGAAAATCGGAGTTTATACTTGGGATACAAATATCAACAGCGCTAAATAAGCCTTTACCTTGATTTCTAGTGCATTCACTAATTTTGATTCAACTCGGTTAGCTGGCTCCGGATCAATAGGTTAGGTAATAAGCCAGTTAGTATTAATCTTCATCCGGTATCTTCCTAATAATAATACCACTCTAATCCCTATAGTGCTACCATTAATCTAATTAAGTATAAGAATTTATTTGTAAAGACTTATGAGGGCATGTTGGCGTTAGTGTTCTTCTTAAGGCGCTTCGCTTGGTGGGGGGTCTTGGGTTCAAAACCCATGGACTCTCTAACATTTTAATTTAATTTAATTTTTTTATAACTTTATTTATTAATATTATATATATATATATATATATATATATATTTATTTATTTATTATTTAATTATATTAGTTTTAAATCTTTAAAACTAATGTTTAAACCTTAATCTTAATAGCATATATTTTAAACCTTTATTTTTTTTCCGGTTTTAAAACACAATATATATAATATAATAATTACATATTAAATATGTTTATCCTTTTTAACCTGATTTTATATAATAATAATAATAATAAAAATTAAAAAAATTAAAATTAAATAATTAAAATAGAAATAATTTTTTTTTAAAACAAAACAAACAAAATTACTTAATATTAATACCAATAAGAAAATTTAAATTCAATGATCGTGGGCCTTGCATGAGGCCCACGTGCCCTCTTATCCCTCCAAAATCCTACACCTAGGTCTTCAAACCCTAAACGCTTCCTTCTCTTCTGCCTCTTTCCTCTGTCGCTTGGCCATTCTACTCTGTCCCTCTGCTCTTGATGTTGGTCTGATCGTGGCTTGTGAGTTTTCGTTTTTTTTTTAGTGCTGGGCTAAGTTTATGGTTGTTGGGGCCAAGAGTATTTGCCAGGGTTGATATTCATTGTAGCCAATGGTTTGTCCATTGTGGAGGGCCAAATTTGGGATGTAGAGGGTGAATTCTTGGTGCTGGGCGGATTCCCTTTGAAGGAGACCTAATTTGCTTGTTGTTGAGGCTGAGTTTACTTACCAGGGCTGAGTCTACTCATTGTTGGCTGAGTTTCTTCTCTTGTGAACCTAATTTATCTTGGCTATTTGTGTCTTTAGCTGCTGGACCAAAGTGTGGTGTTGAGGGCCGAGTTTCCAGCCTTTAGGGGAGGTCGCGTTGATGGCAGCAGCGCTGCACAATTCTTACTGAAGTTATTTGTTGTGTAGGAGGGTCGCCCGTTTTCTCAGCCATTTCCAAATGGCTTTCCCATTCTTCAAACTCCAATTCGTCTATACGATTCAGTGAGAAATGCATGGCACCTTTGTGCCCTAGCCACCTAAAGTCCTACTTAACTAGCAGCTTCACGGATCAAGGATTCGTGAAACCTATTATCCGAATGGGAATTTTTATAGGCTCAATTATTCATCTGACCACTTTAGGGTTACGATTATGAGGTTCCCATTGAAGGTTGTTTATTGGGCTTTGGTTGCATGTTGTTGCTGACCATTGGATCCGTTGAGTAGAGAATGCCCCTCATGGGCTCCTGACTTGCGACTTGGTGCATAGCATTGTGTGCTAGGATTTGGCTTGTAATGTGCTGCGCTAACACGTTATTATGTGTTGATTGCAGGTGCTTTGAGATGGATCTTGGCCCTCGACCGATTTTTTTTTTTTACTTCTCTTGGCATCTTAGATTTCCACTATCTACTCACGAATATTCTTGAAAAGGGTTAGAGGATAATGGATTCTATGACTTTTCCGAGGAAACATGGAATATTGGAAGGTATTTGTCAGGCAAACACAGTCGTTGTTCTTTGTAACCTTTGGGGTTTAGATTCATAGGTGTTGCAATCTTCTTTTCTTTCCCATGATGTCAAGCGATCGATTCATCTGAGAATTGATATAGAACCTGTCACATGTTCCCATTTTGAGAATAGGGTGTGCGTTTGCCAAATGAAGTATGTTATTTTTCATATGCTCTAGATATGGGTAATTTTGTTTTTTTCAGGTGTACAGAAATGTACTTAGGTTATGGATGGCTCAGTTGCCTTGTAATCATAATTATACCCTCTGATTGTATTTGATAACAGTTCTTTACAAGTATATCCACCCGGCGGGCAACCTTTCTTGAAAGCTGAGTCATCCGCTTTCTCTCTCCGCTGGACGGAAGAAAATGGGTGCCTAATCCAAAGCGAGTGTGTCTCAGCTATCTCTCGATTAATAAGTGTAACACATTGAAAGGGAAAGCTTAATCAGTGCCTGTCTTCCCGATTGAGCAACACCGTGCACTGCAAATGCATGAAATTATATATATATATATATATATATATATATATATATATATATATATATATATATATATATTCCTAGAACCCGAATTTTCCATATTGTATTCAATAACAGTTCAGTTAGGGCCCTTGTTTTACCAAAAGTGGACCTGCCCATCCCATGTTAGCTATATGCCACCTTAAGACTCACGGGAATTTTCAGTTACCGAGAATTTATTGGTACATATTGTTCTTTTTTTTTTAAATTCAAAGGTAATGTATTTCCTTATTTTCTTTGTACACGTTTTATTTTCTTTATGTTTTCTCATTGCGTTAATACTTATGGATTGATCTTGATGTAAAATATAGTCATAATATAGCATAGTTTAATGCTATCTGTAGTGAAATTAGGAACATTGATGAGTGGGAATAGTCATATTTGTTTATGGTAAGAATGCATTAACAATCCCATCACCTTCAAAACAACTAGGAAGCTATGTATATGGAAGCATGATGTGAGGAATTTGTGGTTACAGAATGACCCTTCAATGTATGATATTTAAATCTATGGCACTTACTTTATGGTAACACAATCTAGTCTATTATTCTTGTTGTTTGACAGGGTTGTGCATTCTTTTGAACAATTCTGTGTTAGTATTATCAAAATTTTCAGTTACTAAGAATTTGTTGGTAGGAATTGTATATAAAAAGTCAAATGTATTGTACTGCATTTTCTCATACACGTTTTATTGGCGGTTTGAGATTTGTGTAAATCCAAATCAACCCTGGATCTAGAGCTATTAGATCTGGGTTATTATATATATAAGCATTCCTAAATTGGGTAGGTGGGTAGGTAGATGGTTAGGTGGGTAGGTGGGTAGGACGTTAAGGCTCCAGGTTGTGAATGACGCTATGATACCATGTGTAGTGACCGTATTAATTTAGGTCTATAAATTCCATAAATTGAAACAATAACTTCTACTTTTACGTAGAAAAATCAGTAATTTCTTTATAACTCAGCATATACGCATGTTAAATTAATCAATGAACAACGCTTTCATAACAAAATAACAATTACTTAATATAATAATACAAATTTTCCTCTTCCTGATGCTAATTTCTCCGTTGACCAGGTTGTCCAGCCCGCTGCTTTGCTGCTGCCTGGTGCTCTGACCAACTTTACCCAAACTGTGTTTCCTCCCTGCCATCTAGGAGCAGCCTGTTCGGATTCCTAGCTCTAGGATACTGTAAGGCTATCCTGGCCCCCGGGCCCAAAACCCCCAGAAAACCAGTGCCCCTTGTAATGATCCTCCCAGACAGCAGAACTCAAACTCAGAACTAGAAAATCCAAAAAAACCCTGAAACCAGAACTTTCTCCCTCTCCAAAATGATTTCTCCCCCAATAACCCCCCCCCCNATATCCCTTCCACCGACTCTCTTCCCGCTGTTTCTGGATTAATCCATAAGTGCGGACATGAACCGATCTCCCTAGATCCACCTGGATCTAGAACAAAACAGGACAGAATACTACACTTTCCCTAGATCTAACCTATTGAATGAACTAAGAGATAAGGATTGTAGACATACCTTATGAATGCTTTCCTTATGTCTCTATTGTTCCAAGCTTTGCTCCAATTCTCTTGCACCGATCAGATCACAACAACACAAACGAATCGAAGTAAAGGCAGATTAATATATTCAATAGCTAGTCTATACATATGATCAAGAAGTTATGTAATAAAGTACTATCATCTTTATGGGAAAGGGACATATTACTGTATTGAATTAATTGAAAGTGAAACTTACAACCTGAGCCTTGATGTCATAGTTCTCCTTTTGATGGCTCCTAGCTCTAACACACACACTTGCTCATGCATGAAGAAAATCAACCACTTGTGATGACCTTGCTGGTGTCTCTAGCTGTTGTAGTATCAGTCCTTCATATAGGCTTTCAACAATTCTCCAATCAATCTCTTGCTAGCTTGCTTCTAACTTTTTTCCATGAGCAATCTCCTCAATATATAGGAGAAGATAATTTAGTTACTTGGATAGAAAATGATCCCAAGATATCTGGAATGCCAGCACTTGAACAACCATTCGTTAGCCAACTCATTCTTCTCGAAGATTCTCTTCTAGAAGGCTCGAGAACTTCATCTTTTTCCTCTTTAAGAAGATGTTCACACCTTGGACTTTGTTACAGTGTGAACCATTCGCACCCTAGCTTAATGCAGCCTGCGAAAATCAGGCATTCTCGTAGGCAAGTATATAGGTGGCCTGCGAACTTCTTGAAAAATATAGCTTCTGGAAGCAGACAAGTGCAACTTTTCTCAGGAAAGTATTCTTAGAGAAGAGGCTGATTTTCCATCATCATGACATCATCATAACACCATCACGATTACCAAAATTGTGGATAACAGAATGCCCCCCAAAGTCTGAGAGTGGAATCAGTGACAGTCAATAGACTTTGTAAGATGCATGTGTGTGTCAAGAACCAAGAGCGCATCTAATCGGAAACCTGCAAACATCCCAGTATCAGCAAAATATTATATGTATCCCTTCTGAGGTAGGCATTCCCATGCTCAGATCATAGATTGATGACATCATAAACAAAGGTCATGGCCACCAATCCTACACTGTGGATCCATGCAGTCATAATACAACATAGCCACCTAAATACACTGTGGATCTATGCGACAAATTTTCAATCAAGATGACATAGCCACAAAACATACACAGTGGATCTATGTGTCATAAATCATACATACTCCATCGCAACCTGGATCACTTAAGAAAACATCCAGGGTCTTCAATCTCATCGCCCGAAGTACGAATCTAACCATGTGATTACATGTGTTGAAGTGAAACATGGTAGAAACCACTTGATTACTGGTCATTGATGTAACTGTTAACAAGTGCGAGGGAAATCACCATTGATGTCAATGACTCCCAAGGTACTAAAGTACAATCCATCGACTGTGAATAAATGAGTTGATGTCGAACAATCGACAGAATCTTTCGATCAGGGGTCAATGATGTAAACCCACTGTTAAAAGCGAGGAAACTTGCCATTGAGGCATGCAAGCTCCAAGGTACTGAATGATTTCTAAGTCTTAATCCAGGATAATGTGCTGAAGTCGATGGAACAAGACTCGTCATAGGAGGGCCTTGATGTATCCCCCATCAATGACATGAAATAAGTAACAGAGTTTGAAAATGTAACAGAGCTAGTAGCAATTGGACTTTGGACACAGGGAAGGTTGACACGAAGAGGAAATATAATTGCAAATGGCCGACTAAAAATAGAGGTTTCAGAAGGACTTCTCTTGAACATATGAACGACACGACCAATGATTTGGCAGCATTGACTCAAAGACGACGCATAAAAATGATTTTGATATCAAATAGAATGAGAGACGAATGGATTACCCAAACCAATTCCAGATGACGAATAGGGGGTGTCATGTTCAAGAGCGACACTTACTGCCAATTAACACAAAGATGAAACATATCCCTTTCCCAAATTTTCCCCCACCATTTCTGGCAAGTACCTCTTTATTTTTACGCAAGCTTGAAGAGGATCACATATGCTTGTTGATATAAGATCATCCTTCAGATGAGTCCCTCGGAGTACTTTTAACGAACCCTAGGAAGGAGTGGTTCGGTCCCATCACGGGTCTATCAGTGTTTGTTTAACGAGTCCAGAGATAGTAAACTCGAAGGTTTTTAAAGATTATAGAGTTTGGAAAAACACTTAAAAGAGAACTCTCTCAGTTCCTTTTTTGTACAGTAGTCCAACGAGACCGAAAAAGGGTTAAACTATCGCTCGAAGGACGCATACTTCAAATACTTTATCGAGCGTGAAAATAGCAAGGTCGCTCGACAATCTTTTCTTGTTTAGAGAGTCTGAAAAGAGATGAAAGATAACTTCAGGGGGTTCCTTTTTCGTGTAACCACAGCGAGCCCAGAAAAGAGATAAAACAACGCTCGGTCACGTTCTTATATTTTGCACAAGCGCAAGAACGAACAAAAGGCGCTCGAGGTTTTAAGTCAAAACCATAGAAAACTAACAAAATCACACCACACCGTAAAGGTTTTGTCCATAACCATCTGTGTTTCATACCTGCAATGCACTTCACTCATTTCCTCATTAGCAATTAGGTTTAAATAATGAATAAATATAAAAATCCACTTTTGACATAGTAAAAAAGTAATTAAAACAATCCATAACACATTTTACCATGTTATCCTACCCTTTTACCATTTGAGTGCAAAAATTTCCATTTTACCCTCTACCTTCATCGTCGATTTTTAGGAGCTTCGGGCCATCATTCCACGATCCGTCTGCGGTATTTTGGTAATCTCTCCATCCTTTAGCTTTTCATGGTTTAAATTCATGATTTCATTGGTTAAGTTTCAAGTTTTGAGTTAGTTTTTGAAACCCTATGCGTGTAGAGGGATTCTCGCAGGCTGCCCATACGGGACCTGCGAGAATGCTTCATTCTCGCAGGTGGGCCTAAGGCATACTGCGAGAAGTTCGCACTGCACATAGTAGGCCACCTACGAATAACGCAGAATCCAAAAAATTTTGTAATGTTTAGCCAAATGAATGAATTTTTCCTTGGTTTAGATTATTAACAATCTTCATATGTTTGCCATGTAGGTTAATAACCATCATCATGGTGCTCGAATGGAGAGAATAGGAACACGAGGAAGATAATACAAACGCCTAAAATCACCCTCCAACCATTGCTGCCTTAAGAAATTGTGGTCTCCTGAAATATTTCCGCATCCCGGGCATGAGAGCCCAAGTTCGATTGCTAGAGTACTTGATCCGAATGTGGGACTTGGATCAACAAGTCTTCAACGTGGGAGCTCATACCTTGACTATATACATCGAGGACATCTATTTCTTCACTGGGTTATCCAGACGAGGGTCTTACATCTATTTGACCGGTAGCAAAAGGGGTGGTTTGAAAATGAGCGAGTACTGCGCCCAGTATTGTGTGCCTGAAGCTGAACAACAAAAGGGAAAAGTGGCAATTTAGGGAGTGACTGACATAACTCTCCGTACCATTCTCTTCACTATTGCTCGCATGGAAGGAAGTGTTGTCCCACATATGGCTCTGCAGAGCTATTTTCAGTATGCCATCGAATGTACTGAGCCCCGGGTATTCAACTGGGCCGACGCAGTTTTACGCAGTCTTAAGAAACAACTGACCAAATGCAGGCGTGGAGATCTAAAACAGTTCGAGTACAGATCTTTGTTAGTGTCCTTCTGTGAGAGGGTCCTGGTGTTTAGGCTTCAGGCTGAGTGGCACTTTTCGGGTCCTAGGGACCCGAGGATGTTACGATGGTGTCGACTCATGGCTAGACATGTGGCAGGACCGATCGTCAGGTATGACGATATGTTCTTCGACTGGCTTCAAGGCCAAGTGTTGATGATAGAGGATTATGCATATGCTATCTTAGATTTCCGTGGAGATCCTGACCTTTCCCTACCTGAGGATGCACAGTGGGGAGACCTCGGTAAGAAGTACACCAATTTTATCTTTTTAAATGTTTTTGTATTTTTAAAGTATTTAAATGTTTTTGTTTTATAGATTTACCCAAAGACTAACATCAAATACTTGTTGATAACACAGATGTTGGACTATATCGACCTGTTGGTAGCTCTCCTGTCCAGCGACGAGGAGAGGCAGCAGTAGCAGTTCCACAGTACATCGAGAATTACCTGACGGTGGAGCAGAATTTAGAGGGCCTTATGGCAGATGTTCCAGATATTCCCCTAGAGGAGATTCCACGACGCGATCAGCGTCACACTGTGGGAGTCTCTGCATCTATGGGTCACTTGCTCCGCAGAGTTGCTAGGACATTAGTCTTTTATCATGAACGTCATCTGTGACATCCTTATGTAGAAGCCATGAGCTTCAAATTTTGATATTTTGGTCTTTGGACAATCATTTTGTAAAAACAAACTTTGATCGTTATATATATATACATGGTTTCTACTGGCTTACTTTACATTGTGTACATTTTAATGTGTTTGATTTATAAATTGTTCAAATGTCTGTCCAATACATAATTAGCTAAAGCATCTGTTAATGTATTAAGACGTCTAGGAATGTGTTGATATTCAATGTGATCAAAGTACCGTTCCAAGAGGCGAATCCGCAAATATACCCTTAATAAAGTAGGACTTCGAATAGAATATACATTACTGAGCTGTAGTACTACAAGCTGCGAGTCAAGTCGCACAACTAAATGAAAAATTCCAAGAGAGATAGCATCAACCAATAGTTCAACCACGGCGCTATACTCTGCAATATTGTTGGTTGCTCGGCCAAGACATATACCTCGTAGAGATATGAGTTCGTTTTTCGGGGCATAGATTGCCCAAGCAGCGGAAGCTAGGTTCTGAGTACTACGACTAGCTCCATCAGCGAAGCCAATATAAGGTAGCGAATACTTCGACATGTGGAAATCAAACACAACGTCACGTAAGGGCAGAGACCAGATAACGTCAAAATCAAAACTAAAGTAACACACACACGTAGTATGATACATAAAATACAAGTACTCATGCACAAATAACTTATGCATAGTACTTCTTTAAGTACAACCCATTACTGGGTTCACTCAAAGGCACACCATCATAATCAACTAGTTCATACGCTCCTTTTTCCAACACTTTGCTGACAATGTAGGGACCATGCCACATAGGTTCAAATTTCTCGGCTCCTAGGACATATTTATCTTGTTCATACAGGAGAACGAGATCTCCTTCAGAGAAAACGCGAGGCTTGACATGCTTGTCATATTGTGCCTTAACGCGCTTCTTTTGGGCTTCTATTACTAAAGTGGCATCACGTCGGGTCTCGTCTAATCGCATCAAATACAACAGACATTCCTCTTCTGCAGAAGTATCAGGTAAGAGCTCTATAGCTAGCTTCAAAGAAGGTATTTCGCATTCTATCGGCAGAATGGCTTCCATGCCATAAACTAATCGAAAGGGTGTGAATCCCGTAGCGGATTTAACAGATGTCCGATATGCCCACAATGCCGAAAACAACATCGTGTGCCAACTGGTTTTATGTATTCCTATCATCCATCGAATCATAGTTATAAGAACCTTATCGATGGCTTCGACATGGCCATCGGCTTGTGGATAATAGGGTGTTGAGCTATCATGACGAAGGCCCAACTTCTCTGTAATTTCTGACATCATATAATTCCTAAAATGACTACCATGATCGGTAACGATAGCATGAGGGACACCAAAACGAGTGATGACATGGTTGAAAAGAAATAACGTTGCAGTCTTCCCAGTATTATCGAATGTCGGCATTGCCTCGGCCCACTTTGTAAAATAATCAATAGCTACAATAATATAGCCATGCCCCCCGGCCGAGTGAGGGTGACAGGTCATGAAATCAATGCCCCATTTAGCAAAAGGACCTACTGAGACTACAGGGTGAAGGGGAGTGGGATGTGACCGAATCTTCTGTTGATAGGTCTGGCAGGCATGACACTTCTGAACAGCAGTGATGCAGTCATTGAACGGAGAAGGCCAAAAGTATCCTGCATGTAAGATCTTCTGGGCAATAGCATACCCAGACATATGACTGCCACATGCTCCTGAATGGCAGTCATTCAAATATTTCTCAGCTTCGCCAAAAGTCAAACAACACCGAAAGACAGAGTCAACGCCTCGACGGTAAAGAGTATCGCGGAGGATAATGTATTGGCGAGCCTGATAACGTATACGACATCGTTCATTACTGGACAAGGAAGTTCGGAAAGTTTGAGTTTGGAGATATATAATGATACCTCCGTACCAAATGTCATCAGTACTGATAAGGAAAAGTGATTCGTCAGGTAACAAATCAACTGCTACATTTTCCGTGGCAGAGTGGGGGATATCACAAATTAACTCAGCAAAAACCAAGGATTTCTTTGACGTGGCGTGATCGAATTCCAAGTCGAACTCCTGGAGAATAACAATCCACTTGGAGTACTTGTCCCCAAGCAATTGACGTGTCAATATATGTTGCATGGGGTTACAATGTGAAATCACTGTAGTTTTCCTGGAGAGAATATAATGACGAAAACGTTGTACTGCTTGAACAATAGCCAAAGCCAGTTTCTAAGCATGTTGGTACTTGAATTCCATTTATGATAGACTTCTACTCAAGTAATAAATAACATGTTCATCGTGGTTATCATCCTCTTGAACGAGGACCATGCCGATAGTATACTCGGAAGAAGCCAAATAAAGAAAGTAATCTCGACTATAATCAGGAGGGAAAAGAAGAGGAGCTTTTGTGAGGGACAACTTTAAAGCTTCGAAAGCGTTGTTGGCAATTTTATCCCAAACAAACTATGAACCTTTCTTTAAAAGATGTGTGAAACCACGAGTAATCTCGGCGTAATTCGGGATGAAACAACGAAGAAAGTTTTATTTCCCCTGCAAACTTTGTAATTGGCGCAGTGAAGAAGGAGGGGGAATATTGAGAATCGCCTCAACCTTGATAGGATCTACCCATATCCCCTGACGTGAAACAATGAAACCAAGAAGATGGCCGGAATCTACGCAAAAGACGCATTTATGAGGGTTAGACGAATGCGATAGAACCGACAACGGACGAAAATTGCTCGGAGATGATTAGGGTGATCGACTCGGCGTAATGAATGAGCTGGAAAATCGTCCAAATAGGGCTGAACGATATGCTTAATATTGTGAAATGCATAAGACATAGCACGCTGAAATGTTGCACCTGCGTTCTTCAGACCAAAGGGAAGTTTTCTGTAGGTGAAAGTACCCCAAAGACAAATAAAAGCGGTTTTATGTTGGTCCTCAGGAGCGATGTTAATCTGGTTATAGCCGAAAAATCCATCCATGAGGGAGAATATTTCACTATCGGCACAATCATCAATGATTTGGTCGACGAACGGGGTTGGAAAGTTGTCCTTCGAACAAGATTTGTTAATATCCTGATAATCGACGCAAACTCGTATACTACCACATTTTTTATCAATCGGTACAGGGTTGGAAACCCACTCTGTCAAAGCCACGGGGTAAATAAAACCGGCTTTAAGAAGTGTTTTAACTTCGAGTTTAATGGCTGCCGCTTTACGTGGATGGACAGGACGGAGGCGCTGCCGTACTGGTTTAACTCCAGGGTACGTTTTTATCTCATGTACAATGATAGACGGGTCGATACCCGACATCTCTTCGTAACTCCAAGCAAAAATATCATGAAATTCTTTAAACAAAGAAGTATAGGTAATAATTTCCTCAGGAGAACACGAAGCTCCAATGTGAACATTTTCTACTATCCCAGGTTTAACTGGAATATCAATGGGAATCGTGGGAGAAATATTACTGAGGTTCCCTTCCGCAAACACATCATGTGTAGATCCGGGAACGGTCATTGTGACAACCACGGTCGACGGAGTCGAAATCCGCCGGTAATTCTCGAGAGTGTGTTGCTCCAGAAACAATATGGAACGATGATGCCCATCATCCCACGGTGTATCAGCCATGACGGACATGATCATCTCGTCAGTGGGAAAGACGACATGGAAAGGATCAGGAGACAACTCCTCCGGAGAGGGTGTAGAAGGTGTTGCCGATTGAATCACATGATAAGCAGACTCAATCGGGCTAAACGACATGACGTCGCCGAAACGAGAATGATCTCCTGGATTAGGGACTATCCAAGGGTCAAAAGACACAGGAAGTTCATGAGGAATGACGGAGATCATAATAATCGAAGCAATGGACGGGCGTAGAATATCGGGTGGTGGTGGTATGGGAAAAGTACCCATTAACAAAGAGTTTTTTAAAAGACCGACTCCAACATTCTCGTAACCCGGCAGGGTTTTAGCTATGAACGACACATTTCCAGTGAGAGTATCAGAATTAAAGAACGCAAGTTGATCAACTGTAACAAATTTTCCTTGGTGAGGAAATCGTAAGACATGGAAAAGTGTTGACACTACAACGCGCATGGAATCTACCCAGCTACGACCAAGAAGAAGATTATAATCTAAGGGAGCATCGAAAACTTCCACTTCAACTTGGACGGTCTTACCTTCTAGAGTGACAGGCAACGAGGAAAGAACGTCGTAAGGCTTAAAACCAGAGCCATTAAAGGCTTTTAGAGTATTTTGTGATTTCGTTAAGGGAGGAGAGCCAATGGCTTTCCAACAAGTAAGAGACATTACACACGTAGAGGCCCCCTCATCAACAACTGTCCGACAAATGCTCTTGTAAGCGACAATAACTTGTATCTGAAAATCATGCTGAGCGGGTAATCTTGGAACATGTTCATCCAAGTCAAATACTATCAAATTCGAATTAGTAGGATCAATTCCACCTATAGCTTTCAACAGAGCCCTTCATTGCACAGGACAAGACTGAAGGACTTCAAGGGCAGACATCGTTGAAGGTGCCTGGGCCAGATCTTCCACAATACTGTAGTTCTGGGCCGCACGAGCATGAGGATTGAAAGCCAACTTGAGAACAACACCTTTACGGGGTCTTAGGACTGTATCAAGACTCGACCGTTCGAGATGAAGAGGACCGTTCGTAGGTGGATTCGGTGGAGAGGCTTGTACCAGATCAGGAGGTAAATCGTCTACCTTCTCCTTAGAAGAAGTATAGTCTTTAGCTCTAGTTGTGATTGCAACGTCATTCTTCTTAGAATCACTGGTGCACATCAAAACATATGATGTGGTAGAATTAGAAGGTTGGTCATGGATGACCAACGAGGCCTGTTGTTGAGACGGGAAGGGTTGAGACAAGACTGTCGGGGTAGGTGGTTTTGGTGTTCCTTGAAGTAACTTAGAAACTTCGGCACGTCGAGGACAATCCTTGGTATAGTGATCGTCACCGCAGATAAGACAAGGGTACCGCGGTTTGCGTTTATCCCGCTCTTCAACATGAGCATTTGTAGTTTGTTCGTTTGGATTATTATTCTTACCCCCCTTATTCTTGCCTCTCCCTTTCTTTGATTTATTTTTACCGGTCGGTGTATATTGAACATCGTTCAACGGAATGTGAGTGTGTATGAGTAGTCCCAATCACACCATCAGCCGCATGCGAGGCAGCTGGAGCAGTTGAAGTGCTGGAAGCACCAGGACGAGGTAGTTCGGGCAGTAAATCGTATAGTGTTCCCATTTGCGAATAAACGAGATCAAGATACTGAGTGCGAATTATAGCCTACTCCTCGGTGACAACACCACCCATAGCAATATCTTTCCCAATTTCGTTCACAAAAGATTTCATAAACCACTCTGCCAGTAACTGATCAGGGAGTTCAAGTTTGATAAGACGTCGTCTATGTCTCCACTCATGTATATGGTCCGAGATGTGAGTCCCTTTCGTTTGTTTGAAAGAGGTTAGGATCTCAGTCCCAGTATCGTAACGGATCGGTAACTGGTAATGTGTGAGAAAGGCCATAGCTAAGGTGTTAAAGTCAACAAAGAAACCTCATGACAATTCAATGTACCACTTCGCAGCTGAACCGGTAAGGGTTTGTGGAAAAAGACGAAGACGAATGGAGTCATCCATCAGAGAGTTGGATGAACACCATAAATGAAAGGTCATGACATGATTATTTGGGTCCTCTCCTGGCTTGCCATCGAATTTCGGAATATCCGATGGAAGTTTAGCAGGGATAGCAGGCCATTGAGGAGAGTGACGAATAGGATCATTTAGGATCCTAGACAAATCTGGAAAATCCAAGGTAGCAAGAAAAGGAAACTGTCGGTTTACTTGTGGGTACTAATGGCTTTGGGGTGGAAGCCCTATCGGAAAACCAGTAGGAGCGTAAGCAGACTGTGGGTAGAGGGAAGCCCCTGGCTTATTTGGTGGTGGGAGGGTAGGATAGTAACCCCAAGGATTATAACCTTGAGTCTGAGCAGGGACCTGGGGTTGAGTAGTCTGACCCAAACCCCAAATAGGATTAGTTACCCCTTGATAAGGTTGGCCAACTGTAGGGACAACTTACTGCCCCCCAGCACTCTGAGGAAAGTTTTGTAAAAGTTGAGTCCAATACTGGGCCAATTCAGGAGGTATATTCTGTCCAAAGGGTGAGGTTGGTCCCCCTACTGTAGGTATAGTTCCACCCGGAAGTTGTGTACCAACTGTAGGTTGTGTAGTAACTGCGTTGTGTCCGGGAAAAAGAAAAGGAACTGTACCACCCTGTCCGCCAACGGGTATCTACGTGTTGGGTGCAACAGTCGGAATGGTGCCACTCGGATTAGGATTACCAGGAGGAAAAGGTGGGAGTGTCGGAATAAAACGAGGAACCTCATACTCGGGAACATGAGGACCACCTGGAGAACCGACTGGGGTTTGCAGAGGTGTTGGATTAGGAGGATTCAACAGAGCATTCAGCGCATGGTAACCAGGTGGTAATGTCGGGATGACATCATGTATTCGTTGGGTATTGATAGGAGGGAGAGTAGCTGCAGTAACCTCGGTTTGGACACTCGTAGTAATTGCAAGATGGTCCATCTCGGGAGGAAGAAAAAAATGGTAAGTGGTAGTCTCGGGTGTAGTCTCTGTCTCGAGAGACACCGGAGGGTTGATTGCATAAACAGGGGATGACTCTGTACCGAAAAGAACTCTTCGGTAATTACCGAACCAAAAAGGATCTTGGCCCACTACACCGTGAGAAGGCCCAACAGTCGATCTAGAAGATGTAACAATGGTTTTGTCAGAAGGATTTAATCGCCCAGAAGGTCGTTCACCACGATGAACGCGATAGTCTTCTATAGTATTAGTAACTCGAAAATCGTTGAGAGAATCTGTTCGCTCAACGTGTGGAAGTGGTGTGGTGACAACTGGAACTTCACTGGTTTCCCCTTGTGGTGAAGTAACCACAGGGACTTCAGTCTGATGAGGTGAACCCTCAGGTGTACCAGTAGGTTGAGGATCCTCCAGATGTTCTGGAGATAATCCTTGCATTCTACGAGAACGCCATGGGGAAGCAATTGTAAACAAGTGACAAGTTCCGCAAGAAAAATCCTATGGTCAGCTCCGAGAAATAAACAACACTCACTAGTAAACAAAAACTAAGAAGCAATCACCAAACAAACAATACCTTCTAATTTTGAAGCCACTAGTTGGTGATGAAATCCAACGTCGCAACAACAAGACGAGAAGGGGCGGGGCTAAGGTGGAAAAGTTACGTTGACGACCTACTTAACAAACTTACACCCTGGTGCAAGCTCCCACACATAATCGTGGGTATACCCTCCAAGGAGCCCGAGTGAGTTTGATCAATGTCAATTCCAGGTACCATGAAGACTTTCCCCTCCACAGTCACCTTGGGTAAGAACCTAGAGAGAAAGGCCATTAAGGTCACCACAAACAACAGTACAGCCTGGGGGGACAGTCGCCAGTCCGATCCACATGCAAGGGCAGGGTATCTAGCCCGAAACCAACTCAAAGGCTTCCACTCATAATTGTGGGTATACCTCAGAGCGATCCCCGTAATATGTGCAATCTCTACACCGATGTCAACAAAGGAGGGTTAGTAACTCTGCCAACACCAATGCGACCTAGTGCTTAACCCTTGTGTTAGAAGGGCGTCCCAGGATAATATGCTGCCAATGGAATTTAACACTCCCTAATCTCAAGATACTAGTGTTTGTTTTTGAGCTTTTGGAGAGTGTGTCTCTCTTCCTACTCCAAAGCACTAGCCTAGCTAATATGTTGGTGTAAAGAGCCCTAGAAAAAGTTACTAGATTAATTTTAGGATTACGCAATGTTCTTAAAGGATGTTAATTACTCAAAGGTAACGGGAGTGAAACTCATGATGTGTGACTCTGACCCAAATAATGCAAGGACAATGATGAAATATAATCCTTTTCATTCCATGAGTCTTAGTTATGGGAGAGAGAGAACATTTTCCGAATCAATCTCAATACTACAATGCAAATGCAATGCACAATTTTCCGTTCAGATGTCTATGCAAACAATCATTTATCAAAGAACAATCTCTAAATGTCTTTTTCAATGCTTGAATAAGCTCTAAAATTTGATTTTACAATGTTTTCAAAATGACAAAAACAAAATCTTGAAAGAAAACTTATTGTTCACTTTCCAAGAAGAACTCTGATTAATGAGAGAAGAAAATCAAATCATACCGACTCAAACAAAACAACCCAACCAATTCTTTCAATGAAAGTAAAAACAAAAACCAAACCAATGAGTCTTCCCAATGCGAATGAAAAATGCGCTTTCAAACCACCAAGCAAAAGAGAAAACCACAAGCACTTAACTCTCTACCAATCACTGGTTCTTAGCCACACAGACATATCTAACTCCAGAAGTCCGAGAGAAAGAAAATGCCAAACAGAGCCAAGAAAATAAAGTCAAGCTACCAAAGGCAAGAAAGACCTAGAAACCCTAAATCTATTCAAGCAAGCAAACTAAAGCAAGAGATGTATAAGTCAATGACCCAATAATCCCAAAAGACACAATTCAATTGTTCTGAGCAATTGAAAAAGTCAAAACTCAATTTCCAAATTTTTTAAAAATCTGTTGCCAGGCCAGTAGTGCTACACAGTGCGAGAAGACAGGATTCTCGCAGGTCACCTTAAGGCAAGGTGCGAGGGGTTCGCACTGGACCCTATACGCAGGGTTCGAACTTAACTGGTTCTCGCAGGTTGTCAATGGAAACAGTGTGAGAACTCCTAAAGATATTAAAAATTTTGAAAATACAAGCAAAATTCAAACTGGTTTATAGACCCAGAAGGTCGCTCAGGATATCTTGAGGCCTCAGACACTGAAAAAGCAGGAGAATAATGGAAATAGAGCAAATGGCCACAGAAAATTTAAAAAACCATAAATACAAAGGGATAAGTCCCCAGTGGAGTCGCCAATTTTCTTTCTGGATTAATCCGTAAGTGCGGACATGAACCGATCTCCCTACATCCACCTGGATCTAGAACAAAACATGATAGAATACTACACTTTCCCTAGATCTAACCTATTAAATGAACTAAGAGATAAGGATTGTAGACATACCTTATGAACACATTCCTTATGTCTCTGTTGTTCCAAGCTTTTCTCCAATGCTCTTGCACCGATCAGATCACAACAGCACAAACCAATTGAAGTAAAGGCAGATTAATATATTCAATAGCTAGTCTATACATATGATCAAGGAGTTATGTAATAAAGTACTATCATCTTTATGGGAAAGGGACATATTACTGTATTGAATTAATTGAAAGTGAAACTTACAACCTGAGCCTTGATGTCATAGGTCTCCTTTCGATGGCTCCTAGCTCTGACACACACACTTGCTCATGCATGAAGAAAATCAA
>ML778069.1:1428593-1443151 GCA_009831015.1 Picea engelmannii
TCCTAGCTCTGACACACACACTTGCTCATGCATGAAGAAAATCAACCACTTGTGATGACCTTGCTGGTGTCTCTAGCTGCTGTAGTATCAGTCATTCATAGAGGCTTTCAACAATTCTCCAATCAATCTCTTGCTAGCTTGCTTCTAACTTTTTTCCATGAGCAATCTCCTCAATATATAGGAGAAGATAATTTAGTTACTTGGATAGAAAATGATCCCAAGATATCTAGAATGCCAGCACCTGAACAACCATTTGTTAGCCAACTCATTCTTCTCGAATATTCTCTTCTAGAAGGCTTGATAACTTCATCTTTTTCCTTTTTAAGAAGATGTTCACACCCTGGCCTTTGTTACAGTGCGAACCATTCGCACCCTAGCTTAATGCAGCTTGCGAGAATCAGGCATTCTCGCAGGCAAGTATATAGGTGGCCTGCGAACTTCTTGAAAAATATAGTTTCTGGAAGAAGACAAGTGAAACTTTTCTCAGGAAAGTATTCTTAGAGAAGACGTTGATTTTCCATCATCATGACATCATCATAACACCATCACGATGACCAAAATTGTGGATAACACCCGCTCATTAATATCTTATCTCTTTATTTAATGTCTTATCCCCTTATTAATATCCTATCCTCATATTTAATGTCTTATCCCCTTATTAATATCATATCCTCATATTTAATGTCTTATCCCTTCCCGCATACGTAAATCATTTAATTAAACAAATTAAAATTATTAACCCTTTTAAATTTATTACCCTGGTCATTCAATGTGATAGGTAATTAATTTAATTAATTAATTAATTATTTAATCATAAGTTATAACAATTAATTAATAAATAAATATTTAATTAATGTTATTATGCCAATCTTTGTTTAAGTAAAACCATGTTAGGACAATTAATTACCTAATTAATTTTGCTTAATAATTCCTAAGCATATATTCAACTAGGGTTGTTACAATAAGATCAAAATGGGTCTACAAAAATAAGATTGTAATAAATAAGGCTATATTGGTCTACAAAGGGTATGCTCAAATAGAAGGAATTTATTTTGATGAAACATTTGATCTCGTAGAAAGATTAGAAGCTATTAGAATGTTTCTTTTCTATGCTTGTCATAAGAAGTTTAAAGTCTACCAAATTGATGTCAAGTCAACTTCTCTAAATGGAGATCTAAAAGAAGAAGTCTGTATGGAACAACCAGAGGGTTTCCAATTGTCAGATAATCCTAACCTTGTCTGCAAGTTGAAGAAAACCTTATATGGGTTGAAACAAGCTCCTCGTGCTTGGTATTGCAGATTAGATAAGTATCTTCAAGACAAAGGGTTCAAGAGAGGAACAATTGACTGTAATCTATATATCAAAACAGAGGATAATGATTTTCTCATTGTGTTGGTGTATGTAGATGACATAATCTTCGGAAGTAATAATTCTTCATTGGTACAATGGTTTTCTTATGACATGCAGTCTGAATTTGAAATTTCTATGATAGGGGAATTGCCATTTTTTATTGGTCTGTAAATTACTGAAAGTTCTGAAGGAATATTTCTTTCTCAGGAGAAATATCTAAGAGAAATGTTGAAAAGGTTTCAAATGGAAGATTCTACACCTATGAGCACACATATGGTCACTGGATGCAAGTCAAGTAAGGATGATGACTCACCCGATGTTGATCAATGTTCATATAGGTCTATGATAGGCAACCTTTTATACATCACAACATCTCGTCCAGACCTAATGCATGTTGTTGGAATAGGAGGAAGGTATAAGTCTGCACCTAAACAAAGCCATTTGCTAGCTAACAAAATAATATTCAGATACTTGAAAGAAACAATGAACTATGGCCTATGGTATCTTAGGAATCATAATTTTCAATTATCAGTCTATTCAGATGTTGATTGAGCTAACTGTATGGATGAAAGGAAAATCACAAGTGGAGGTGCATTATTCTTAGGAGATTATCTTGTAGCATGGTTGAGCAAGAAGAGAGGTTCCATAACCTTATCAAATACATAAGTTGAATTCATTGCAACTGCCACTTGTTGTACCCAAGTATTGTGGATGATTCATACACTTGCAGACTTGGAGGTCAAATATACTACACCAATTCCAATCCATTGTGATAATACTAGTGCAATTAGTGTGTCAAAGAATATTGTACTTCACTCCAAGACCAAGCATATACCCATAAAGCATCACTTCTTGAGGGAACAAGTAGTCAACACTATTGTTTCTTTTCATTATATTCCATCCAAAGATCAGATTGTTGATATCTTCACTAAACCACTTCCAAAAGCTCAGTTTGAGTATCTATGCTAGAAGTTGGGTGTGCCCCTGTTATCAAGTTAAAATAGTACATCCGATAAGGGGGAGAGTGCTCATAGTATATCTGATTAGGGGAAGAACATAGTCACTCTTAGTTTTCTTTGACATTGATGTCAAAGGGGGAGAAAAAGGTGTGGTCTAGATGCTACAATTGGAGTTCTAAGAAGAATAGTGTAGCCTTTCAGTGTTTCCATCAATGCCAAAGGGGGAGATTGTTGGCATGTTTATAGGAAGAGTGTTCTTTTCATTGATGTAAAGAACAACAACAACGATGGAATATTGGAAACCATGAGGGAAAACAAGAAAGAAATGATGATAGCATTAGGAATTGTTGTCTACAAGCTCAAGAGGATGAGCACATGACTACCAGAAGTGCAGTAGAAAGGCCCTTGAGGTCCAAAGAATCAAAACCCCTTGAGAATATGAACGAAGTCAAAATCTCAGAAGAGATAGTGGATTTACCATTACATTGGCGAGAAAGCTCAGAAGGGACAATGCTTTCCAGAAGTGCAGATGAGTTCCAAGAGAGAGACTCGTAGGAGGAAGAAAGGTGAAATACTTTGAATACTTAGAAAATATTCTAAGTCAGAAGAAATTGTAAGCTCAAGAGGAGGAGTGATAGTGATCATTGGATCAAAGGAGATTTTGGACCGTTAATTTGATGCAAGTGCAAGTTTGGGAATCAGAAGAAGGGATGTGAGCCAAATTTCGACATCGCGAAGAGCATAGTCACGAAACATGAAGAGGATATATTGACCATTGGATCATGGATAGATATGGACTGTTGATCTGACAAGCGTAGATTCGAGGATCGGGTTCTGAAAGAAAAGGGTGAGTTGATTTCAAAAATCTCCAAGAGACGAAGTCGTCAAGTGAGAATTCACGATTTGATCAAGACCATTGGATTGTGGAGGGTCGTGGACCATCAATCTGATGTGAGTGGATATCGAGAAATCGGGAATTGAGAGTTGGGAAAATCGAGCTAGCTAACTTGTGGAAATCTATTACGTGAAGTCCTGTAGCACTCTGAATTTGGGCCCCGGGCCCCAGGCCCTAGATGGAGGTCACAACGGTAGAGAATAGGGGAAGGAGCTAGCACTCGCTATACTCCTAAATTGGAGTTTGGGAGTTGTAAGAGTCGGGTGACTCACAACAGAATAACCGAAACATGAAGTCGCGTAGCGCCTTTTTGGTAGGCATGTGGTCACAACTGATGGTCACATAGGGGAAACTTGCACCCAGTGCTAGTTCGCATGGGTGAAGTTTGAGAGGAGATAATTTGTGAGGACCTCCTGTAACTGACAGAGAAGACCTCCTACAACTGTCATAGAATATGAACTGTAACTGTAACAGAGAGGATAATCTCAACTGTGATAGAGAATACGAAGGGTCGCACTGCCAGAGAAGGAAAATGTTCTCAAGATAAGCCACTGATGAGAAACAGACTCAATATAAACACCAAATAAGATGAAGAGTTGAGTGGATTATCTCGTAGAGGACTGGGCATGATAAAAACATGCAGAACAAAGAAAAGAGCAGGCCTTTTTCCTGATAGTTTTGCATGTGGGTAGAAGGAGGTGGTGCAGAGGACCATAAGAGTATATAAGAGGCGCAACACATAGAATGAAGGGGGAAAAAAGAGCATGAAACGTAGAAGAAAAGATGAAAAAATAGGCAGAGGTGCGCATGAAGGGACAAAGCAGAGGAACAAAAAGCGCAATATGATGCGAGCAGGAATACATTGATGCATGTACAACATAGAAGTATAGCAGAACAATGATGAGACTGTTAATCGATTGAATAATACTATATCATTGTAATAAATTTTTGTAACAAAGTTTTATACCTCAGGGTGGTAGGGACGTGCTAGGGAGGACTGTTTTCCTTAGAGTTTCAAGTGGGTTCTTGAACATAGGGAGTTGTAGCTTCCATCTGGTTGCAGCCAGAAAAACCAGGGTGGTAGGGTGGTGCAAGGGAGAACCATTTTTCTATTTTATACAGGTTGGTGCATGTGTGACTAGAAGTTGGTGCTTCCATCCAGTTGGTTTTGGAACACTTAGGGAGTTGGTGCTTCCTTCTAGTGGGTTGTAAAGAAACCACAGAGTTGGTGCTCTCAGTAAGTTACAACTTGTAAAAGAAGAAGAACAAAAAGCGCAAGATGATGCTAGCAGGAATACACTGATGCAGGTAGAGCATAGAAGTATAGTAGAACAATGATGAGATTGGTAATTCATTGACTAATACTGTATCATTGTAATAAATTTCTGTAACAAAGTTTTATACCTCAGGGTTGTAGGGAGGTGGTAGGGAGGACTGTTGTCCTCAGAGTTTCAAGTGGATGCCTGAACACAGGGAGTTGTAGCTTCCATCTGGTTGCAGCTAGAAAAACCAGGGTTGTAGGGTGGTGCAAGGGAGAACCATTGTTCAATTTTATACAAGTTGTTGCATGTGTGAGTGGAAGTTGGTGCTTCCATCCAGTTGGTGCTGGAACACTTAGGGAGTTGGTGCTTCCTTCTAGTGGGTACTAGAGAAACCAGAGAGTTGGTGCTCTCAGCAAGTTACAACTTGTAAAACAGAGGTGGTAGCATAAAAAAGAGTTGGTTCTCATAAGAATGATAATGTACAGAAAATAAAGACTACTTATCATATGAAGAAGAAGAGGTTTTCTCCCTTTATGGGTTTCCTCAGTAATATATGTCTCTGTATACTTCATGTGTGTGATTGGTGTTGAATACTCTATTGCTTACTTACCTGAATTATTTTGATCATCATTGAGTGTTCCGTAATGAGTTTAAAATGGTCATGATTGTTTAAGCATAGTAACAAATGGTTCACCCCTCCCCCTCTCAGTTGTCCAACTAAGTGTCATTTTTTTTTTAAACATCATAACTTTTCGAGGTCTTTCCATTCAGATCATCATTTTTAGTTTTTAAATACATATTATCTACATATTTAATATGGCTTCTACAAGTAATCTCTTACTTACCAACACCAACTACTTCCAATGGAAATCCCATATGGAGGATTTATTAAGAAGTAAAGGATTGTACCGGATTACCTTGGGAAATGAAACATCACCCATTGATCCTGATAACAAATCCAAATGGGATAATAGAAATTACGAAGCATGTGGATTAATCAGAATGTCCAATTCTCTTGATTTAAGGTTCCACCTTCAATTGATTGATAAACCCAAAGAAGCTTGGGAAAATAATGAATCTGTGTTTGGTAAACACAATATTATTCAAGCACAACAGTTAGAAAATCAAGTACTAACTTTAAGTCCAAGCAAGTTCTCTTGCATTGAAGACTATCTATATAAGTTTAAAACACTTAGAACTCTATGTGTTGAATGTAAGATAAATATATAAGAAGATCGTTGTTGCATCTATCTTATTCTCTCTAAACTAGGTAGTTCATATTCTATGTTTGTATCTTCCTTTTATGCTATGCAAGAGGCTCTAGGGGCAGCCTATCAAAAACCCAGTCTTGAGAAATTTTGTGATGCTTTGATTAGAGAGAAAGATAAGCTAGTACGACTTGGAGTGATCAACACTGCAGGTACCTCCAACAAAGCCTTAGTTGTCCATCATAAAGATAAAACCAGGAATTCAAAGAAGCAACATACTCACCACAACAACAAACAATATAAGGGTCCCAAACCCACTCATATATATTCCACTCCTAATGGAGACAAAGGAAAAAAAAATAAAAATAAGAAGACTGACAGACATTGAAACTTTTGTGATAAAGATGGTCATGATGAGTCCAAATGTTTCAAGAAGATGGCATATTTAGAAGCAGCGATGAAGAAGCACAACATCAGTATTGATTCTACTTATTCTTCTTCTTCTCATGGACATGCACATTTATCTTTTGGTTTCTCCTTCAATATAACTTCTACTTCTACTTCTGATAAGTTGCTTATTGATTCCGGAGCATATTATCATATGGCTAAGGATAGAGACATATTTTCTACTCTAAATGGATGTAACACCAAGAAAATATTTGTTGGTGATGATAGATCTCTTAGTGTTGAAGGATCTGGAATAGTTCAAGTAGAAAATGGTCATTTCAATGATGTATTATGTGTTCCAAGTCTTTCTTGTAACCTTCTACCAGTATATCAAATCACTCATTCAAGTAAAGGTAAAATTGTAGAGTTTTCACCTCACCAAGTTGTAATCAAGGATTTAAAATATCCTAAGCATATTCTTGCAACTGGAATTGCTGATGATATTACCAGGTTGTACAAGTTTGACAACTTTGGGTCGTCATATTTTTCATCAATTTTTCTTTCTCATAGCGATGACTTGAGCAAACTCTAGCATGAGTGGTTTGGTCATCTAAACTATCGCTGATTGCAACAACTATGTAATCAAAAGATGGTGACTGATCTTCCTCTTGTTTCATGCAGAGACGGTGTTTGTGCTAGTTGTGTTCTTGGCAAACATCATGAGGACAGTTTTTACAAATGTGCCTCTTGCCACTCCTCGGGTCCTTTGCAGCTTGTTCATAGTGATTTGTGTGGTCCACCTTCTTTTCCTTCTTTTTATGGGTGCAAGTATTTCTTAATTTTCATTGATGATTTTTCCAGATGTACTTGGGTTTACTTCTTAAAACTTAAGAGCAAACTTTTTGACATGTTTTTGGCCTACAAGGCCCTTGTAGAAAAGTAATTTCGACATCAAATTCAAAGGTTAAGAAAATATAATGGAGGTGAATATGTGAACAATAATTTTACAAGTTACTACACTACAAAGGGAACCTAAATGTAACACACTGTTCCATATAAACCACAACAAAATGGTGTTGTTGAGAGAAAGAACCACACATTAAAAGAAATGGGTAATCGTATGATCCATTCTAAGGGATTAAGTCTAAAGTATTGGCTGGAAGCCATCAACTGTGCAAATTACATAGTAAATCACACTCCCACAAAGGATCTTAAAAATATAACACTGGAAGAAGCTTAGACTAAAATTAAACTAGATGTAAGTCACTTCCATGTATTTGGCAGTATAGCATGGGCACACATTCCTAATGAGAAGAGGAAAGCGTTGCATCCTAAAAGTGAGAAGTGTATATTTGTTGGTTATTTTGAAGATGTCAAAGGTTACAGACTTATTCAACCACATTGTAATGAAATTATTATTAGAAGAGATGTTAAATTTGATGAAAATATCTTGGTCTGTGAGCCTAATTCGACGTTTTTGCCTTCTTCGGCCCGTGAGCCATCTTTAAAATTTTTGTCTTATTTTGTTCTGGTTTCTTCTTCAGATGATGACAGTGAGGATGAAAATCCACCTCCGTCTTCCCACATTCTTCCAGACCAGTCCTTTGAACCTGAACCAACACCAACTCCTCAACCTCCTAGATGAGTTCGTTCAACACGAGAAGAAGCTAGTGACATTGTCAGTGAACCTTCAGATCAACGTTGGACATGTTCATAGTTCTATCAATCCTCTTCTCTTTTGGCTCAAGTTTCAAAAAGTCATGATCTAGAGACATTTGTAGAAGCTTCATGTCATCCATACTAGGATACAACAATGAATGAAGAGTATTGTTCTTTAATGGAGAATAATACTTGGGATCTTGTACCTCTTCCAAAAGGAAGAAAACTTCTCAGGTGTAAATGGGTCTATAGAAGTAAGTATGCATCATATGGAAGTGTTGAAAGACACAAGGCTCGGTTAGTTGCCAAAGGATTTTCCCAATTTGAAGGAATTGACTATAATGAAACCTTTGCCCCTATAGCCAAAATGAATTCCATTCGACTTGTTCTTTCCTTTTCTACCTCACATAAATGGGAGGTCCATTAGATGGATGTTAAATCTGCATTCTTGCATGGAGATTTGCAAGAATAAATCTACATGGAACAACCTCCTGGCTATGTCGAGAATGACTCTAGCTATGTTTATGGCCTTAAGAAATCTCATTATGGTCTCAAGAAAGCTCATCGAGATTGGTATGCCAAAACGATCATCTTTCTTATTGCCATTGGATTCTCTAGATGCCATTCTGATCCTAATGTCTATACCAAAAAAGTAGGAATCCATCTCATAATCCTTGTCCTTTATGTTGATGACCTTATCCTTACTGGTAGTGACTCAAAAATTTTAAACCATGTGAAAACCATCCTTAAGAAGAAATTTGAAATGACAGACTTAGGATTTTTCCACTATTTCCTTGGCCTCCAAGTTTTGCAAACCAATGAAGGAATTTTTCTTTCCCAGCCTAAGTATGCTTTTGAACTTCTCCATTTCTTTCACATGGACGATTGTAAACCAACCCCTTCTCCCTTCCAGTCTAGAGTCAAGCTTACTTCCACCTGTACTTCTCCCAAAGTTGATGCCACCCTGTACCATTAGTTAGTTGGTAGCCTCTTATACTTGACTCATACCCATCCTGATCTTTCCTCTGTTGTTGGTCTTGCTGCCTAGTATATGCAAAAACCCCATGAAAGCCATAGGAAAACAACCAAAAGGATACTTTTATATGTCTGTGGTACAGTTCAGTTTGGGATACATTACAGTTCAGGGGGGACTCCTTTATTGGTTCGTTTCATTGATTCAGATTGAGCCAACGACCCTGATGATCGAAAGTCTACTGCAGGTTATGTTTCCAGCCTTGGTTCAGGACCTGTTACTTGGGTCTGTAAGAAATAACAGGCTATTACACTTTCTTCAACAAAATCAGAGTACCGGGAAACGATAAATGCAAGTCAGGAAGCCTTGGCTTCAACAGATCCTTTCATAGTTTGGATTCCAGTAGCAGCATCCGACCAGCCTTTGGTGAGACAATGAGAGTGCCAACAAGCTCGCCAAAGACCCAGTTCAACATCAGTGTAGAAAACACATCGAGCTACACATGCACTTCATTAGAAAGATCATTCACGATCAAGTTATTGAAGTGCTATTTTTCCCTACAGAAGATCAAGTTGCAGACATTTTCACAAAGTTTCTTATAGAAGCAAAGTTCTCCAAAATTTGATCTATGTTATGAGTTTAGGAAGTTGTCATTAAGGGGGGATAGGCACTAATGCCTCCTTCCTCCTCCTATTGTGTCACTATTGTAAATCCTTCAATCATATCCGAAGTTGTTTTTAAGGCGGGATGTTAGGATCTTTAGACACTTAGGAGTTAGTTAAAATCTACTTCGTCTAATGTGTCGTTAGGTAAAAGTGTGTTTCTTAGTGTGTTTCTTTAGTTTCCATTAGTATGCATTTGTAGTTAGGAAATCCGATGGTCGCGATATGTTCCCAACATAGATTGATATGATGGTTCATACTCTCTTCGATATTAACGACCATTGATCTATGGCTTAACACCCGATTGGTCAATGATCTCTATTTAAAGATCATGGAGGGTCATTTGCTGTTGATTGATTGTGAGAAACTCTCTTGTAAAATCTCTGTGTAATCTTTTTCTTTTGCATTAATAAACTGCTCCAAGTGGCCACATTGGCTGGAGTTGTGGATGTTTCCCCATAGGGGTTTTACCACGTGAAAACATTGGTGTGTTGATCTTTTCTCTAGTTATGTGAGTGGTTACTGAAGGTGCTTGTCCTCTATTGGAAGACCTGTGTTGTCGAACATCAGTTTTTTGATCCTCCCCTCTTGGAGGAACCAGTCACCATTACTCATCTAGTGGACAACATTCCGTATTTCCAACTCCCATTGGCCAAAGACACTCTAGTGGACACCTGGACCCGCTCTACAAGGCACTGAGCATACACTCTGTATCTAGTGGCCAACCAAGGCCAAACTCCAGTTTAGCTGAAGTGGATCACAACTGAAGTATTTCATAACAAGTTTCCTCACCTTCTCATGGAAGTTGAGACGCTTTCAGATTTAAACAAGGAGGAACTGGGCCAAGGAGGCTACCTAGGCGAACACCCACCTGGGGCGCACACTTCAACCAACTAGGCTCGACCCACTTCACATTTTTTATGTTATTTAAAAATTGATATGTAAATAAATGGTTCCCTGGGTATATAAGGTGAACCAAGACTAAAATAAAACATTCTTCTCTTTTCCTGAAGCGATTGTCTCACTTGGTTTTTGTTGTCTGAGTTTACTTTTACGTTTTTTCTGCATTTTTGTTTTGGGGGCGTTTTCAGGGTTAGCCAGTGCACCTTCTTTCATGGCTACATCATGGATGCTCTGTTTGACATGCTTCCACACCTGAGTGA
This sequence comes from Picea engelmannii, assembly GCA_009831015.1. Lineage (NCBI taxonomy): Eukaryota > Viridiplantae > Streptophyta > Pinopsida > Pinales > Pinaceae > Picea > Picea engelmannii. The sequence continues at coordinate 1,439,113 of ML778069.1, forward strand.
AATCTTAATCCATTAGCTAATCAATCTCTTAGGGGGCAATCCATTTTCTGCGTGTTTTCGGAAGCAAACAACAAGGCGCACCAACCAGGGGTTTTCTCCCTTGCTGGTTTTGTTATTTTCGTGATGAAGCAAGTGTGCCCTCCTCTATGGCTGCACTGCGTTTCTCCTTTTGATCCCTAGGACTCGCACTAAGATAGCCCCATCCTCTTGGCTATGCTCAGATTATTCCAGCACTGGATCTCCATCGTTGGGCTACCCACACTAATGATGCACCCTTGCTCAGAATTGCGCCCTTATTGAGTTTTTGGTTAACTGCCGAAAAATGGCTAATGAATTGTTTGGTCATCTTCCCCATCGTATCTCCTTCCTCGGCAGATCATATATATATATATATATATATATATATATATATATATATATATATATATAAACATTAATGCATTATAAAATTTCCACATATTTATGTTAATATATATTTTAATCATTACAAATATCTTTCTTTTTAATATCCTTTCTTCTTTTTATAGATAATTATAAAGTTATCTAACCAACCAAAAATAAAAATAGGAGCACAATTAAATATACTTCTGATTTGTATTTATAGATAATTACAATGATATTAAAAAAAAATATTGAATACAATTAAATATCTCTCTCCTTTCGAAAAGTGATTATATTTAAAAATGCTGATACTTAAAAGAGATTATCTTCATGTTTAGAAGGCACATTTAATAAATCTAAAAGTTTTGATTTATTATTTTTTCTCTTTAATAAATATATTTATATTTAAAATTAAAAAAAAATATTGAATACAATTAAATATCTCTCTCCTTTCGAAAAGTGATTATATTTAAAAATGCTGATACTTAAAAGAGATTATCTTCATGTTTAGAAGGCACATTTAATAAATCTAAAAATTTTGATTTATTATTTTTTCTCTTTAATAAATATATTTATATTTAAATTAAATTAAATGTACAATTTAAGTGGTTAATTGTTTTTTATACTTAATTAATTTTAAAATAAAATAAATTTAATTAAATAAATTTATTAATATATTTCTTTGAAATTAAAATAAATATAATTTCTTTTCATTTTCAATAACTCTAAAATTATAATAATTTATATTAATATGGTTGTCGGAGGCCCGAGGTGGATCTCACTTCTTAGGCGGAGGTGAAGCAATTCACAGAAGGACAACCTTGAACCTTCTTTCTTTCTTGAAAAGCCGAGGGACAACCGAGGTAACATCCTAACTTATCTATTATAAAAATTTAATTTATAATTTTTATTAACACATTACAAAATATTTATTAAAATGTAAATAAAAATATATGTAAATAAATTTTAAAATTTGTATACCGTCCACTCTACACAGTAGCATTCATACTTTAAAAAAACTGAATTTAATTAAATAATTTTATTAATATATTTTTTTAAATTAAAATAAATGTAATCTCTCTTCATTTTTAATAACTCTAAAATTATAATAATTTATATTAATATATTTTAAATTATCTATTATAAAAATATAATTTTTAACTTTTATTAATATATTAAAAATTATTTATTAAAATATTTTTTTTTATTATTAAAATTAAAATAAATATAATTTGTCTTCATTTTTAATAACTCTAAAATTATAATAATTTATATTAATATATCTTAAATTATCTATTATAAAATTTTAATTTATAATTTTTATTAATATATTAAAAATATTTATTAAAATATAAATAAAAATATATATTAAATTTTAAAATTTCTATATTATCCACTCCACACAGTAACATTCATTAAGTTGAATTTTTTCATTTATTAAAAAAGTTGAGTAACATTTCCATGCCTCAACATTCCCTCGACACATTAACTTAATTTGTATATAATAGCATGCACAAAGATCGGTGCTTCAAGTTTGAACTCTGTTGAACTATCGTTTTCGTGCAACTGACTGGAATTCATCTAAATATTATTTTGCCAGTGATCCCGTTAAGATTTTCAAATTATTTCTTATGATAAATCACATCACCATATATAAGTTATTTCTCAATTGAGAGAATTTATTTAGATATTTTGAGAATTATATATAGATATAGATATATAATGATTTTTATAATACAAACATTTGAATATAAATATATTATATTTTGTTAAAAAAGATTGGATATAAATATATTATATTTTGTTAAAAAAGATTGGATATAAATATATTAATTTTTATTAAAAAAGAAGGATCCTAATTGTTATTAAGCAATAACATTTGAATGTCTATAGTACTAGAGACAAACTCTCACAAACTCCAATATGTTGATTCTTTTTAGTGTTCACTTTCCATTCTGTTAATTGTTAACACTTGAATATCTACCATATAAATATACCAGTTTTTGTTAAAAAAATAAAAAAAAATATATATATATATATATATATATATAGATAGATAGATAGATAGATAGATAGATAGATAGAAGTTTTTTTCAAGTAAAAGGATTTTAATTGACAATAACATTTGAATGTTTATGATACTAGACAAACTCCATTCAGTTGACTCTTTATATAGTTCACTTTCCATTTTGTTGACTCAGATTTTTTGAAAAAAAAAGATTTGAATTGACAATAGCGTTTGAATGTCTATAATAATAGACAAACTCCATTTAGTTGACTCTTTATAGAGTTCACTGTCCATTTTGTTGACTCTTCCTAGCTTGAATATCTATAATACTGGAATAGACAAACTTCATTATGTTGATTCTTCCTAGTTCAACTTTAAGTTTAATAGCTATGTTAAAATTGACTTGATATTTTATATTAACTTCCCTAACTAATATTTTGTATAACTTGTGTTTCACGTCCAATAATCAATGTTTAATATGTAAGCAATTTAACACTAAAAATATTTTTTATTGATTTTTTGGCATTTGTAAATAACTATGATACACTTGTGAGACTACATTTGGAATTTCAACTTAAAAACCAATCAAAGAGTTTCATCCAAGACACATAATCAAACGTATGAAAAAATTAACCAATAAGTAACTTGGAACTTTTTATTGAAAGATAATATAATATCAATGGGAACAAAATATTATCAAATAGTTTTATCTAGCTCACATAATCAATTCCATGAGATAATTTACCATTATAAGTAACTTGGAACTTTCTATTAAAAAATAAAATAATATGCTAAAATGATTGGAAACAAAATATCATCAAATAATTTTATCTAGGTCACATAATCAAGTCCATGAGATAATTTACCATTATAAGTAATTTGGAACTTTCTATTGAAAAATAAAATAATATGCTAAAATGATTATAAGTAACTTGGAACTTTCCATTGAAAAATAAAATAATATGCTAAAATGATTATAAGTAACTTGGAACTTTCTATTAAAAAGTAAAATAATATACTAAAATAAAATTAAACAATTTGGAAATTTCTATTAAAAAATAAAATAATATATTGAAATGAACTCAATAGAAACAAAAATATGACCATAAACAAAAAATCAAAATTCACCAGAAACAAAAAAGAAACAACTCATTTAATTTAGTTCTTACAAAAAAAAAAATTATGTGTATCTTAAAATTAAAAAAGAATCAAAACTAGCATAATCTAAAAACGGATTAAATATATAATTATTCTAAATATTATACTTATTTAATTATTAAAAATACACATTTTAGTTGGACTATGTTATAAATGTAATTATAAGTGTGTAAATTACATTTGTGATGTTTTTTTTTGTGCTTGTCTTAGTAATTTTAATTTCTATATTTTGATTATCAAGGTTTCCTTATAAAGACATTCTATTCAATAATCTATACATCCCCTTAATCAAAGGTTATAGGAGATTCTTAAGGTTTACATCCAAGATGTTGTGTCCTGTGATATGAGTAGATTCAAATACAAATGATATACAGGAAAACGAAAGAATTATTACTAAATAATATCAAGAAAAAAAAAAATTAAGAAAAAAACAAAGAATTATTATTAAATAACAACATTAAGAGCAAGAAAAGCAGAAACTAAGAAAAATAA
>ML778069.1:1453871-1479255 GCA_009831015.1 Picea engelmannii
ACAAAAGATACGCATAAAATGAAGCAAGTAAACAAAAGCATAACATCAGCAACACAAAAGTGTCAAACACATCCATGATGATTGAATCAAGCTCTTCCTATTAATTCAATGACTGTACATGGAGTTCTTCACAAGCTCTCTCTTGGCTCTGCTCTCTCTTGCTCCTGTATGAATGAATGAGAATCTGAATTATGTTACAATGATACACGGGAGGGTGTCTATACTCTGTTTTCCCTCTCTAAAGCTAAAACTGTCTAATCTACAGTTAATTCCTATCTAACAGCATTAATTCACATAAATGCCTTCCTATCTACTAATACAATACAGCTGCGCTTGGCTTTGAATGCCTCATCCAAACGATGGCGCAACAATCTCCAAAGCATTTCAAAATGTGCGTGCTGGCACTGTCCAGCTGTAGGTTCTTTCTCCGTGCGCGCGGGCTCGCTTGATGGCGTGTGGATGCTCCTGCATCAGGGACTCAGAGAGTCAGAGAGTTTGAAGCATGACGTTATTTTCAGTAGCCCACCCCAAATATCAATAAGAATTGAATTGCAGTAGCAGTTGGGGCGGAGGTGGACATAGAGGCGAAAGAAGGGGTAGAAATGGATCCATTATGAGATTTATGTGTGGAAACAAAAACATTTCAACAACCACACTAAATTTATCAGGAACTCGTGATCTTTGTGTACTATATTGAGTACAAAAGACATCTTTTTTTTAATTGGTAATAGTTACTATCTTCATGTATAGGTTGATATAGATGACATTTGAGCTTAAAAATGTCACTGTCTAAATAAAAAAGAATTAAAGAATTTTATGGTGTTCTTGATCTAGATGACATTTGAGCTAAAAAATCTCATTGTCTAAATAAAATAGAATTAAAGAATTTTATGGTGTTCTTTGCTTGTCTCATACGCAAGGAATTAAGACAACACACAATGGACATTCACTGTTATATGCTATGATGTTTCTCCCTTGGGCAGAATGTTTATATAAAACTTATATTGTTGTCTCTCTGTTATGCTAATCTGTTCTTGCATCATAGAGATCTTTGAAGAAAACTTGTGTTGTTGTCGATTTTGCATTGGATTCTTGTTGGAGATATTAAAATGCCTCATTTTGTCAATAAATAACAGAGGAATAATCTACTCCATGCCTTCCTTTTGTCAACTCAAGCTTGTGCCATAAATCAATCAACAGACATTGTCTTTCACAACTACGTGCAACATTGCACTGTTACCCTAAGACTTTCTTGTTCCAGAATTTTAATTCAAGTAAAGAATTTTTGTGTGCACGCACACACACACACATATATATATATATATTGTGATTCTGCAAACTATATATTCTTATGACATAATCACTATAAAAACCATGGTTTTGGGTCATTGATATGATTTTATTTGAAATAAAAATATGCAGAGAGTTAAAGATAAAAAAATCAACCATGATTTTGGGTCATTGATATGATTTTATTTGAATTGAAAATATGCAAATACTTAAAGATTAAAAAGAAAAAGCATTGCATTAGATACTTCAAACTTCTCACATAAAAATCATAGCAATAGAAGAAGAAAACTAGATAGTTTTGTTTTCTATTAAATAAAACATGATGGTGGAAAAGAGTTAATTGTTGTGGCTTATCAATAACAAAGAAATGATGTAAAGTTTGTTAAACCTGTGATGGGGGACATGGTTACATCCATGGTAAAGGGAACTCCCATTGTTAGCCAAGGACCCACTACTATCACTGGCATAATACTCACCACTTCCATTTTCTTTTCTTTAGAAAACTGCATGGAAGCTTGGTCTACCAGGGTTTTTGACACATAATACATCTGCATGCATGCAATCATTGAAAGCGGTAAATTTTTTTGCAGTGTCTAATTTAAATCATAAAATCCTGCAATAAACTTACCCAACCCTGGGTTTTATTCTGTCTAATGAAATATATTGAGCTCCAACATGATTCATCGATGATTTCCACTAGTTTCTCTGGAAAAGAAGAAAAACTTGCAGATGAAGTGTAAACCACATGCCTTACACTTTGGTTCGTTGCGTAGGACTTGAGAACATTCAGAGTTCCTCTCATGGCATCTTCAATGACTTCTTTCTGTACAACAATTCGATTCATATCAATGCCATTATGCTAAAAAAAGGGGTAACTTTCTTCTTTATTATTTCACTTACCTCCGGATCTTGAGAACCAAAATATGTGGGAGTTGCAACATGAAAGACATTGTGGCAGCCATGGATGGTACAGTCGAAGCTCCCTTCCTCACATAGATCTTGTCTGAAAAGATGAAGCCTCTCTTGGGCTCCTTGGAGAGAAAGAAGGAATGAATTCTTTGATGGGTTCCCTAGATCTCTGAGAGTGGCATAGCTATACTAGTTTTGCATATTCTAGAATTGATTTTGGGCAATTGCTTTCTCCCTTTTAGCTGGGGTACCTAGGAGAAGAGTTGCATGCAGAGATTGGTGGAAGTTGTCAGGATTGGGAGCTAGGAGAATGGGAGTTGGAGCTTGATATGTAATTTTTTCCATATTTTACGATAAAAAATAAAAAATAAAACTTTTTATAACGTCACTACAATTTATCATTGATTTTAAAAGAGGAAACCTTCTAACAATCATAACTTCGTGACATAAAGGTTTCACTACCCCTTGGCATCCATAACTTGTTCTTGCCACTTCTTGTCTAGGTGCACATATCTAGTATGACATGTTAACTCCACCCTCCATAAGAGAGAGGGTGAAACTACTACTTAAGGCTTATGTTCCTTTGGTCCTCATTCTAGAGTACATGGTGTTTTATTTTGTAAAATATAGGACCTTTTTCCTATTTGCGCAAATCCCATAGCGTAATAAACATTACCTTTAACAATCTTGATTTTTTGTTAATATCATGGTGATTATTTATACAAGTATTAAAACTCTGGCAAATGTGACTAGCGCAAAGGGTCATGGTTACTGTTCGATCAACCACATGTTAACTAACAAAATCCAAGCATTTACCAGGCTACGAGTAAGAGTTAAAACATAACCAGGACAAAAAAGGGTGCGCTTTCTAAACCTAACCGGTCTGCACTTGTTCTTCTCCATAAGTAAGAGATAAGTAAGGTAGAAGGGGGCGTACTATCAAGATTTAATGACCTTACCTACAAAATTAAATAAAGAAAACTGTGGTGTACTCCTTGGGCTAGTGCTCAACCTTCGTGCCCACTGCACTCTCACCACCTTGCATCGATCACATGGCCTCGACACAGATCTTTAGTTGTCACCATTACTCGGCTCATTATGGGTTTTCCCATTGTTTGTTTTAGTCAATTCCTATCCCTGTGTTTACACAAAACATTGTCAAATGACCTCTATTACTCTTTGTCCTGATGTAGTGACCATCCATCATGAAGCTGGGACTCGCATCGATGAAAGGAGCATCCAGAGCAATACTGGTGGGAACCTTTGAAACGTAAACATTTTTCTACAATGGTTATTCATTCTTTATCATATGTGGTTACACCATCTCGTAACGATATGTAGGCTCTATCGGTATCCTCCCAGACTCTGATGTATTGGAAAGACTTGTTATTTGTTCTGTAAAGGCTTTTAAGTAGGATATTAGACTACTATATTAGAGGCAAAATCGATTCAAACTGCGTTCTGTTGCTTCATAGTTTTCCCCGCCTCCATCTGATATGTAACCGAAGAATTATCTTCTTGAACCCTAAGTGTTTTAATCGTAGAAAGTTTCTGTGGGATAATGTCATGGCCAAAAGTTGTAACTTTGTGTTATAATTAATTTTACGAGGGTTCTTCATCGAGGGCGGATTTGATTCTCCAATGTTTAATAGTCATTTTTCTAAGGGTCAACATCCTACTGTATTTTCTATAGGAATAGGTCACATTTCATTGTTTGAACCTTTATACTTCACCTCTCATCCTCACCGTAAGGAATCTTGGCATTCTGGGTTTATCAACCGCAATTCCTTGTTGTATGGTGATGTAGGTTTTCCTTTATTATTTGTATAGAATAGAGATTTATACAGGGTTTTCCTAACTATGGCTCAACGTGTCTCAATTAAATGATGGTTTCACTATGCATTATTAATCTTCAGAGTCTTTAAAAGAATTGCCTGAGAGATTTTACCCTATGCTCATCAAAGACACATGGTTGTTAGGAAGCTTAATTTTTTTTTGCCTCATCTTTATAAAAGGGAAGATGATAGGCTTTTTCTAGGCACCCTGATTCCCTGTTGAATCTCATTGTCTATTATCATCGATCATCAACATATATTTTTCTTACAGTGGTAAGGGTGAAGTCTCATGGTTGTAATGGTTCTACAATTTTGTATAATGATAGTGTATAATCTCTATATATTTTAATCATTTCAATTTCAACAGTTCCTTGTATTTCTTTCTGGTAATCACAGTTAAAGATTTGTTTATAGCTATATAATGATGGGACCCCTGGCTTTTGCGAGGGTACCCATCAGATCGACCTTGAACCACTTCTCCCTTCTAGTTTGTGGATGTCTTCCTCAACCGTGTGGATGGCACGACAGATCCAGACCGCAAGTTAAGTGATATTGAGAATCATAGATGTGATATTTCTGTAGCATAGAAATTGTCTTGGATTTTAATCTAATTCGTTATTCGAAATTCTATTAAATTATATTTTTCTCATTACTATCCTTGTTTCCTTGCAGGACTGTTGATTCTTGAAGTCTCTCGACTCGGAGTTGCACCCTGTACATAAGGTATTCAGGTTCTAAAATTAGCACTTCAACAATACTTTCGAGGTTCTATTGTGTGAATAGATTAGTATACAATTATTGTGCGTAGAAGTGCCAGATTTTCTATGGCAGTTGATTTAACTATGTATTCAAATTTAAAGAAAATCCCTAAGGGTCGAACCCTTGCCTCTGTGTAAAATAAATTATTAAGGTGTAATGAACATGTATTTCTCCATCGTTCATAGGTTGTATAGTCAAGTTTAAGTGGAGGAAGCTCAATCGATCAACTCCTTGTTTTGGTATGTTGAATATGCTATATTTAGAGTTCTGAAATGGATAGTAAATCTCGACTATCACCAAATATGTGTATACATATAATTTAGGTGACTCCAGACAACATATCCTTCAATACAATTAATTTTTTCCTGTATTATTGTATTTTTCAGAAACTTCATGGTGGCCAACAGAACTACCTTCTTTCTTTTATTTCACTGATATCTGGATTATACACAAGTTGGAACGATTTATTAATTGATAGTAGAGTTATGAAATTTTGAAATTATAAGAATATGTGTTTGTACTTTAAAGGGATCCAGAATCTATGTCTTCTGAATTCGGCGTCTTTCGCTCCTCTAACATTTCGTTCCATAATTCCATTTGCATTGAAAGATTCAGTTTGTTTTATTTATTATTCCAGAACTTAATATGTGGCCAGTTAGATTCATTCGTATTTCATTATATTATTAACACCTATTGATATACATACTTTAGGATTTTGAAGTCAGTCTTGTAATTCATATGGTTATCTTTATACATATATCTTTATATATGTATTTACATACATAGTTGTCTCCTATTATATACAATCGTTCACACAATAGTTTAAATGTGATAGGATAAATCGTCCAAACTCAAGAGATAACCCAGAGAGATGTATATATGCAGTATACGTATGAAAAGTTCGTAATTCTCAGGTTTACTTCCAGAATAGTGATTACTAAACAGATATTCACTTGTAAAATAGAATAATCAGATGTATTTGATGCACCGAACTGCAGCAATTTCTAACATAAAAGTAATGAAGTAGAAATCTATTAATATAGTTACATTTTCCTGGTATATTTCCACCATTCAATTTTCATTCCAGTCAAATTACTTAGTAGGGTTTACTCAACAACTGTAATTAAACTGTCAGAGTCTATCCTACTTTCATTACATTCCTTCAGGATTTAATCAATAGAGTACCTCTTTCATATTTAAACATATGAAATCCTACCAACCAATAATTCACAATGACATTTAAACAAAGAAGGAGAAGATAGACTTATCTAAACAAATTGTCGAACAAAAAATGGAACAACCACATTCCTCCCAACCTTAGAATAGGGAAGCCAAATCACTTGTCCTATTCACCCCCTAGCTTGACCATGAATCCATGAGGGAGAACTCAAAACTCCTCCTCAACAATAATCCTTCAGTTTCAATAGTTTCTCCTTGCCTCACACTCAACAAGTAGTGTTCATAACAACAAGAGATAAATTCTTTCCCCGTCCTACTAGACAACGTCCTGCCTCCTCCCATATGCTCTATATCCAAAAGTAAAATATGCCTAGGTCTGTTTCCCCTTGGGAATTTTCACATATTTCCAAATCCTTGATTTCTAGTGGCTGCCAATGGCCAAATTCTTGATTTTCCACTTGTAATAATGAGCCCTGAGGTAGTTCCTGTTATCCCCGATATCTAGGGATAACTAGGATATCATGTCTCGAGGCCCACAGGTCCTAGACATGGATTACCGAGAGCAGGATTGACCTGAGCATGGCCCTGGAGGGCCCATCTTTCTTCTTCTTCACCAGATTTGTCCTGTCAGCAGTAGCAGTTTCCATCACCACCGGCTTGGGCTTGCATCAGAGAGGACTCTTGATCCATGAGGTAATTGGTCCAAGGTATCATGGTATGTGTCATATTTGATCATTATAACCCTCTTATATATGCATTAGGTTCCTTTCATTTCTGATGACTGCTTGGATCTTACACTAATCCACTTGACCATTGTCGGGGTGATTGATTGGGTGACTTAGCAAGTTGATATTCATGGGTTTTGGTTAGCCACCAAGGGGGATTTGCAGATCCATCATCCGCTCCCACCAATTTTTATATCATTTTACATCTTATACCCTGCACATCTATCCCATTCCCCTAGTCCGACCATTAGGATGACCTTTAAGGGTTACACTTTGTCGTGTGGGAAGAAGGGGCTAAAGTCCCAGGGGGTAAAAGCAGTTGGTAAAAGATAAAATCCATAGGAAATAAAACCTAGAGATGCTTCGCCCAGGGGATCCCCGAGAAGGAAATAAAAAGCCTCTCGATAAGAAACTAAAGGGACCCTAAGAAAAATAATAAAGCAAGACCTAACCAAGAGGATGGGAGGTCTCATCATGAGTCGTCCCATTATGTTCATAGGTATCCAACAGTATGACATTGCCATCATCTGGTCACCACGCCAGGGTAGTGACCTTTGGTTGCATGGCCAAGGGAAAGGGGGTCTCATCACGAGCCAGCCTTATCATCTCTGCGAAGATACCAGTGGGTAACACTGTCATCTTTGGTCACCAAGCCAAGGCAGTGTCCTCTGGTCAGACCTTGAAGTAAAAAGAAAGAAAAGCAATAAATAAAAAGATAAAGGCAATAAAGGGCTTGGAAAAAATGCATCTGTGACGGGTACAACTCGCCTCCTACAAAGGCACCCACAGACAACACCTGCCCTTAGTCTTACTGTGACTGGACATCCCTAAACCATATCACCTCATAAAACATGGCTTGAATGATCTTCTGAGGAAACTTTCCTTATCTTGTGGGTATTATCCCAAATAGGTTGTTATGTCGGTCTCTTCAGCTTTGTATAGTAGATCTGTGTAATATCTTTGAGCTCTTAGAGGATATGTTAGGGAATTCATGCATGTATTTGATAACTTTGATTATGACATATGATTTTCATTGCTATGATCCTGAGGACTGATGAGCCCATGGAGGGCGTAGTCTTTGATGTGTAGGACCATACCCGGCGGACAGGTACCAGTGGACCGGTACACATGGGGATATGATTAGTTCGGACCTCCATGGGGCTGAAGAGCCCATCAGATGGTTGCTAGGATGGCAGAGGCAGGACAATGTTGATATGAGCCCTTGCATGAAGAAGAAGAACAACGTCCTTACCGAGTCACTTTGGCAGAGATCGGCCTAGGGGGAATCACCCACTGTAGATGAGATGATTTCTTTTGATGGACTGGATGCCACCGAGGATAGGATGGACATTTTCTGGAGCTTGTGGCAGTGTGATGGGATCATTTGGCACATGTGGCAGCTTGCAGGAGCCCCAGAGGGGCCAACGTTTTGCTTCTTGGATGCTGATATTGCCCAAAAAGGGCGAACATCTCCCTCAGAGGGGCCTGACGTCTCCCTTTTAGCTCATAATTATGACATTTTTAGCATTTAATGCGTAAAACAACATAATATTGTTAGTCAGCCTTGTCGATTGTTTTAATGACCTATTTTTGTAATTAAAGGTCATTTGGATGATATAAAGAGAAGACGTTGCCTCTCATTTTAAACATAACACAACTCACTCTCTTGTGAGAGGATAATTTTTAGTCTTTTGTCTTGGTATTGGCTCTTGGAGTTGAGGTGCTACATTTGAGGAGGATCATCTTTGGCATGTTTATGGTGTTTTCTATCATTTGGAAGGTTTACAACTAGGGTTTGATAAGCTCTTCTTTGATTTGTAAGTGGATTTCTCATGCAAAACTTCTTGATTCAATGGTTGTAGGTTAAATCTCTTGCTTTTATCGTTACATTGTTATTATTATGCTTAATCATTGAAACCCTAGGTAGCAAGCACACAGGTAGGTCCTGGCTTCATGTCCCCATGATAGAAAATTTGTTTAGCCATTTGATTAAGGAGAATATATCCTAGCCATTGCTACACTAGTTCCCCTTTTTCTGAGTTAGTTTTGAAATATAAGTTGAAGAAGGAAGACGTCCTAGGCCTAATTAAGTTTACACCTAGGGTTTTGACCTTTAGGGTTTGAAAAGCCTTGGCCCTACAACACTTTTCAACCCTAGATTTATGTTTTGAAGCTAGCCATTTTTGCCAAAGAGTTTTAAGGAAAGAGGGAGGAGCATGAGGCCTTGCTTAAGCAACACCGGAATTAGCCTCCTCCCCTTAGGGTTTTGACTTTGTGGCCCTGCCATTGCAGCACTAGAAATCCTAACCTTCTTGTCCTTAAATTTAGATTCTCCCGAGACTTTAGCCTTGCTCCTTGACTCCATTTACCCTAAGGCACTAGTCTAGAACTCCAACGTTGAGTTAATTATGTTAAAACAACCTTTCAAACTCCCAAAATTTGAAACCCTAACTAACCCTAGCGACTTACTAACCCTAATTTTATGATGACGTTTTGCCTCTTTTAAACTCTTGCTTGGTATTAAAGTTGCGGCTAGGTCATCCAATGATAGACATAGAAGTGTTGAGTACTTTCATTGGCTTATTTTGCAAAACGTTCACCTCATTGTCTACCAAACTAACCTAGATTAAAGATAACGTCACCCCTAGTAGGCTTGACGCAACAACATTATATGTGAGCACATTTAATGCATTGTGATAATCCAAGGATTGATTTTGTACATTGAATGCTATTATCATTTTGTATTTATTGAAGAAGTAATATTATAAACCATAGCCTTTATTGCAATCATTGACTTCGTCAATAATTACTTTTATTTATGTTCATGTGTATTTCATATTGATAGTCATTGACAATTGAAGTACTAACCACCATGGCATATTTTAGCTTTATTGTTGTCTTGTCTCGCAAACATGTGCCTATTCTGTGGAATACTTTCTTTTGACTATCTTTCTTGGCAGTAATCTGTGAAGGGGAAAACCTACTTTGACCTTTTGAGCCTTAATCTCTTGATCCTTTCCCTTTTCAATACCCGAGATTACTAGGGACGTCTCCCTTGGGATTAGCCACCCTGAATAGAAAGAGCCCCCCATCGAGGTGACAGTGGGTGGGGAAGCTCCTGTTATGCCAGTTTGGTCCCTACCTTCCAGCTACATGACCTAGACTACAAACTAAGCGATAACAGTTCCAATATTTTCCCCACTCATGGAGTCATGGTCAATTAATTTTAACCTGACTGCTCCATTTGTCCATCAACAATAGATATAAAATATTTTCTTTCATACAAGTGTCATAGTCAATTAGTTAGTTGGGTCAAATCAGATCTCTGCCCAATAGTCATAATCATTAATTACAATTAACTAAATTCGAAATTTGGAATTTCCATAAATGACAAACATTTTCCAATTTCTAATTTACCAAAAACAGAAATAATTTCATAAGAAATTTCAGACTTTAAAAATAATTTATTGTGGGGGATGTTACATCCTTTCCCCCTTCAATAAAACACTTTCCTTAGTGTTTGTTCCTTTCTTGGAACAATGTTGGATGTGATTTCTGCAAGTCTCCCTCCAACTCTGAAGTGGCCTCCTTAGGGATAAAGTGCTTCCATTGCACTTTTACATAGGCAACGACTCTGTTCCGAAGTGCTATTTATCTCATGTCCAGAATTCGTAGAGGTTTCGCTTGGAACTCACCTTATGGTTCCACCTGCACCAAGTTCCAATCGATCATATGAGTAGGATCATGAACATAATTCTTTAACAAGGAAACATGAAATAAATTATATGAACTTTTAGATTGGCAGGAAGTGGAAGTTGGTATGCTATGGGTCCAATTCAAGCTAAGATATTGAGAGGGCCACAAAACCTAGGTGCCAACTCGGCACAATTCCCTAGCTTTAGTGAACTTTTTCAATCTTTGACTTTTAAATAGACGTGATCTCCCACTTGAAATTCCAGGTGTCTCCTTTTCTGGTCCACATAACTTTTCTGCCTGTCCAGCGCCTCTTTTAAGTTCTGTTGTACTTTTCTTACCATGCTCTCCATTTCTTGGAGCATCTCTGGTCCTACCATGATTCTGTCAACTGGGTTATCCTAGCTAATTAGAGTCATACATTTTTTGTCTTACAATACTTCAAAAGGGCTCATCTTAGCCGAAGTTTGGTACCCATTGTTGTATGTAAATTCTACCAAGTGCAGGTAGTCTTCCCACTTGCCTGGTTTTCTTCTTATGCACATGCAAAGAATATATTCTACGATTTGGTTTGTTCATTTAGTCTGCCCATCCATTTGTGGATGATAACTCATGCTCAATTTCAAGTTAGTATTTAACCCTGCAAACAATTCTTTCCAAAAAGAAAATGTAAATTTTACGTCTCTATCCAAAATCACCATTTTAGGAATACCATGCAGTATAAAAATTTCTTTCATGAATATTTCAGCGATGTTAGTGGATTTAAAGGTAAAATTTATAGGAATAAAGTGTGCAGAATTACTAAGTTTATTGATTACCAGCATAATTGAATCATTATGTTTCTGAGTTCTAGGAAAACCTGTAATAAAGTCCAGCGATATAGTCTCCCATTTCCATTTCGGCACTGGTAAGGTCTACAATAGGCCGGTTGGTTGTTGTTGTTTGACTTTTACCTACTGACAATCTTGACACTTAGCTAAGTATTATGTTGTTTCGCCCTTCATATTAGGCCAATAGAATAACTTTCTTAGTGTTGTTATCATTTTCTGGTATCCTAGATGACCAAAATATGGTTTCTTGTGTACTTCATAAAAAACTGTTAACTTTAACTCTACCGAATCTGGTATGTATATTCTGTTTTTAAATCGTAGTGGACCATTTTTGTCCAAACTCAGATATGTTTTGTCTGAATTTTCTGTAGTGTTTTGTAATTTTGCCACTGTTTTAATGTAATTTTCGTTGTTATTACCTACAGCCTTTATCCTATGTTCAAGATCGCTTTCTTCCCTACTAATGTTTATTTCAAACAACCCATGAAATTTTCGTCTTAAAGCATCAACCACTTTGTTTTCCTTACCCTTGATATGTCTTACCTCAAAGTCAAATTCGCTCAAGAAGGCTAGCCACCTTGCTTTCCTTTCATTAAGGTTCAGCTGACTAAACAAAAATTTCACGCTGTTATTCTTTGTCCATAAAATATTTTTTTTGCCCATTATGTAGTGCCACCACATCTTTAAGGCGTGTATTACAACTGCAAACTCTAAGTCATGAGTGACATAGTTTCGTTCGTGCTCCTTTAGTTTTTGGGACTCATAACAAATAACGTGTCCTTCTTGAGTTAGGACACCACCTAGTCCTTCTTTACTCGTATCTACACAGACGGTGAAGTCTTTGTCTGGATTTGCTACCTTTAAAATGGGTGTAGTCGTTAACAATTCCTTTAACTTATTGAAACTGTCTTGACATTTATGTGACCAGTTAAACTTGGTTCCCTTCTTCTGTAACAATGTTATAGGGTAAGAAATTTTGAAATCTACGATAATATCTAGTGATTCCCATGAGCGATCGTATGTCCTCTACATATTTAGGAATCGACCATTCTATGATGGCTCTTATTTTCTCAAGATAAACTGCAATGCCTTCTTTAGATATTACATGTCATAGGTACTATATTTTCTTCTGATAAAAATCACACTTATCGAATTTAGCATACAGTTTGTGCTTCCTTAAAGTTTGCAGAACTATCCTTAAGTGCTCTTCGTGCTCTTCTTTTGTTTTAGAATATACTAGAATATCGTCAATAAATACCAACACAAACTTGTCCAAGTACCGACTGAAAATATTTTTCATTAAGCACATAAATGTGGTTGGTGCATTAGTGAGTCCAAAAGGTATAACAACAAATTAGTAATGTTTGTATTTCATTCAGAATGTTGTTTTACTTATGTCCTCATCTTTTATCCTAACCTAGTGATAACCAGATTGTAAATCCAATTTCGAGAAAATATTTGCCCCACCTACTTGATCGAACAGATCATTTATCCTAGTTAAGGGGTACTTGTTCCTAATTGTCATTTTGTTTAACTATCTGTAATCAATGCATAATCTCAGAGTTTCATCCTTATTTTTCACAAAGAATACTAGTGCTCCCCAGGGTGAAAGACTCGGTTTGATATATTCTTTGTCCAATAATTCCTGCAGTTGAATTTTTAGTTCTGTTAATTTCAACAAACTCATTTGGTAAGGTGCTTTAGATATAGGGGCTGAACCAGGTAGTAGGTCGATAGAAAGGTCTATCTCCCTCCTTGGGGTTAATTTATGTATCTCATTAGCAAACACATCTATGAAATCATGCAACACGACAAAATAATCCAAGTTGGGTTTATTTTCTTTTTCTAGTAGGTTTGTTACTTGGATGGCATAAAATTGACAACCCTTTCTCATGCATTTCTTGAATTGCATTGCTGAAATCTGTCTAACTGAGATTGGTTTTTGTATACCTTGAACTGTCCTAGCGGTGTCATTTTCTTCTTTATACTTGAGTGATTTTTCATAAAAATATAACATTGCTTTGTGCCTTTCTAGCCAATCCATTCCGATAATTACATCATAAGACCCTAACAGTAGAATGTTCAGATTTTTCCTTATGTTTTGACCACCTAAAATGAACTCATAATCAGAAATAAAGTCGATAACTTTTATTTTTTTTCCTGTTGCTAGTTGTACCAGCCAATATTTTCCATGTCTTGTTTTCTTAAGTTTATTTGACTCCACTATACTAGGAGTGAGACAACTCAATGTAGCTTCAGGATCATTTAAAATAGAAATATGAGTGTTATTGATTTTACCTTCAATTTCCACCATAGAGGACTGGTGTTCATCTTGTCGACCATCCACGACTACATTTATCGGATGCAAGCATTTGCCCACATCTCCCACCATAGAGGCTTCCTACAGGATGTGAACCGTAGTTCTGGGTGCTGAAGTCAAACATGGAAAGTTCCTCCTTAAGTGAGGTTCTCTACATTCCCATCATTTTAACGGTTCATGGGGACTATCCCGAACTTCTTTGTTCCCAGGTTTACTAGTTTACCACCCCCTTGGGTGTTGTGATTATTGGAGTAAAAATCTTTCCTTCGAAAAATTTTGGCTGTGTTATGATAAGGAGTTGGTTGACATCCCTTCTTTCACTGGTTCATTCGGTCTTGTTTCTTGTCTTTCCAAGCTGTGACATCCCAAAAATTAATTATTTTTGAAAATCGAAAATTGTTAGAAAATTATTTTGTTTTTGGTAAATTTGAATTTGGAATTTTTATGCCATTTATGGCAATTCCGAATTTCGAATTTGATAAATTGTAATTAATTATTATGACTATTGGGAAGAGACCTAATTTGATCCAACTAACTATTTGACTATGAAACTTGTATATAGACAGAATATTTTTTAATTACTGCAGGAGGACAAATGGAACAACCATGTTAAATTCAGTTGACCATGAATCCATGAGTGGGGAACATGTTGGAACTACCTCTCGGCTAATTATTACAAGTGGAAAATCATGAATTTGGCCATTGGAAGCCCCTAAAAATCAAGGATTTAGAAATTTGTGAAAATTCCCAAGGGAGGGAAAAAGACCTAGGCAAAAATATTGTTTTGATATATAGCATATGTGAGGAGGCAGAACACTGCCTAGTATGATGGGAAAAATGAATTACTATGTACTTGTTGTTATGAACATTGATTGTTGAGTGTGAGGCAAGGAACATACTACTAATAGAGGAAGACTCTGTTGAAGGGGAGATTTCAAGTTTTCCCTCATGGATTCATGGTCAGGCTAGGGGGTCAATCGGGAAAGTGATTTGGCTGCCCTGTTCTACGGTTGGGAGGAATGTGGTTGTTCCATTTGTCTTCCCATGAACTGGTTCAGATATGTACCCTTTTCCTTCTATGTATGAATTATATTATATCTGATCTAATGTATTTATCAAATCTGAATTGAATTATTTTCCATCTCTGTTGAATGATTTAGTCACAGTTGTAGTGCGACTATTAAATTTAGTATGGATATAATAACTTGGGTGAAGTATGTCCCAATGAATGAAGTATGAAACTGATAGCATAACTTACGAATCTAATGCTAAGTGACATTTACAATTGATTTAAAGTATGAATCAATACTAGAATTGCCTTTTTATTTGTTACGACAATCAAGGAAATTGCATGGTTAAAATCGGAAGTAGTTGTAGGGAATTCCTTTCAAATTTATCGAAGTTTTCAGTATAGCACTATCTGAAAAAAAACAGAGTTGGAACTAAGGCTATATATGGGGTTGTTATATTTCTGTAGGTCTTTATACTTCTGTAAGTCTTTATATTTTCTGTAAGTAAGTATACACAGAGTCCGTATTGGGGTTTTAATTTATGTACCTATCAANATATATATATATATATATATATATATATATATATATATATATATATATATATATATATATATATATATATATATATATATATATATATAAGTAAGCATTCACAGGGTCTCATCTTAGTGCTTGACTTGGATAAACCTCGATCCTTAATTTTTCAGTAGTAAAATAGGCACATGCCAAGGTAAAAAAAACACTAGAGCCTCATTGAGGTAATACAAAATGTCTCAGAAAAAGAAGAAAAATCCTTTTAAAAGCACAAACCTTCAAATTATATAAATTCCTTCCAAAAATAATATATAACTGTAAGATTCGAATTCTGTCGAGGCTCAAAAAATGAAAATACTATTTAAACGATGACCTTAATAACCAAAGTGTCAGTCTAAGTTACAACCTAAGCTATTAAAGGATTTGATTAATACAATAGTCATTAGAATGTTCAAATAAACATGAAATAAATTGTTGTAGGTAAATTTTCAAAAATATCGTTACTTATGATAGCCAAACCATAAACTTTCCCTCTTTACTTGATTTTCCCTCTTTCCAAGCCACTATGGGAGACTGAGCGCCATTATCGACTGTCTACAATCTAAATTGTAACCCTCTCTATTGGGTTTCCTAAGAGGTTACAAAAAGAACTCGAATACCTTTTAGATATCGAAGACAAAGAGGGAGCTCCAAAGTCCTTGCATGTACAAAATCCTGGAAGAATTATCAATCACGAGTATCAGTATGTTATTTACAAGAAAAAAAAAAGAACACCAACAAAGTGACAATTATTATTAACAAATTATACCAGCGAATACTTAACTTCTGATTTGGTAGTCTTGCATTTTTTTTCTTTCCTTGTCGCTTGCCTCCTGGATGGATGTTTGGGCCGAGGAAGGAGTGCGCAATGAATCTATGATGGGTCCTTGTAACAAAAAGGTGCATCATTAGTTATTTATACCAGTACTTTGAATGAAAAACAAATATAACGAATAAAGGAACAATTACCGTAATCAACATATTTAAATAGAGTGAAATAGATGACGGTATGGGCTTCCATAATACCCAGACAAGTATAAGTCGAATTGTGAAAAACGTATGCTTCAGACCGATACTTTACCCAAACATTGGACTCTTATACCCTCCCAAAATGGAGACTATAGAAAGTAATGAGGACAAGTAGTCATTATAGGGAGTGTCAAGACCAGACCCCTACGAGGTCGCCTTGCAACATTTAGTGTCACCAATACAAGAAAACTATTGATGCAATTTTTATTCAACGGAAGAAAATGCCCTTATAAAACACACACATAACCCTTTATTCAAGAGACACATACCGTAAGGAACTTCCAGGAACTGGGTGTGAACATCTTAAATAGGTTTTGATTTTATACCAAATAAGTAATGACTATGGGTTCCCTTGAACAAGACCAGTTAAGGGTTTGAGTGTAATGCCAACGGGTGGACTCATCCTTTGCAAATGAATTTTTGAGAAGATAAGAAGGTGTCACGCACACAGTACACTATCCTTTTAACATGATAACTCACATGCATCCAACCCCGGTCTCTTGGTATGAAAAATGGGTAGGACTGTGAAGTGGTATGACCTTTGGGCATATTGAAACCCTAAACTAACTACCAGGAGACTAAAACCGGCAAGTCTCGGAACTTTGAGAGCGAGGGGACAAAGTGTCAAAATCCTCGGTATATCGAAAAATAAGTATATGAAACTCTGTGATAAGAACAACAAATAAAAGGACCTTCAATGATTTGAAACTCCAAATCTCTATTCCTCTATTTTAAATATACGATAGCATAATAGAAAACTTACTAGTGAAATGGGTATGGTCGAATGGATTGTTGAGCAATGACCGCCAACATATACTTCCCCACATCCAAAGAACCACAAACAGAGCCGATTTTTTTTTCTGGAAGAGTCACAATGACGAGGAAGGAGCTCACCTAACCCTAAGTTGAGGGTGTACCACCAGAGTAAATTCCAAAGTATGTTGGGCCATGTGCTAGGGCAGAGTTGGCATGACAGGATTGAGGAAGGTCAGGTGGGAGAGCCATTGAGACTGGCACATACAAGGTCCATATTAAACACAAGAATAGAGCCTTAATTCCTTTTTGACAGATACATCTCCTTCCCTTACCAACAAAGATGTGAAGTTAATGACAGTAACTTCGTGACTATCCAGTTGAAACTAGTCAATCACTAACTAATTTGTTTAGCTATCCTACCATTCTGTTATCTCTATCGATGGGAGGAAACTTAGTTACGAGTTAGTTACATAGGAAAATTGCATGGGAATTTCCTTGTTTAAACCTTAAGTTGGTTAACTAAAAGTGTTTGACCACGACCAAGCCTTAAAGGAAATCTGTTTAAGAAACTCGGACAACGTCAATGGTACCTCTAACCCATGACATACTGCGTGTTATTCTAAGGTCATAAATCTCGACGTATACACAGTTTTGGTAGATGTGCTATTAGTACAAGGAAATGATATAAACTTGCACACAAAACATGAAGAGCCCAATATTTTAAAGGAGATTAAGACTCGAATCCTAATGTACATCATATACAGGTGGATATATGTATAAGTATTAATATCTATATGCAAAAAAAATATATGTGTTACAAAGGTGCTAGAATCCTTTGGAAACCTCTCATATAAAGTATGAAGTTAGTTTGGCATAGGACTATCCTCCTATGACAAATAAAATATCAATCTATAATCAGGGTAAACTTTAAATATTCTTTTCTACATTTCTATTCAACGAAAAGTTGGAGATTAATGTACGATAGTTTTTTTTTTATGTCAAATTAGAGGTACATTACATATGGTATCAGAGAAAAGGTTACAACACTGGGCCTGAAGAGGGCCAAAATATTTTCTTAGAATATATTTCTATTTATGGAAAACTAATAAACCTTTCTTGTTACAAAGAGAAAACCCTTTCTATTTTGTGCTAATTATTGCAGCTCAGGATGATGCAGAAATTAGAATTGAAGGAAATTTGGAGCAGAGACCTCTTGGAGATCCAAGACAGAATAGTGACAGAAGATCAGCTACAGAAGTACTGGAAACAATGAGGAATCTTATTGTTGAGTTCCAGGTTTTCAAATCCGACAATGAGAAACTGAAGAAAGCACAACAAGAGTAGCAAGATATAAGTGAAGTCCTCCTGCACAGTATAGTGACAAAGAAAATCCCCAAGAATGATAACAATGAAGAAGAGGTCAGCAAAAGGGCCTCTAAGAACTCTAGGCCTGAAGAATAAAAAGGAGACAGTTCATCTGAAGGTACACCTTCATCCGAGGACAAAATAAAAACAAACAGAAAGAGAAAACAAGCAGACCATCCTGAAGGAGAATTTAACAAAATTAAACCAACTACCTTTGATGGAGAATCTAGAACAGGGGAGGAAGTTGAAGCATGGTTATTAGACATCAAAAAATATTTCCATATATACAACTATTCCAACAATGTGAAGGTCACAATGGCCATTTACAATATGAAAGGAAAGGGCAACATCTGGTGGCAAGATCTAAAGTTGTCTAAGGGCTTAAAAGAGAAACAGATGGAATGGTTGGACTTCAAGAAATATTTCAAGAAATAATACCTATCTGAAAGCTACTATGAAAGGAAAATGAAAGAATTTTATGAGTTACGACTCTGTCAGATGACAATGAAGGACCTTATAAACAAATTCCTAGAATTACTAAGGTTTGTACCTTATATCCGGGAGAACAAGGTAAAAATCCAGCGGTTCCTAAGTTGTTTACCACAGTCCTACAGGGAAAAAATTGAGTTTGACAACCCCAAGTCCTTGACTGAAGTATTCAGGAAAATGTTAATGTGCTATGACTAGTATAAATAATGGGCAAAGTTTCCCAGGGGTTGGAAGGATAAGAAACAATATCGAATGAAGCAGCGAAAGAAGGGATATCAGCCAACTCCTTATCAGAATACAACAAAAAGCTTTCCTAGAATAGACTTTCACTCCAATTATCCAAGTACGCAAGGCAATGGTAAACCAGTAAATCAAGGAAAAAAAAGTTTGGGGATGATCCCCGTGAACCATTGAAGTGCTGGGAATGTGGATAACCTCATTTAAGGAGGAACTATCCACGTATCAATACAACAAACAAAACTGTCATTCATAATTTGCAGGAAGCCTCGATGGTGGGTGATGTGGGCAGAAGCCTACATCTAATAAATGCAGTCATAGATGGTTGGCAAGCTGACCACCAATCCTCGATGCTGGAAATCAAAGGTAAAATCAATAACACTCGAATTTCTAGTTTAATTGACCCCAGAGCTACATTAAGTTATATCACTCCTGGTGTAGTAGAGTCAAATAAACTTAAGAGGATGAAACACACAAAATCATGGATGGTACAATTAGCAACAGGAACTAAAAGGAAAGTGGTTGACTTTATTTCTGATTTTTAATTTAGTCTAGATGGGAAAAACATAAAAACAAATATGAATATTCTCCCACTAGGATCTTATGATGTGATTATCGAACTGGATTGGTTGGAAAAGCACAAAGAAGTTCTAGATTGTTATACAAAGAAACTTAATTATAAAGACGATTATGACACTACTAGGACATCCCAAGGTATACCGAAACCGATACCAGTTATACAAGTCACAACAATGCAATTCAAGAAATACATGAGGAAGGGGTGTCAAGTTTATGCCATCCAAATAATGAATCTGATAGAAAAATAAGATAAGCCCAACTTGGAATACTTTGTTGTCCTATGTGAATTCAAAGACATATTTGTTGATGAAATACATGAATTACCTCCTAGAAGAGAATTATACTTCTCCATAGACCTGCTACCTGGTTCAACCTCTATCTCTAAAGCACCCTACCGAATGAGTTTACCAGAATTGACAGATTTAAAAATTCAACTACATGAATTATTGGACAAAGAGTATATCAGACCAAGTGTTTCACCATGAGGAGAACCATTCCTCTTTGTGAAAAATAAAGACGATACTTTTAGACTATGCATTTATTATAAACAATTGAACAAAGTAACTATTAAGAACATGTACCCCTTACCTAGGATAAATGATATGTTCGATCAAGTGGGTGGAGCCAAGATATTTTTGAAGTTGGATTTATGATCTGGTTATCATCAAGTTAGGATAAACGATGAGGACATAATAAAAACAGCCTTTCGAACAAGATATGGACACTATGAATTCGTAGTCATACCTTTAAGACTCACTAATGCACCAGCCACGTTTATGTGTCTAATGAACATTATTTTCATCCAGTACTTGAACAAGTTCATACTAGTATTTATCGACAATATTCTGGTCTATTCTAAATCAGAGGAAGAACATGAAGAGCAGTTAAGAATAGTTTTGTAAACCTTGAGGAAACACAAACTGTACGCCAAATTTGATAAGTGTGATTTTTACCAAAAGAAAATACAATACCTAGGACATGTAATTTATGCAGAAGGAACTACAGTCAACCCTGAGAAAATAAAATCCATCATGGAATGGAAAGTACCTAAGGATGTAGAGGATATCCAGTCATTCATGGGAATCACTGGATATTATCGCAAATTTATAGAGGGGTTTTCCAAAATAGCCTACCCTGTCATGTCAATACAAAATAAAGATACCATGTTTAATTGGTCACAAAAGTGTCAAGACAGTTTTAACAAGTTGAAGGAATTACCGACAACTGCACCCATATTGAAGGTAGAAGACCCAGATAAATATTTTATCGTCTATGTTGATGTGAGTAAAGAAGGACTAGGTGATCTCCTAACTCAAGAAGGACACGTTATTTGTTACAAGTCCTGAAAATTAAAGGAACATGAGCGAAACTACGTCACTCATGACTTAGAATTGGAAATAGTAATACAGGCCTTAAAAATGTGGCGAAACTACATAATGGGCAGAAAATTTCTATTATTGATGGATAATAGTGGTGTGAAATATCTATTTAGTCAGCCAGATCTTAATACAAGGCAAGCAAGGTGGATAGCTTTCTTGAGCGAATTTGATTTTGAGGTAAGACATATCAAAGGTAATGAAAACAAGGTAGAAGATGCTTTAAGAAGAAGAGTCCATGGGTTATTTGAAATAAATGTCAGTAGAGAAGAAAGTGATTTGGAACAGAGAATAAGAACAACAGGAATTAATGCCGAAAATTAAACTAATATAATGGTGGAATTACAAAACAACACAACAAACTCAGACAAACCATATCTGAGTATCGACAAAAATAGACTATTACTATTTAAAAACAAACTTTACATACCAGATTCGACAGAGTTAAAGGTAACAGTCTTGGATGAAGTGCATAAGAAACCATATTCTGGTCATCCAGGATACTAGAAAATGATAACAACACTTAGAAAACTATTTTATTGGCCTATGATGGAGGGAGAAACAACATAATACTTGGCTAGGTTCCAATATTTTCAGCAGGTTAAGGCCAAACACCATCATCATGCCGACCTATTACAGCCATTGCTAGTACCAGAATCGAAATGGGAGACCATATCGCTGGACTTTATTATAGGTTTGCCTAAAAATCATAAACATAATGACTATATTATGGTTGTAATCGATAAAATCAGTAAGTATGCACACTTTATTCCTGTAAGGTCTACTTATAAAGCTATAAATATCGCTGAAATATTTATGAAAGAAATTTTTAGATTGCACGGTATTCCTAAAATGGTGATTTCAGATAGAGACATGAAATTTACATCTTCTTTTTGGAAAGAATTATTTGTAGGGCTAAATACTAATTTGAATTTCAGTACAAGTTATCATCCACAAACGGATGGACAGACTGAAAGAATGAAGCAAATCGTGGAGGATATGCTCCACATGTATGTAAGAACAAAACCAAACAAGTGGGAAGACTACCTACACCTGGTAGAATTTGCATATAAAAATGGGTACCAAGCTTCGTCTAAGTTAAACGTCTTTGAGGCACTGTATGGCAGGAAGTGTACGACTCCAATTAGATGGGACAACTCGACTGACAGACTTATGGTTGGGCCAAAGATGATTCAATAAATGGAAAGTACGGTAAGAAAAGTACAACATAACTTGAAAGAGGCACAGGATAGAGAAAAAAGTTATGCGGACCAGAAAAGAAGACACTTGGAGTTTAAAGTGGGAGATCATGTTTACTTAAAAGTAAAATCCCGAAAGAGTTCACTAAAACTCGGGAAATGTGCCAAGTTGGCACCCAGGTTTTGTGGGTCGTTCGAGATATTAGCTCGAATTGGACCTGTAGCATACCAACTTGCACTTCCATCTAATTTAAAAATTCATAACGTATTTCATGTTTCTTTGTTGAAAAAGTATGTTCATTACCCTACTCACATGATCGATTAGAACATGGTACAGGTGGAACCATAAGGCGAGTTCCATGTGGAACCCCTGTGCATTCTGGACCGGAGAGAAATAGAAATTCAGAACAAAGTCGTCGCTCAGTTAAAGGTGCAATGGAAGAACTTTAGTCATGAGGAGGCCACTTGGGATTTGGAGGGAGATTTGCTAAAATATCATCCAATCCTATTCCAATAAAGGGACGAACACTGAGGACATTGTTTTATTGAAGGGGGAAAGGATGTAACATCCCCAAAAATAAATTATTTTTGAGAGTAAAAAATTGTTAGAAAATTATTTTGTTTTTGGTAAATTGGAATTTGGAATTTTTTTTTTCATTTATGGAATTTCAAATCTCCAATTTGATAAATTGTAATTAATTATTATGACTATTGGGAAGAGACCTGATTTGACCCAACTAACTATTTGAATATGACACTTTTATGTAGACAGAATATTTTTTAATTACTACAGTAGGACAAATGGAACAACCATGTTAAATTCAGCTGACCATGACTCCATGAGTGGGGAACATGTTGGAACTACCTCTGGTCTGATTATTACAAGTGGAAAATCAGGGATTTAGAAAGTTGTGAAAATTCCCAAGGGAGCGAAAAAGAACTAGGAAAAAAGATTGTTTTGATATATAACATATGTGAGGAGGCAGGACGTTGCCTAGTATGCTGGGAAAAAGGAATTATTGTGTACTTGTTGTTATGAACACTGATTGTTGAGTGAGAGGCAAGGAACAAACTACTAATAGATGAAGACTCTGTTGAAGGGGATATTTCAAGTTTGCCCTGATGGATTCATGGTCAATCTAGGAGGTGAATCAGGCAAGTGATTTGGCTGCCCTATTCTATGGTTGGGAGGAACGTGAGGGTGAAATCATGGAGGTGGGTTACACCTTCGTGACAATCAGGTCTCCAAAATTTCGGAAAACATTTTTTTGGCCGAACTCATAATATTTTTTGGCCGAAAAAATAAACGTCAAATCGAATGGTGCAATAACTGCACCCTCAATTTGCTTGTACAAATTTAGTCGACCGAATATTTTCTTTCTGGCAATCCTGTTTCGGCCGAACTAGTTTTCGGTCAAAAGATAGTTCGGTGGAACAAATTTTCGGCCGAAAATTTGTTCGGCCGAACTATCTTTCGGTCGGAAGATTGTTTATATATCAACCACACATTGATGTTGAAACATTTTACAAAATTTGTTGTCGTTTCTTGAGAGCAGAGGACGTGAGGTCGTCTCTGAGGAGGTTGCGCTTGTGAGGTCGTCGGGAGGTCGTGAGCACATGGGTCGTCGTGAGGTCGTGAGCGTAGGGGTCTTATTTTCATTTGCGAGCATGGACACGCCAAACAATAGGTAAATTTCTATAGTGTAGAATATATATTCAGTAATAAGTTTTAAAATTTATGGTTTAAATATAATTATTTGTAGTGTAATTTGTAGTGTTGGACTGTGAGGTGTCTGCGGGTGGCCATCCCTATGGCCAAGCTGCGGGCGTGCCGACGGCTTGGTCACAGGGCTGGCCACCCGCGGCCAACTCACAGTCACAGTCCACTAGAATATAAATTTAGTAATAATTTGTAGTGTAACTTGTAGTGTTGGACTGTGTAATTTGTAATTTGGACTGTGTAATTTGTAGTGTTGGAATGTGAGTTGGCCGCAGGTGGCCAGCCCTGTGGCCAAGCCATGGGCATGCCCACGGCTTGGCCATAGGGATGGCCACCTGTGGCCAACTCAGTCACAGTCCATTAGAATATAATTTAACTAATAATTTGTAGTGTAATTTTTAGTGTAATCTGGACTGTGTAATTTGTAATCTGGACTGTGTAATTTGTAGTGTTGGACTGTGAGTTGGCCGCGGGTGGCCAACCCTATGTCCAAGCCATGGGCGTGCCCACATCTTGGCCACAGGGCTGGCCACCTGCAGCCAACTCACAGTCATAGTCCACTAGAATATAATTTTAGTAATAATTTGTAGTGTAATTTGCAGTCTTGGACTATGTAATTTGTAATTTGGACTGTCTAATTTGTAGTGTTGGACTGTGAGTTGGCCGCAGGTAGCCAGCCCTATGGCCAAGCCGTGGGCGTGCCCACATCTTGGCCACAGGGCTGGCCACCCACGACCAACTCACAGTTACAGTCCAGTAGAATATAATTTTAGTAATAATTTGTAGTGTAATTTGTAGTGTAACTTGTAGTGTTGGACTATGTAATTTGTAATTTGGACTATGTAATTTGTAGTGTTGGAATGTGATTTGGCCATAGGTGGCCAGCCCTGTGGCCAAGCCGTGGGCATGCCCACGGCTTGGCCACAGGGCTGGCCACCCGCAACCAACTCACAGTCACAGTCCAGTAGAATATAATTTTAGTAATAATTTGTAGTGTAATTTGTAGTGTAATTTGTAGTGTTGGACTGTGTAATTTGTAATTTGGACTGTGTAATTTGTAATTTGTAGTGTAATTGTAGTGTAATTTGTAGTGTTGGATTGTGAGTTGGCCGCGGGTGGCCAGCCCTATGGCCAATTCATGGCCCACGGCTTGGCCACAGGACTGGCCACCCGTGACCAACTCACAGTCCGTGGACACGTGGCCCTTATACTTCTAAAATTTACTTGCTTTCTCACTACAATTATTGTGCCTAGTTTCGTTTTATCTAGGAAGAAGTTCAAATATTTGATATTAATGTAGTTGTCTTTTTTATTATTATTCTTATTTCCGTCATTTAGTATTATGATTATTGGAATATAGTGGTGAGCTTGAGACTTAAATAAATGGGTCTTAATGTGTGTGAATCGGTCAAATCTAATTGAAGTATTTTTAATATAAATATAACAAGAAATTAAGAGCTAAAGGAGTTCATTTTTCCCCAAATGTTCTTTCTCTCTATGTCTCTCAC